>VZTE01001038.1:211164-328868 GCA_013397775.1 Eulacestoma nigropectus
CCCAAACAAACCTTTTTTTTTTTTTTTTTTTTTTTTTTTTTTTAATGGACAGGAAAAGGCTGCGAAAGAATATTTTCTGTTTTGCTACTGCCCATGTACTCCCTCTGGATGAAATGGTCTCTGGAGACTTTTCCGTCCAGGAGTCGGGCTGGTTCTAGACAGATCATACCAACACCAGCCGCAGATAGGCGGTGCTGCAAGCATGAACTGTGGTTTTTGTGAGTGTGGCATGCTGTTGGTTCATACTGAGTATCTTTGTTTACCTTGGTGATTATGAAGTAATGTCAGTTGACTGAAGTGTACTTGTGACTGACTTGGGGATCAAAACCAGCCTAGCTGCGGGAATGAGTTGGACAGCGGCCTTTCAAGGGTTGTGGGAATGGAGGAGGAAGTATGAGCCTTTAATATTCCCAAAGCTAGCTCTGGAAGTTGTGTGGTGGAAATCTCTTACACCATGCTTTCAATGTGGGTTTTACTAGAGCCGCTTCAGGCTTGGTCACCTAAGATGCTTGCTGTAATAAAAGTAGAACTCTGCTTTCTCTCCCCACGCTTCCTTTGCAGCAGCCAGAAGCCAAAAGGTGTCAAATGCTTCCTTCCACCAAGCATCAGTGTGTGAAACTTGCCTTAAATGGGTTGGTGGGGGATAGATGGGTACCCTATTAGGTACACATAGTGTTCAAAGCTGTCCCTGCTGAACCACATGGCAAGTCTTTTAGGACTACTTCTGGTATAGATCTATTTTCTTAGTAGTTTCTGTTGGCCTTTAGAATTGAACCTACTTCTGCAAGTCCCTTTTTTGTCCTTTCTCTTGCAGTCCAACCTCAAGTAAATGCCTACTTGGTGTTAATGGCCTTAGGAATGCTGACGTGATTTAACCATCCTAAGTGAGGGGGGTTGGGGCTCATATGAGTGTAATGCTGGGATTTAGGGCAATAAATAACTATGCCTACTGCTAAATTTGAGTGATTACTTGTTCTCTGGCAACATTCTTGCAAAGAATGTGAGCAATGATTGATTTTGTGCAACTTCCCTGTTCTCCTGTGACAACCTACCAGGTACTAGTCTGATTTGGAATTTATTCCTTCATAACCACCAACTGAACCTGCAGCCACCCTTCACAGCCTGATGGCTTTATGGAACTCTCAAGATGAGTTAATGCAGCACTGTGGTAGCTGTCAGGTTAATGAGATGGTGCTCTCTGCATGAAAAAGTAAAATATAAGACATTTTAAGAAGTTCTTTTTGACTCAGCCTTCACTGACAATTCTGTGGTACTAAACAAACTATGCTTCTTGTTTTAAGGTCAGTTTGTCAATACGCACTTTTTGGTGTAAATGAGAACTCCAGTTTAAGTTGCTGTTAGGTTCAGAATCACAGACTCCTCTTGGTCAGGGAAAGTACTTAAGGGGATCATCTTGAAGCAATCTAGAATAAGTACTTGCATACTATCTAACAGTCTGGCCTTCAGGGTTACAGTCTTCCCCGTTTTCCACAAAGAAATATCAATGTGCATTTTGAATTAGTCCATGTGGAGTAAATGGAATTTTGTAGTTGACTCTACAGCATCACTGGGACTTAAGCAAAATACAATTTCAACTAATATTTAGTCAGTCTTCCCACCATCATATTAAAATAAACAGCAAAAGATGAGTAGAAAGGGTGGTGGTTTTTTCCTACAGGTGATTTCATCTGATGCCTTACAACACTAAGGTCCTCTTCCTGCTTTGCTTTATGTCAAACTGAAGTGTGTGTTGCTTCTGGAGAATTTAGCAATTAATATCACAGCTGTTCATGAGAAGCATAATGGACAGTGGAGAGTACCAAGTGAAGTTCAAATCAACATGTAACTGTTGAGGCTGGAGCTGTTGAAGATCGGGATATCTTACATGGTCTAGACCAAAACCTCTTAAGCTCATACAAGGGAAGTGAAACGTGAAATTCAAAAGAGAAGTCCTCTGCAAGAATTGCTGCAGTGTAATAAGGGTATGCAGTGGTGGGTCTCAGCTTCTGTGGGCAGTGGAGTGGTCTTTCCTTATGAAGAGCTGTTGTAAATCACTAGGTAACTGAGGGCGAGGCTGTGGGTGAGGTGTGGGGAGGATCCTGACTGTGATGTTTGGGGCAGCCATGCCAGTCAGAAGAACTACAAAAGTTGCAGGAAATTCCTGTAAAATGTGCAGAGTGACACTTGTATCACATAACTGCTGTTAGTGGGAGGTTGAGTCCTGCACTGAGAGTGAAATCCTTAACAAGTTATCCTGTAATCCTTACAGAATAAAAGTCTTTACTTTGGATGGTCCAGACTTCTGTGAGAGAAACAGCAGGTGCTGGTAAAGGGAAGCAGGAATAGTGCAGAAGCTTCATCTTTGAGTAACTTGTTGAGTGTTAAGTCACTTAAGATGACTCTCTGCACGTGCACCAAAATGACACCAAAAGTAGTTGGCACCCTTTCTGTGAGTCTATTTAACATGTGCTTCCTTCAGCAGTCCTTAAATCAGCCCAGTTTTCCTCCTAATCCATAGCCAGGGCAAGGTCCCTCTCAAAGGATGCATAATTCACTGCTGCCCAGTTACTTCTGTATAGTTCCTGTGGTGTTTGTTTCTTCTCTTAAGTGGCACCAGCACAATAAAGCAAGCACTGAGATCTTGTTTCTATGCTCAGTAATAGACCGTGCATTGTTCTTGTATACCTTTACCAGGTTCTAAATCTTGCAATAAACAGAGATGTTAAAACATCACGGCTTTTTCAGGTATACATTGAAAAATGAAAAGGTAATACGTGTAGCCCCAAATAGTTCCCATGTGAGATGTATCAAAGAATAAAGGATGATTCTTCATTGAAGTCTACTTGGATTTTTGTTGCACTAAAACTTGTGCTAAGGATAAAGTAGTGGAATAAGTGATAGAAACAAAGCATGAATGGCAGAGACAGTTCTGTAGAGGTACTGTGCAGTAGCCTTGAAGCAGTGGCTCTGCACAGCCTGTTTATATTGCTTCAGGTGTCAGTCCTGCAGATGCCAGGGTACAAAAGAATTCTTTCCCAGATCAGCAAGGACTATTCTGTATTTTAACAGGAGCCATGCTTTTGTTAAAACTTGCACAATTTAACTGGATATTGTTATGATTATTGTTGCAGACTGTTGAAAATCCTTGTCCTGATAACCACTGAACAAAATTGCGTAGACAAAACGAGCTCATTAGATGAGATGTTCTGTAATCTTAAATTCTGAAGGTAGAACATTCTTTCCTCGGGTACATTAACTTTTACTACAATAACTAATACATAGAGAAAATTAGGACTGTTTTTTTTAGGATAGGTAAGTTGCTACTACTTGTTTATTTTTTTTTCCTCTTGTGAAGTAAAACGGGATCACAGGAATAAGCTTGCTTTCTGGCAGACTGAATGTGGCGTTTAAAACCTTTTGGGAGTGCTGTTGAACCAGTTTACAAACTGAAATGGCAGTGCTTGATTCTGTGCTTAGCACTTGGAAGTCTTGCTGAAGTATCTGACTTGTACAAGGACTTAGTAATGAACTGGAGAAGTTTTAAGGTTGCATGCCTAAAGCACAGTAAATGTGCTTTGGACTTTCCAAAGAGGTATAAGTAGATCACCCTTATGTAAATGGCATGCTAAAACAGTAACAGCTAGTCACTGTCCTAGACTACTTTGGAGGTCTTGGTGTTCTATGCTTTGGAGCTAAACCATTTCCTTAACCCTGCCGCTGGGATATGTATCCATACCTTCAGATCAAGCTGCAGGGTTGTGGCCAGTGCAACATTCCCACTGCACAAGGAGACAGATTGCTGAAGGCCAGTCTTACAATAAGAACCAAAGGGCTTTTGTCTATTGTACACAAAAATAAAGAAGCACCGTCCTTGTTCTCGCTTCTCTGTGTCTGCATCCCTCTGTCCCTCCCTAAGGTCTGGAGAGTTGGGCCAAGGCAAGCTGGCTGTGAGCCTCACACACTGTGGTGAAGGTGTCAGTGATGGGGACCAAAATGGTGCTGGTTCCTTGTCCAGACTCCTTTGCTTTCACTCTGTATAAACCCACTCACCAGAACTAGAGTCACTGTTCATACCATTAAAATACAAAATGAAAGCTGTGAAAAGACTTATCTCTGTGTGAATTAGCTAGTAAACTACATAAAAATGGGAAGGAGGCTTTTGTTTCCTGTACTTGGCCAAATCTGGCAACTATGCTCTTGTTCAGACTCACAGGCTTGGAAATGTTGTCTTGCCTTCTCGTGCTGGCATGTTTCTATACCCTTTCATATATCCATATAAATATACTTTGTGCATTGTTTACTATGGACCTAGTATTGATGGAGAAAAACGCTTTGAGGTAAAACTGTTTGTAATTCTCTATTAGTGTGTACATTTTTTTAAAATGCACCATTTGTTTACCTCAATTAATTTAATGGAATGGACCAATAAATGTATTTAAAGATGACTCCTTTACTTAGAATAAAGTTTCATTTTTTTGCAGTCCTCACCGTTGAAATTATGTGTGTGCTTATTTTGCCAAGCAGCTCACTATCTTACTGCAGAAATACCCTTTCCCTAAAATCTTGTTCCACAGTTGATCTAACTAGAAGTCATCTGACCTGTTGCTGCATTACTTCTGGTACTGAAAGTGAAGGAGCTGAGGAAAGATTCTTTGTGTATGTGGGGGACAGGGTGGCAGCAACTTCCCCAGAGCAAGGCATTGTATAGTGATAGACCAACTTCTGCTTGCTATACCCCTGGCTCGAACTGAAGCTGCCTGATTTGCCTCCAGATTATTTCAGTTATTTAAGGGCTTTTAACTTCCCTTTACTTACTCCAGGACCTTGGCAGCCGCTTAATCCTTCTTAGTTCAATTAGCATGTAAGCAGACACATCCTTGTGAGACATGCCAGACTTTGACTCGTGTTTGGGTTTGTGTGATACCATCTCATGCAAGTTGCTGTATTGTATGAGGTTCCTTTCCAACCCAGATTAAAGCTGAGGTAACACAGTGACTATTACATGGTAGCAGTCTCCTTACACCTTCATAAACCCTGTAGGAGCTGTGTGCTGCACTTTCCTGTTCTTAACCTGTTACAAGAGCAGCACATCGTGGTGGTGTGAGCCGAAACACCAGCATTAGCTCTTGAGTCTTAGTCTTTGCATGAGCTCTGCTGAAGCACTGTCCAGGGACAGTGGGACAACTTCCCAGAAGTCAGGGTCATGAACATCTGTTCAGGGGTGTTTTATTGTAGGGATTACTAAAATTCTGTAATCTTACATATTTTTACAGTGATATTTTTCTATTTAATGGTCTTTTATGTAACGTTAATTGGCTGGGCTGGTAACATCCTCTGTAGCAGGTGGTGAGCCAGTGTGTCCTGCTGATGGCCCTGTGCGCATGGCATGTGGCTTGCAGCCCCATTTCATCAGCCAAAGTCACAGAACTGCCCTCAGATTTCTGAATGAACAGACAAGAAGGAACTAACGGAAAACCAATCCTCTGCTTTCCTCTTGCACTCTGAACGATATGTCTAGAAATGCCATTTTCATTTCTAGCCTGTATTCTTGTCCCTCTTTGGTATTACTAACCAGCCTAGCAAAAAGCAGAATGCTCTGAGGACTTCTGGTGTGCAGTAGCCAATGCACATACTCGGCAAGATGAGGTGCTGCAGAAATAACGAGGCAAACATCTCTTCCTGGGCGAGCCGAGTGACTGAGAGGTTGTGGCATGCTGTGAAGTGGAAATACAAATGCTATGCATCCTGTAGTGTTGGTAACTGTAGGGACTAATGGTAACAACCAAAAGATGCCTCTGTTACTCAGTCAGAATCTCAAGGGAGCCAGTGGTTGACCGTTGTTTGATGGCCACAAAGCTGTAAAGAACAATACAAATGCAGATAAGAGTTAGCAAACTACCTTCTCAAACTGCAGTTTGCTCTTTGCACATCTATATCTTAAACTTGGCCGGGGTGTCTAGAGCTAGCTGAGTGCTAATGGGATTCCTCTCAAGGATCAGCCAGCCTCTCTTGTGTACAAGCAATGACATTGGCACTATTTGTCATCCTTCAGACTTTAATAACCCATGTTTGTGCTGATAATAGTACTTCTATTTGGAACCTGTATTAAAAAGCATTTGAGTAGCTAGAAGTGACCCCTGTTAAAGAGAGGGTTGTGCATAAGAAACAAGTCTTCTGTGTCTGGAAGATTTGAGGAGGAAAGCAGAGCTAGGGGAATGATGAGTATGACATAGCCTTCATACTCATCTACAGTAGTAGTCCTGAAGACACTAGTTGTCAGATGTATTCACAAGCCCAGAAAGCCTTTGGTGCTCTGGATCAAACAGAGGTGGTGGTGGAGGAGCTCTCCTTAGTGTTGTTTTTTCTTCCTCTCTAAGTGGTGCCGCTGAAGTCAGTATACATAGTGCTTTTAGATTTTCTACTACTAGATTTTTTTTAAACTACAGGAGAGCTAGGCAAGAATTTTGCCTGGAATCAGGCATTAGCCTATCCAGTATGTGCCTTATATCTGAATGAAAATACTATTGTTGCATGGATTAAATGCTGACGTTATCACAGTTCACTTCATACAGAAAGAATCTTGGTGTTTCTAGTAATGCAACAAGCTGGAGAGTCTTGGGGAGGCTTTAATGGACAAGGTGTAAAAGTAGACGGAGAGGTTGTTTCAGCTTTCTCTCTTCAAATTAAGCTGATTTTGTCCTTAAAATTTGTTCCTGAAATTGTACCTCTCAGTCACTCCATAGTGGTACTGTTGGGCAAATTAAGTGGACCAGAAAAGTAACCCATTTCCTTCACTGTGGTAATGGTTTCTCTTTGAAACATATGAGGGAGACTCAGATTATTATTTTCTGTCACAATGGGTAAGTAACATAACGGAATTTTTAAAAAACATTTTACTTTGTGTAGGGTTATTCCTTCATTCTACTTACTATTATTTTCATGATATCAAACACTTAAATTTGTGTGAATGCTTTGTCTCCTGGGATTATTAGCTGTTTAACTGCCAAATACTCTTCCTACAGCAATTCATGTTACATTAAACAAAAATAAGATTTAAAAAAACACTGGCTAGACATGGCAATTTTCATTCTTTGAATCTCCTTGATATTTGTCAACTGAATTCTGCAAGTTTCTTTCCTTTTTTTTTTTTTTTAATTCGGTTGGGGGAGGTGGTGTTGTTTTCTTTTTAAAATTTTTTCCTATCTGTATTATATATTTTAGACCTAGAATCAGGAAGCACGGAGAAAATACAACATGTCCTTTTGAACAAAACCTTTCCTATTTCTTACCTTAAAGGGAGGAGAGTCAGGCAGCCAACCAGGAAAGACAAAATGAAGCAGAAGCCGCTGTACCAGTCCAGTGTGTTTTGATAGATCTTGTTGTAGACTGTAGATGTCACTACTCCCGTGGTGACTAAAGACAGCTGCAGCAGGACAAACACCTTACCTGTAAGACAAGAACATAGTTTGTTACTGGAGATTAAAAAAATCTGGTACCTCCCTGACAAATCCAGGGTCACAACTGTGTAGTCATTGCTTCACTAACACCAGATGGCATGAGCTTGTATCTGCTCCTGTTCTAGACCACAATTAAATTATTTTTCCTTCTTTTAGGTGTGGGACAAAAGATCCGACTGGAAAACTGTCTGCCTAAACAGTCTACATATAAAGGTAGCTGCTTGGAAGAGCAGCAATAAACTGGGCAGTAAGTGTTCTTCTCCTAGGAGATAGAAGAATAGTCTAGACTAGCATCTTCAGGACAGGAGAAATTTTAGTCAGAGTCTGCTTCTAGCCTAGGCCAGAAAAGTGGTTCACAGGGTTGAAATTATAATAATGCCTGAAATAGGGATATGTGTGTCATTTGTATGATGTTTCATGTGGAAGAACGGCAGAAACTGAATTCTAGTTGAAACCACTCTTTACTGGAGGGTTTCTGTCGTGGTAAATGGGTGAAGGGGAAGTAACCCAGCCCTGATGGGACACGCAGATGGGGGGCAAGGTCAGGGCTGTGTGCTGAGCTTGCTGCCCTGGCAGCCTTCTGCAGCCACTCAGCACCAGCAGTCACCAGCTAAGGAGATGAGACTGCTACCAGAAGGCAAGGGCTGCTCTGCTGCAGGGTCCTACTTGAGGTCTGGACTGGCACTGCTGTCACGTGCAGCCCATATGGCTCAAGGGGGAGGTTAAAAATGTTTGATTTATAGTGATTAATTTGGGGTGTGAGCTGTGCTGTTTGTGGCAGGTAGATGATTTTCCTACAGTGGATGTTGAGGGAGCACAAGCAGTAGGAATGAACTGGTGACAGAGCAGTCTCATGTTCCTATGGCAGGAAGGAAAAGGATGTGACGGATGGCCGAGGGAACATGTTTGGAGGAGGTATGAGCAGTTGTGGGCCTCTGGTGCTGTTTGAATGGATGGCCAGTCCTGCTTCTTGTGTCTAAATCTAGCTCACTGGGGTAAAAATAGTAGGCTTCAATATGCTGTTGTAAAATGCATTTTACGGATTTGTAATACATATATTAATGGAAAATAGTTCCTGCTGCTGGTCCAAGAAAGGTCAATTTTTATGCAAAGGTTATTATTTGTAGTTAAATCAGGTCTGTCATGAACAAACTGCCAAGCACTTGAAGAAATGTTTAGAGAGCATAACTGAAAAAAAGATGAAAAAAATCCATCCGTCCCAAAACTGGAAGTAAAAGAAGCCAGATATAAATGGTGTGACTATCACACAGCTTCAATTCAATGTCCTGCTCTTCTTGGTTCTCCCTACTGTACTGTTTTTTTGAGCAGCACCTCAGCTATTTTCCCTGCCTTTGAACTATGCACTGATTGTAATCTTTTGAAGTATGTGCTGAAAATTCTGTGGATAAATGATGATGCAACCAAGGACGAGAAGACTGAATGTGAGAATCTTGTCCAGCAAGTTTCTCTGCTTCTCCCTTCCTGTTTGTGGTATCATCTCTTCTGGTATTATTACACAAAGCACACATTGCAGCAATAACTTACCCTTCTCTTTGTACTCTAAGCTGAATAAAGGGATTTCAGGGGGTTTTGATTGGTAAGGTAACCAAAATACTCACCATAGGATGATCCTTCAACATGCTTGGACAACATGGACCTGATGGTTGGTAAAGGGATGAGGGCAAAGAGCATCACTGCCCGTGCTGTAATGCAATGAATTTTGAGTTATCACCAGTACCTGCTCTTTGTCACCCAGCCCAACCACTGCTATTGAAGGTTACATGCCTCTGGCTTGGGCAGGCACCTTGCTTCACCTCTTATCCCCTGAGTGCTAAAAAGAGGTAGGTCCTCACTTCATCCAAGGCAGATGAGCCACCTATTGCTCCCATTAGCAGAGGTACTTTGCGCAAACTAGACATGGTCTCTTGTTCTCAGCCAGACATCCCAGCATAGATGGGATCCTCACTTTCCTTTGAGATAGTGAGGATGATGATTTAAGTTGTAACATGCAGAGAAAGCCTTCTGTGCTACACAGCCTCGACAGGAACAGTACCTTTATAACGCTACATCTGTCTTGTATCTCGGTTCTTCTGGCTTGCAGTATTCTAGCCTGTCTCTACTGTGAAAATTTATAGGGAGCTGCAATTACCTTCCTGTCAGCAGAACCAACCTCATTGAAGACCTGGTCCATGTCTAGTGTACCAAGGTGCTTCTGCAATGCAGGGAATAAGCATCCTATGCACTGCATAGCAGCATGTCTTCATGATGAAGGTGAGCTTAATTATTGAGCAACTTGTATTTTTTTATCTTTTATTCCCCAGCTTGATTGCCTAAACAAACAAAATCTCTTAAAATTTTCACTCAGTCTTTGGCTTAGTACACAAATAAGATATCCTATCATCTTTCTCTTTACAACAACTTTGCTTAATTTTCAATTCCCTGTAGGGACAGACAGAAACATCACTTCAGGACATTTATCTCCATTTATTTCTCACTTTCAGAAGCAAAACCTGAAAACTATGCAATAGACGATACCCTGTGAGATATCTCTGCCACAATGAATGCAGTTCCTGAGTTTTGTTTTTCTGTGTTTTGTCATAGGTTAACTCCCAAAAATAAACTTGCCTTTGTCATGGGATGCTGCCCCGTCTATTGTTACCTGTCCCTTAGTAATTTATGTACACTGTGAGATTTGTAAACTACATTATTGTGATAGTTTACACCTCCAATGTTTCATTAAGTTTCCCATCAGCCGTAAGTGCCTTCATATGACAAAAATAAATCACACCTTAAGATGTTCACTTAATAGGAAGCCTTTGCCATTTTGTTTCTGTTGTAGCCTGAAGCCTTACCTTAGAAGAAGCAAGCGCTTCCCACTGATGCAGTGATGTGGTCCTATCAGTACAGGGAGTCAGCAACAATTCCCAGTCCCCCAGAGTGTGAACATTGTTCTGCTCACACCTGGTCTGTGACCAACTGATGAATTACAAGTCAATGGGCCTTAAGCTAATCCTTAGCAGGAGTGTATGCCTCCTCAGGATATTGTAGAGTGCTGAGTCTTAAGAGTACTCTCTTAAAGGGAGATGTGGGGAAAGAGGAATAATAAGAATGCTCTCTTGCAAATTGCCTGTGTGATGGTCTGCCTAACTCCCTGCTTGCAAACTTGCAAAGCAAAAAGCTCTTCCAGTGATGCTGAAACACCCCTGTCTCAGAGTGTATTTACTCATGTGAGTGGCTCTTCAACTCACCAATGTAGAACAGGAACGTCCATTGCACAAAGGCCATGATGAGGATGCCAGTGCTGAATGATGCTACTCCGATCATGATCATGGTAATGTCCCTCAGGTATCTGGAGAACACGAGTACCCCTAGGAAACTGGTAATGAAGATCACATACCCAGCAGCATTGCCGTGGCCGATCTCCATGGCATTCCAACTTAAAGGTTCCCTGAGCAAGAACAGTGGGAGCACGTTCATTGCACCAACCACAGCAAGGTCATATAGGATTGCTGCCACAAACAGCAGGATGATGATGAGTTTTGAGGGGGATACTGGAGTGGAGATGCTGCCCTCTGATGGTTGGGAACTCTCTGCTGCTGCTGCTTCTGGTAGCTGACCACCCACCTCCTCTGCACTCTTGGCTTTGGCTGGGCAGGAAGCTGCTGGCTTGGGGACTGTGAGGACAAAAATGCTGTAGAGGAGACAGAAGGCATAGCAAGCAATGCTGCAGCACACCAGCACAGTGCCTTCTCGATAGCGGTCACTGAAGCCAACAAAGAGGTAGCCAGATGCCATGCTTCCCAGAAAGCCAGCGAGGCCGTACACCAGTTCAATGATGATGAGCCGCAGAGACCTCTTGCTCTCAGAGGACTGCAGGGATCCCAGAGCCATGATGCCCGCCCAAAGTGTGGTGAAGCCTCCAGTCAGCCCATTGAAGGCAGCAGCCCCATACATCACCTCCACTGGCCAGCCCAGCAGGATCAGGAGGAGCAGGAGAGTTTTGGAGCCCAAATAACCAACAAGAGGGAAGCAGATGGGGATCTTCCGATGTATCCTGTCCCCCAGCTTGGACAAGCCATATGCTGACACCAGCGGGCTCAGGCCCAGAACTAGGTTATAGATGATATAAAAATTAGATACAGCCTTCTGCTGAGCATCTTCCACAGCATGGGAGGGAGCAGTGCTGTTGGTCTGGTTGTAGTAGTTCTTCACCACCAGCAGCAGTGCTGTGTCGTAGAAGGCACTGGCCACTTGGGAACCCGCGACCACTGGCTCAATCCACGTCCTCATTGCTGTTATCCCCACCATGCTGCTAGCCACCACGTCTTCTTGGAAAGAGCCGCTTTCAGGGAGATGCACGTGAGGAAACAGCTCCTCAGAAGCTCTGCTCTGGAGGCATGTTTGGAAACAAGCAGCAAAAGGAAAAGCAAAAGGTCTGCTGGGCTGCACAGGACCGGAGAGCTGTGGAAGAGATGATCTGGCTGGGAGGATTATTTGCACCTCGCCTTGCTATGTGTACACACACCTGCACATCCCTGCGCTGCTCTGAGCTCTGGCTCACACATGGGAGGCTTTTGTACAGCCAGAGAACGCCCTGCACTTGGCGACTGCCGCTGCTCCTCTTCCTGGTGTAGTTTCAACAGAGGTCAGATGACCTGGGGAATTTCTCTCTCACAGAGTAGGAAGTGAAAATGCCCAATCAAGTAATTGCTGTAATTTGGGGTGGTGGTTTGTTTTTTGTTTGTTGACTTTTTGGGGTTTTTTTCTCCTTTTGGTATCCTTCATGTATCAGAGGACTCTCAGAGTGGTTGTGGGGGCAGGGGATGGCTGTGTGCCTTTTTATCAGGCAATTTGTGAATTCCCCTTATTGCCAGCTCATTTTTCTTTTGTGTACACAATTATGTCATTGGCTCTTTTGCTTTTATCTGCTCCTGTCTTCCCTGTTGCTGCATCATTCCTCTTATGTCATTGTTGTTTCAATAATGCAGTCAGGAAATTACACCAAAAAGAAATGAAAAGGGAAAAGTTCTATTTTTGGTAACCTGTCTCCTATGGCTGCCACTCTGCTTGCTGCATCCCTTGGCTTTACAATGCGGGAATTTCCAAGAGGAGAAGTCCCAGTTTATCCAAAGGCATCAGTGACCGCTGTGTCCCAGTAACCAGCCAGCTCAGCTGCAGGCTGAGGTGGGTGAGAATGCACTTCTGGAGAAGAGTTTTCCAGCCCTAGCTCCTCGGGGAGATGGCTGTGCATCTCTGCAGGTGCTTCTTTCCACAGACTCCCAAGCTTTGCAGCTTGAAGTCAGCTTCCAATTTTGCTGCTGCCCGAGGGGCAGGTGAAGTGACCCACTCAAGGAGGGCCCCGTGGGCACAGCAGTGCTGCTAGCCAGAGGCACAAGACGCTCTTGGACCAGGACACAGTGCAAGCAGGCTGCCAGCTCCAAGGACAATGCTTGCAGTCTGCAGCAGGTACTTGGAGGATATTGGGCAGTCTCAAAAATGCTAACTTAAACGATAATGATCTCATTCTGTACTGGTTTAATGAATCACAACAGGCAGAACAACAATCTGTTCTATGAAGATTTATGGTCATTACTTTAAAAAATAAATTAATGATTAATTTGAAAAAACAATGTTAAAACCTCCAACTGTTGGACTCTTTGTTGATTCAGGTGACATTTACTCAATGCCACGGCTCAAGAGTTTCTTTTTTTCACTCTGTTTGGTTGTGCAATAATTTTTGGCTTGTATTTCGATTAAAGGAAGAAAGATCCAAGATCTGACAGGGAAAGGAGTGGGGAATTGTCTGCTAGAATGATTTGCTCTAGAAAATTTCACCTTCATCAGAGAATTTGGTTTTTTGTTAGACCGAAAGACCAGCTCTAAATTACGTGTGTTGTTCCAACAGCTGTCTTTTTTCTTTTCCCCAGATTAGCTGAAAAAGGTGTCTAGGTTCTTCAGCTTTTATTGACAAGTGGGACAATTTTTTTTCAGCAAACCCTGAAATATTTCCAGAGCATGGAAATTCCAGACAGCCTTACTGAAAACCCTAAAGCATCAGCCTGTGACCAGTTTAAGCAACAAATGCAACCAAAGGAATTGCCACATTTTACTTCACCCAGGAAGCCTTGTGTCTCTCACCAGAATTACAGGGAGAGATAAATTACTTGTTTCATTCAAGCTTCAGTTTGGGACATGGGGTCTGGTGCAAAGGAATCAAATTGGAGTGCAGAGGTATGCTCGACACTGCAGATCTGCGCAACTCCTACATGAGAGATATTTTTCCTCCATACTTTGTTGCATATACAGACTGCTTGGCTTCATCAGCCAACACTATTCAGGCCAAGATAGCTAATGAACTGTGCTAAATGTTACTAGTGATCTCATGAATTACATCGGTATTTTCCAGGATATTCTGTGTGTTCACTCACATTAAATCTACTTTTTAGAACTAGTTCTCATGGAAGGATATATTTCCATGTCAGTAACTGCAAAACAGTAAGTGCTAAAATAAGAGTTTAGCTCAGGCTACAAAATATTTACTACTGAAAATCCATTTTCACAAATCTCATATTCATTTGATGCCACAAAATCTTCAAAATTACTATTATCTAGTAATTTTTCAGAGGGGCCTGTTCTTATATTACTGATATTTACAGGGACATTTGCATCTGCTTTAAAACATGTTCATGCAGCATAAATGTAGTTGAGCCTTAAGAGAGTGGCCCTTGACATTTAAGAAAAATGTACCTACAGAATCAGAGACTATCTTAACAACAAAAATGCAACGGTGTAGCCTGCTGGAAAACCAACACATTGTTTTAGGGCATTTCTCTCTAGAGTGGTCTTGTCTGGAGTCCCACTAGAGGCAGGGTCAGCACATGTTTCACCAACTCTTCAACATTTTTCAACCTGGCCAAACCAGAGGTGTTTGCTGTTTCCCTGTGGTGATGTTTCACATTCCTATGCAGTATTGCTGTTTCTTTTTTTTCAAACCACTTATGGCAGTTACATCACTTTTTCTTTCAGAACAGAGTTGCCATAGGGAATTCAGTATGCTGGGAGACCTGGGCTAGGCAAGTACCAGCATTCTGGAACTTTGTCTTCAGCATTCCTCATCTGAAAAGGTTCTTTTGACATCCAGGACTGCAATCCAATGTGGGCAAGTACGCCCTCTTCATCTCCCTCCCCCAAGTCTGCTAATGGGATCTGTGATTTACAGTCCTCTTCTGGAAAGGCATTTTGCCTCCAAGGTGGTAAATCGGCTCTGTAACTCCTCCTCCAGATGGTTACTTGGTGTGTGCAGGTCATCCTCTTGCACACTGTGGCTTTGTGGCAGTGGGGAAACGTGGCAAATGGGACAAAGTGGGGAAATGTGACTAGAAACTGTAGTGCCTGGGTCTAAGCCTGGATGGAGCTGCAGCCCTGTTACAGCCCCAGAGAGAGGGAGAGCTGGTTGAAAACACTGGGGAGAAGCAGCTGTTTCAGTGATGGTCGGTTTTCCTTTGGAAAATACTTCTTCACAAATGACCAAAGCATTCTGTGTTTTGGGAGATTGGCTTCCTTGGTGGCTGTCATTTAATTATCTGTAGCCCCTGTCCTCACAAGGTGTGTGGTTCTGCTCGCAGGGATGGGGGAGATGGAGGGAGAGTGGGGGCTGTGTGGAAAGTCAGGGGCACAGGGCAGAGGGAGAAGCTCCTGGCAGCTGCTGCATCGCCACAGCGACGCGGGATCCTTGTCAAGGGCAGTTGTCTTGTTGGATCCAGAGCCGCAGATGGTGGAAGCTAATGCCTGGACAATGTAAAAAGCCACCTAGCAGCCTTGTTTTGTGGCTCTGAGAAACAACATCAAGGTTGTTTGGGAACTCACGGGGCTGGTGCCAGTGTCTGTGGCACAACAGCTGCTAAGTGCACCATTACTGTAATAAAATACAGGCCCAAGCCCTTACAGGTGCACCTGGAGGTGCCTCAGACACCAAGATCTCTGGACCAGCAGTCTGGCATTTGGGAGCTGCAGCACCATCAGACATGTTGGGATCATCTGTGGAGACCTCTGCTCTCCTCTGCTTCTCCTGGGAGGAAAAGGAAGCACAGGCCACAGGCACAGGGAGCACATGGGTGGCTTTTCCCCCCATGCCTTGAGGCCTCACCCACTGCTCCTCATGAGCTAAGTCCAGGGTGGTGTGCAGGCTACGAAAAAGCTGGAGAGGGGATTTGCTCCGTGGAGAGACCTCATGGGGTACACTGAGAGGAAGCATGGTGGGGAGGGGTGACCCCCCCCAAGGGTAGGGAGGCCTGCCAGCCCTCCTTTGGAAAAGGTTGGCTCTCTCCACGGCTTCACCACCACTTTGAGAACAACATGGAGAGCAGCAAGGGGCTGGGAACAGCAACACTGCCCAGTTTTCCTTCAGGACGGTTACTAGCTGACCAAGCAGCACCAGACACCTACGTTTCCTTGCTTGCACTGCCAGTCATCATGGTTTTCTCTATTTTTCTCCGTTCAGAATTTTCTGCTTACCTTGTTGGAGTCTCCTGTGGGCCTATCCCCTGCTGAAAATAAAAAGACACCATCCTTTGACAGATGCTTTTTGCTGAGTTGGCTTTTTTCCCTTAGCTTGAGGAATTTGGGCAATTAATAGTTCTGACAGCTAACTGTATGCCTTAACATTAATCCTCTCCATGGAAGCAAGAAAAAAGTTTCTTGCAGTACCTGGTGTCTGCCTGACCCGCTGGACCACAGAACAAAATCCTGCTGTTGCTCTTAGATAAGCCCCAGATAATCCTTGCACTAAATGAATTTTTTTGTGTGTGTGCCCATCCTCCTTTTCATTTATATTCATGTCTTTTTTAAAATTGTTGCCAAAGTATATATGTGTTTGGAACAGAAGCACTGCAAAGTGTAAGAGTGTGCAGGCAGCAATGGCCTTGAGAAATGGAATGAAATAAACTAGCCTAGCACTAGAGCTTAAGCAATCCTATGTTGTATAAAAGTGGATAGTCTGGAAAAATGAAACAGCTATAGCAAAAGCACGATTATTAAAAAATTTTGCTACTGAATGAACTACAGATGTTAATGTATAAAAACTTGATTCAAACCCAAAAACTGCTCTCCTCTTCCTAAGTGCTCTCCAAAGGTATTTAGAAATAATTTTGTTGGTCTACTTTTTTTTGGTTTAGGTCTGGAAAATTTTTTGACAATGGTGAATTGGTACCAAAAAGCCTACAAAAACATCTAAATAACAATGTTTGCAGACAAACATTAAGGGTGAATAAAAGCTCCATAGAAACGTAAATTTGACTTGGGATTTATAAGTTTGGAGAGGATCCGGGTGGTAAGTGTCAACACGAGTTAGAGGAAGATAATACACAGAGCATAATGGAAAGAATAATATGGCAGAATAAAGGAGGAGAAAGAAACAGCAAATCACCTATCCTTAGGAGTGAGGGGTGGAAGGAAGAAGAGAAGAGCAAAGGAAAGAGGAGTGCTGATTTTTCTGGTCTGATAGGACCTTTGCTAAATAACTCAGCCTTAGCCAGGTACAATCAGAAGGAATATTTCTCTCTCCATAAGGCTGAGACTCAGCAAGAAGTAAGAAGAGTAGCTGGCAGAGGACATCAGGACAGTGGAGAGAAAAGGGATGAATCCACCCCATTTTCCTGGCTGAGAAGTGCAGAGGACATCAGGACAGTGGAGAGAAAAGGGATGAATCCACCCCATTTTCCTGGCTGAGAAGTGGAAACCATCAAAAGCATCATAAATGCATAAAGATACAGGCTCTGCATTTATGCTTTCTGTAAGGCATAGTGCTTTTTCAGGAGAGGAGGGAAGGTAAAACATTTCTTTAAATCTTCTGGAGACACCCTTGCCTGGTAATCCATTCATTTTCACCTGACAGATCTCAAGTTAGCTCCTTGCCTGGCTAAATTTCTGTTTTTCAGGCACATAAAGTAAATGCTGAAGCCATCACCTGCAGTAAGCCCTCAGTGATACCCCAGATATTCAGAGCAGGCAGATGGTAACTCACAACCTCTGTCTGTTTACTCTCCTGGGCTGGGTCCTGAGCACAGAAATTGGCTATGGTTTTAGTCATTTAGATGTTTAAATTTTCCACGCTATTTTATGCAGAACATCCTGTCATTTGTCACAGTCATTTGTCAAAAAGAAAAAGCAAAAACCAAGAAGTGGCATACACAACCCAAAAGCTGCAGGTGCTGTGGCACACTCCAGTAACATTTCTAAGCCTTACCACTCTTTTTTCCATATGGCAGCTCTTCAAGTGGGGGGTGTTTACTCAACCTCTGCAGCTCAGAAATGAAAAACACAGCAAACTCAATAACAGGCTCTCCTTGATTACAAAGCACCATCTGATCCTCTACGGGCCACGTGCAAGCCCCTCAGCACAGGTGGTGGTGGCTGCAGAGCCTGCCCAGAGGTGGTTTTGGGCTACAAGGTTGCGTGGCAGTGCCTATCACTGTCTCACTGCAAACAGACCCCAACGCCAGCTGAGGATTTCCAGACAACCCGTGCAACAAGGCACAGCAAATAATAGGGATAACCCAGTTTATAACATGTGCTGCAGCCACACCTGGCTAATTATCCAGCTTGTTTTGAGCTGGCAGGGTGGAGAGGTCCTTGGGACAGAAGGGAAAAGCACCAGCATCCTCTACAAGGGTGGCTGGGAGGCTGTGGGGGAGCATGTCCCTACCCATTTTGCTTCAGGGCACCAGTGAAAAACGACACCAGTGGTGTAATCTTCAGACAAGAGAGCAGAATTGTGCCTGGGTGGGCAAGCTGCAGTCCCGGTGCTTGAGAAGCCATACTTGGAAAGCAGCAAATGCTGCTGAGGCTCTGCTACCCATGCAGAGGTGTCACCTCCACTCAAAACACATAAAAGACGTGTCTGGAGTTCCCCAGGCCCACAACTCCGCATCAAAGTGCTCCAGGAGAAAGCTCCAGGCTCTGGAGAAAGCTCATTTAGACAGTGTATACTCCTTTGGAGAATGTTAACTAGCACCCTCCCAGCAGCTAGTGAATGAATGAACAGCCTTGGCAGATTTTGTGTGCTCTTAGGGCTCCAGTACATGTATAGAAAGACATTGAAAAAGACATTTAAGGGACTTAAATGCTGCACCTCTTCTCCTTTCTTTTCAGGATCCTGTTGTATCTGCAGGAAATTTTGGAGTTGAAGAGGGATGTTGGGTAAAGGGCACTAGGGAAGCAAGAAAGTCCAGGCAGCTTTCCAGCAATATTGCTGCTGCTAACTTTTTTACAGGCTGCATTTCTTCAGTGCCTAACTAGCATGGATAAATATAAATACATATACATGCACAAATGTAAATGTTAAATTGTGTGGCAAGACAGTGGCTGCTACTGGTGTTTGCTATTTCCTTGCCGCTTCATTCCAGCACTCTGGACTATTCAAGGCTTTGCTGAACTGAAGCTTTGCCTTTATGCCCCATTGTGTAGATGCTGAAGTGGCCATATTGGTTGAGAGCAGGACTGCTTCTTCCCACTACCACCTCTGCATTTCTGGGCAATGGTTTCAAAGCTCCTGCCTAAACAGAATGTGGGCAATGGGGAGACATCTCCCAGCCACTTTACTCATTTCAGCATGGCTTTGTACCTTGGTCACCAGTCGAGAACCAGTGATGCTCTTGAAAGGAGGACTGCCAGCTACACTCACCTCCTGACAGACTGCTAACATGAGTCATGGCAGGGCCTGAGACACTCTTGTTAGCTGAAGACCAACAGGACACAGCTGAGGGTCATGTCAAGTGCGGGCTCTTCCCTCCAGAGGACCGTGCTGTTCTTGCTCTGCTGTAGATGAGGTTGCTTTGCTGCCGCAGGGCCAGGGCCTTGTGTGGGTGATGTGGGATCATGCCTCTCACTGCCACATGTGATGTACTTCCACACCACCACTTTCCCACAAGGGTAAGTAGCTGTCACCTTCAGGGATTTTATGTTGGAGGTCACCTCCAAGATGCCAGAGGGAGCCATTAGTAAGTCATGCCTGGCCATGAGCTTTAAGGCACCCTCTGCAAGGACGCTTAACCAGGGCAGCCTAAGGCAAAGCAGGAAGATGCCTGGAGAATAAACTGAGCTCCTGACATTTTAAAACCACACTGATTTAATACTTCTATACAGGAAGGGAACAAGAGATCAAGCAAGATTTGAAAAATAAAGCCCACTGGGGTACTAAAATGCTGTTTTGATCCTTTAGTGCTCAAGCATCTTGATAATAAATTCCTTGGAAACACCCTGCAAAGCTTAGACAGACTGTATTGACATACCTTTTAATTAATAAACTCAAATAGTCCTCATGTCAATAAATTATGAGGCTCATGAGCAATATCATTCAGCTATTTCCGGACTCCCTTCTGCTGAAGACTGACTCAGCAAAGAGTGCCCAAGAAGGACAGCTGAGCTGAATCTTGTCCTGAACCACCACAGTCCAGACCTGGCAGTAGGTAAGACTCATACTGTAACTGGCAGAGGGTTTTTTTTGTGGTTTCCAGAGAGCTTGGGTAAATACACTTTTTGCCGTATACTTTCCACCCCTGCTAAAACATTGCCTGATCATGCTTTCAGCTGGCTTCAGAAATGGCTCCCTCCATGCTGGATGGCAAAAAATTCCCATCAGCAACATTTTTCCCCATTTATCTTTCTGTTTTTTGCTGTTTATACCACTCTGCTCTGACCTGCCTTAATCCTCACTTTCTTTATACATCAAGTCCCACAATTTGAGATTAACTTTTTCTTTGAAAACCACCCTCTGCACCACAAGCTCAGTCTGCCTTCTGTCCAGCAGTTGTTTTCCTTAAACACAGCATTAAAGAAAAGCTGAAATCATGCCCTTTCGGCATGAGTAATGTAACCAATAGAAGGTTTTTGTTTCACGTGGCTCTCCCCTAACATCCTTTCAAGTCAGCCCCACTAACATATTCACATAATTTTATAGTATATTGGCACAAGCTCAGCCCATGAGTTTCCAGCTGAGTTTAGTGCTGTGTAGCCCTCAAAGAGCAAGGTCCTTAGAGGTATATAGTTATCTAAGTGCTTTGGTACATTTGGATTTAGTCCATTTAAGGTTTATCTCATGGTTCTCAGTTTATCCATCTTCCATGGGATGGATAATGGGATGATTTGGCAAAGAAGTGTAAATCCAGTGAAATACCTGGAGAGGAAACCAGCCTGGGAGGGGGTCTGTCTGGAAGCTGACGGGGCCTTGTAGTGGTGGTCAGTCAGGAGGCTCAGTGGAGGCAAGGTGAGACAGATCTGTGGCCCTGGAAATCATCTAGTCTTGGTGCCCAAAACCAGCCATGTTTGGGGTGTCAGTAGCATCACGTGGAAACCAGAAGGGAACAGCAGAAGGCAAAGAGATGGCAGGGAGCAGGAAAGGTTAATACTGTGAAAGTCTGGGTCCACCTTGGGCTGGTGCTGTACCCCAAAACCATGCTCCTAGAAGCAAACAAGCCTTCTCAGAGAGTGAGCAAGTGCCCTACTTTAGCATCTTCCTTCTTTCACTCCAATTAAATAGGGCTGAACGCTTTCTGCCACCTCCACACAGTGTGGGGGTTACAAAGCTGTCCAGCAAGTCAATTCCCTTTGTGTATCTGGAAACTCCACCTTTCTCCATAGAGATCATGCTTCGCAAAGACCTCTCCCTTCCTTTCTAATGACTGCAACCCTTCTGAACACTGCAACATTTTTGCCTGCAACACTTCGGAAGCCTTATGCGAGTCCTGTGAAGAGCTGTTTCACCAAGGCTGTGCCATTATCCATGTGTTTTTGCTAACATTTCCCTGGTTTCTTATGTTTCAGTTGCAGTTTGAGGACTTGATGCTCTTTTTAAATAATACAAGGCTGAGAGTTCAGGTTTCTCAGATCCTACAAGAGGAAGAAGTACTTGTAGGGGTCAGTGGCACATAAGCATTCCTGGGTCACTCTGAGTCACAGCCTCTAGTTGTCAGTGACACCCCAGGGGGGATAGCATCGCCCTGGTCTGTCTCCTTCAGCTCAGTATGAAATCCTCCCCATTTTGTGGAGCCGTTTCCACCCTCCTGCTCCTGCTCTGAATCTACCTCAGCCAGCAACAGTCCCCACAGGAAGAGTTCAGTGCAGTAGGGCCCCTTGCCAAGTGTCCCGTGTGTCCAGCCATGCTCCTGCACCAAGCTGCCTGCCAAGGCAACACCGAGTCTGCAGGTGCTCCCAGAAGTGGCTTCCTGGCAGGGCTGGTGTGCCCCAGGAGCTCCTATAGGAAGGGGCATAACCAGGACCCCCGGTATGCATGCTGAGCACAGCAGCTTCTTCTGGGTCCTCATCCCAACTGTCTCCCTGTGGGAAGCTTGTGAGATGTGGCATGGCTTTCTTCCTGACCCTTCCTGTGTTAGTGATAGGGGTGCTACTGCAGTGAGCTCAGCACTGAACGGGTCCTGAGACTGGAGCATCCGTCACCATGTCCCTCCCATGTGCTGGCTGCTCCCAAGATCTGGCTTCCAGGGACCATCCTTGGAAATGAAGCTCTTACCACGGTCAGTGCAATCCGCCCTGCAGAAGTCACTGCTGCCACACAAATCCCCACTATGCAAAGCTCCCCATGCCGTTTGCAGCAACAGAGAATGTGACAGGGTAGCTTTGCACATTTTTCTTCCTTCACCGATTTTTCTTGCCACTGCTCCCACACTCTAGATTGGAACTAGGCCTGAATAATTTCCAGCTCCTGGTGGCACATCACCCTCAATTCACTGCAGAGCTGACACATGCCTGGAATGGAGCAGGAGCTCTCACACTGCTTGCCATGTTTAGTGTTTACTGCAAAAGCTCTCTTCCTGAAGACCCCACTGATAAGGCAGGGGGTTAAGATGCCAATTAATCAGTGCTCAGCCAGAGGTAGCAGCAGACCATGAGGTCTGGATGGTATTCTGGTTATTTTTCTGCTGCTGCTTAGGTTGTGTGTTGTTTAGTATTTTTGTTTTGTTTGTTTCCCCCCCATGCTATTGCTGAAGTGACAGGATAGCCCTTGGCCCTCAGTCTTGAATCATGTGAAAAACCAGGATGCTGCTCAGCCTTTAACCTGGGAAGGAGTGGAGGGCTGGATGCACACACTGCTAATAGTTTCCTGTACTGCCCACCTCAGTCAATTCAGCAACTATAACACAACTGGAAGTCTTTAGTGCTAAAGTTCATGCTTATATTTGTAGTTCTGGCCCTACCTAGCCCTGTACCTCCAGCCTGCTACAGGTTGTGGTGCTCTCACTTGGTTTCCTTATACCACAGATCCCCGTTTGTAAGGTGTTTTAATCTCCTGTGCCCATTCACAGCTGGAAACATGTATTGAATGCTCTCCCTCCTTTCAAAGTGGTTTTATCAAACCTGTCTCTGCAGAGATCCTTTGCCTCTCCCTTTGCTTTCCCACTGTGCTGGGGCCTCTTAAAGCCACCTGAAACTAAATGAGGTGCAATACGTTCACCTTCTGCGGGGCTACGGCAGAAATTATTGATAAAATGCTCTTTTACAGTCCTTACCTACATTGTAAAAAACACTCTGAAGTTTGGTACATGCCATTTCAGCTACGGAATGGGGTGACAGGGACTTTAAATGTCCTGAGTGTGTTATGAAACAGATAACAACAGCTGATAACAGCAGAACTAACCGCAAAATTCCTGACCTGCTGCCACCCACTGGTGTAACTGAATTACTTTTGCAAAGTCTAAATGACCCCTTGCAGAAGTCCAGTTTTCACTTTTAATTCACATAAAATCCAAAGACGATGCTTAGGAGCTTCTTTTCCCACTGTGTGCCACTAAGTCCAATATACCATCCTTCTTGGCACAGAGCAAGGCAAGGCAGAGGAAGACAGAAAGCCTCTCCTGTGTTGACACGACAGCAACACCCTTTTTTTTTTTGCAAAGACAGAGGGACTGGAATCGATGGATAAATTTTCAAGCTTGTTCTCCAGCCCATTTCTTGACTTCCAGTAGTATTTACTAACTGGAAAGTAAATCCACATCTCATTTTCTCCATAGGTATTTCTGATACTATCTGCACAAGGAGAGGAGGGCTGGTGTTATGGAGAGCACTGAATGCAGCACTTGTCCCTAGCCAACTCCCATCAAAATCACTAGTGTCCTCTGCTGCTTCCCATGGGAGGGTTGTAATTAAACACCTGACTATTCCCAGCACAGGGAGGGGCAGAGGCTGGCATGAACCTGGCTAGATCCCAACAAGTCCCTGTGGCCCTTCTGAGGTGCACCCAGAGCTCTGGCACCTTGTAACTCTCACAGGGAAAAGTTGGCAGCAACTTCCTAGTTGGAAATGGGATCTCCCCTGGTCTGGCTGTTCATGAAGGGGGGAGTGAGGGGCAATGGGCAAGCAGCTGGCTGTTGCAGCCAGGTGTGTGATAACTGGACAACTGGCTGAAAGGGTGTGCTCTGCCAGGCAGGACTGTGGGGTTCCAGCGGGTGTGGAGGAAGCAAGGTAAGAAAGGTCATGAGATTCATCATAAAGCAGATTTGGCCTCTGCAAACCTCCACAAGCATTAAACTGGGAAAGAAATACACAAGGATGCTCTTGTTCCCGCAGCTGACACCACTGAGTGGAGAAAGACCTCTCCCACCTCCAGACAAACAGAGAGACATTGAGTGAAGAACCACAGGAAGAGACTGACTGCCATGAGAGGTTGGACACAGGCACCCTCTTCCAGCCACATGAAGCTTTCAGGGGCACACCTTCCTGCAATAACACGAAGAAACACGCAGATTTATAGAAACACAACACAGGTTTCTGTTTTAATGAGAAAATAATTATATACTTGCATTGTAGGCCTCACAGTCACTATAAAACAGAAGCAGGATAACATTTAAGTGGTTAACATACAGAAAGCCAGGTATTGTTGAAACTGGTTGCTAAATCATGACAAAGATGCTGCCTTTTGGTTGCCAAACATGTCAATACTACTCTATTTTCCCTCAGAAATGTCAGTATAGAGCAAGATGAAGTCCAAATTGGCAGCTTGAAAAACAAATTTTTCAGAAAACCTGCACTGTAACCCCAAACCAATTATAATCACAAATGCTAATGCTTAACTATTTCTCAATACACAGTTTCATTAAAACCAGTCTTTGCCACGGGAAAGGATCTGAGCGTTTCTTTTGTGGAGACAAAGTTAACTCTGCAATAGTGCTCTGTTGTTGCATTTGATATAGTCATATATAGATAGATATGTATTACTGGCGTATACTTATAAACACCTAAGCTTGGTAGCATGCAAATGAAATAACAGAGGCAAGTAAACCGCATCTCACTCTCGTTACCACAGCACTGAATGTGCTGCTGAATCTAAGTGTCCATAATTTCTGGAAGAGAAAAACTCTGCTGGGTGAAAAGTCTGTCTGTCCTGACTGAAACACTTTTGTTGCAGGGGCTGAAAGCAAATGTTTCTATCGCAGAGAACAAAGCATGAAAAGATGTGTTATGACAGGTGATTATTGTCACTGGCTTCCAGTGAGAAAGCTGGAGGGAAAAACAGGCCTACAGGCTAAAGGAAATAAAGATCCAAGTTCCTGGGAAGGCAGTCCAGGGCTGACTCAGCTTGCAGGAGCAAATACTGGGGGAAACTCTGAAGAGTGCCATTTAATGCAAGACCACCACACTCCAAGTACAGAGGCCATCTCCTCTTCTCAGAAAACTCCTTCTTCCTAGTCTCTCTTAAGCTCTCCCCAAAGGCCAGGAATCTTCTTGACATGGATGCGTGGAGCTCGCAGCTGCAGCTACGTGACATATGGTCTCACAAGTGCTGCACTGGTGCTGGTGCTTTTCCTACAGTCGTACGGGAACAACCCGCCTAGAGACATGAATCACAGTTCACCCTTGATTACCATGCCCGAAAAACAGGCCCACTTCATTAGATATGTAATTCCTTCACAGGTGTGGAGCCTCCCCATGGTGCCTCCTTGAGATAAGCTCGCTGCCCTCATCACAGTGAACTCTCAGTTCAGCAGGGTTTTCTCCAGTTCAATAGCACTTACGGAGAAAATGGACAGAACTGAGTCCATGGAGATATATAAATGTATGCACTACAGTTCCCTGAAAATAAGCCTCAAAATTATAAGTGTCCATGGACAGAAATCACATGCTGGAGGAACTGAAGGTTGGTGGTCAATAATTTGGTTGCAAGCTCTGTTTGTTTAAGGAAAGCACCAGAAGTATGTTCACAGTATTGGTACTCATTTTAAATGAGCTTACTGTTTCAGGATAAAACAGCACAGCAGGTTATGAAACCAAGGAAAGGCTTAGGGTGGACCCAGTAAGCTGGCTGATAATTTTTTAAAAAGATGTCAAAATAATAATTGATTACAAAAAAGACAGGATATTTTTTATAGAAAAAAGGCTTGGTGTCTTTTTTCCCGTCACCTCCCAAACTTGTTGGTTTCTAGTCCAGAAATTATGGTTCTGAGTTGTAAAATATTCCTATTGTATTGCTTGGTGATAAGAAAGAGTAAACTCGCAGCCTCTATACTACATACAAATACAAAGCACAAGAATAAATACCACATTTCTTCTCCTAATTGTCAGCTTACAAAACTGGTCAATACTTTGCAATTGTGACTCATGCAAATACCATGTTGGGTCAAATTTTAATATCACAAATACTGCATTAACTCAGTGCCTTATTTTTATATCCCCTTTCGGAAAAAAAAAAAAAATAGCACTCACCCCTATAGCTGGTAAACAGCTGTGGAGAAAATAATCAGTACACGCACTGCCATACACTTTCTGGTATGCCAGCATCATGCACTCACCCTCTCTCTCTCTCTCTCTCACACACACACACACACACACATCCACACTAATCCTTCACTGCTGATCCCAAGCCTAAGCAATAACTAAAGGCTCTATGGTTTGCTTGTAGCGCTGAAAACACTGGCTGAACGGCTAAAATAATATTTTCTTCCCTTGTCTGTTCTTCCTTGCTCATTCCTTCCAACTCATTATGCCCTTTAGCTTTTTTGTTGCCTGGAAACGTGAAGACTTCCACAAAGCACTCTACTTCAAAGGCTTTTTACGTTGTATAAATATAGTTGAAGATATAACTATCTTACTTCTTTATTTCATACCTCTTTCTAGGCCAGAGTCTGGCTTAGTTCATTTATTGCCTCATTTAAAAATTAAATGTCCTTTATTTGCATCCCTTTCCCATTACCTTTCTACTTAAAATTACCCATCTTCAAAGATTTTACACATATGCCATTCTTTTCCCTCCCCATCATCAAAAAATAGTTGTCATCCGCTAAATACAGATTTTCTACTTAGAAACTTTGTTGCGTAAATATGCTCTGAGAACCTGGAGTTCAGGTGATATTGCAAGCATACAGGATCCTAAAGCTAAGGTAATCCATTTGGCTTAGCTCTCATCCCCATCTATTCCACTCCTAAATTGTGATGGCTTGTGTTTGCAACACAAGGACTGTTTGACTGAGTTTGCTGGATTGTACATTTGCAGTAACTGCCTCCCTGTTCATTGGGTTTTTCTTGTTTTAAACAGATAAATTACTAGAAAGGGGAGCAGAACCTGCGCCCCTAAAACAACCAACCAACCCCAAACCCAACCCTTCAGTCTCCTCAGAGAAACAGAACAGAGGGCAGTATCTTTGTGGTTTGTGGCTGGATAAGAGTACGCCGAATTAATGCCAACAGTCTTGGTGCAGCGGCTGTGGGAGGTGAAGGAACTGCAGGAGGTTCTGACAGGAGCTGCTGGGGGACCGTGATCCCAGGGGCAAGGCAGGGCTGGCAATTCAGTCAGCGAGAAACACAAGTGTGAGCCCTGGCTGCAGACTCCTCCACTAATTACTTCCTGCCACATGCCCGTAGCCTATCTGGTCCGTGGGCAAAATCACCCCCTTGTGCCCACCCCCAAGGGCTCCCACCCCCTGCACCCTCTCCACTGCATTATTTCAGAGGGGAGATGGAGGGAAGAAGAAGGGGCTATTTTCTAGGTGTGTTTTTCCTGTAGTTTTAGGATTGCCAGGAGCTGGATCATTTCTGTGTCTATGTGCATCGAGTTTGTTGTGTATTTAATAAATATTGGACTAAAATGCTGCTGCTTTCATGGTGGGTTTTTGTGTTTGCCTTTTTTTTTTTTTCTTTCTTTCTTCCTTTCTCTTTTTTTTTGGTTCCGGCATGCCTGGTTGCTGTCTTCACACTGAAGCGTGGTTATTTGTCCTCCTCTCGGTTGGCATAAATGCCAGCTTCCCAGCGCAATGCCAGAGCACTCTTCCTGCGGTTCACCCTGGTTGCCTCGAGGACCTGGTCAGGAGAGAAAAGGAAAGCATAGGATTGTCACTCAGTCGGCCCTGCCCTCGGGGTGTCCTGCACTGTGCACCCAGGCAGGCAGAGACCAGCCAGGTGGGCAGGGACCAGCCAGGCCAGCCCTCCCCAAAGGGCTCCAGTGCTGCACCCTGTGCAGAACGAGAAGACTCATGCGATGAAGCACTCGCTGATGTCAAAGTGGGGGGATGGCACACAGGAGCAAAGCCACACCACGGGAGGACAGAAGTGGTAGGAGTTGTCTGGCAGCATCCAACTCTCTGCAGGGGAGCCCCAGCTGACCTCTACCAGCCCAGCTGCAACTGCCCCATCCCAGGGTCTTGGCCGTCTCCCCAGAGGCAGCTGCGTGCCTTCAGTACCAGGAGCCAGCAGCCACCCTGCAGCTTTGTCCAGAGGCTGCTCTGGAGCTGTGCATGAAGCCCAGGGAGCAGACAGCCATCTATTTCAGCGCATCACCCTCTCAGGCAGGACTACGCAGAGCCGGCCTCCAGCCCCTGCCCCTGCATCTTCTTGTGGTCTTTGGGTTGCAGCTACTGCGCACTGTGATTGAAGTGCTCCCAGAGTGAAAAATCACTCTGCACATACAGGAAACGAGATTTACACAAGGAAGGCCTGCAAACCCTGGCACAAGATGGGCCGGATACATTTATACGTATTTCATATACACATCATTCCCACAGCTATATGCACACACTGTGTATCTATTTGTACATACGCACACACATAAACAATTAACTAAAACTGTAGGAAACAATTTTAAACACAGGTTTTGAGAAAGTCAAAAAGAAAATGAGACAACACCAAAAGGTGTTACTGTGATGTGCATCTGAGGTACTCCTCAGCAAATAATGCATGGCTGTTTTCCACACAGCAAAGTGAGATATAAAAGGGGTCTGGAGCCTTCTTACAGAAGCACATGACAATGTTATTTCCTGACCAACACTGAATAACAGCTCCATGATGAAACTACAGAGCTGGCAATGTCAACTGCCATCAGTATATTTTAACCATCCCTCCCAAAGAAGCAAACTTCTGAAATTTTTTACGTCACTTAAAAAAAATCCCACAACAAATACGTGACTCTTCACTGAAACAATGCTGGCCATTCCTGGTCCCTAATGCTTCCTGCAAACTGCTCTGCACACTGCCTGACTGCAGAAGAATAGCTACCCTTTTGAGATAGGATAGTGCTATTGTGGCCTTCTGTGAAGAAAGTCAGATGCAGTGAGGACTTAAGCCTTGACTTGAATAAAAATAAATAATTTAAGACTAAAGAAATTCTTCTTTCAGCTTGTGACAAGCCGTGGTTGGAAGAGCACAAAGGTACTAGGCTCTTGTGCAGGCAGTATCAGAAAATCAGCTCTGAACTGCCAGCTGAAATTACAGGCCACCATAACTTTGCTTACAGGAATGAGAATGCACGACTGCATTTATGCCAGTTGTAACCTCTAGACCTCCATTCAGGAGCTGAAGATAGGATGGAATTTTGCCAGCATTAGTATTTCTTTGCCCTCCTAGTTTCTTTTGACTATGACTATGAACAAGCCAAAGAACTGAAGGCAAAATATGGCCAACAGAGACAAATTTTAATGAAAGCTCCAGCTCCTTCTCAGCACTGACTATGGCTACAAAGTTAGGTCCACTAGAGGGATTTTGTTCTGAAATTTTGCCCAAAATCATGCGTCCTCTTTTTGCAGAACAACCACCAGAAGGAGGGACCAGGGCTGAGTGGTTTCTGTTTTTCCTAGTAGAGGGCAAATGTGCTCACAAACGTAACAATTTATTAAAACAAAAAAAACCTGCAAAACAACAATAAAAATTTTAAAATATATATATATATAAAAATAAAAATCAGTAGGAAAAAATTCGTCAGAGACATCAGCCTGTAAGCTGTGTACTGGAGTTACTCCCACTGCAGAATGCCTGAACCAAAAAAAGACACCCCAAACTGAACAATGGAGAAGCAACACTGGGAGTGGGTATCAGTGCATCATCCAGCATAAATTTCAAACTAAAACTGCCACTCTATTTTTAAATAAGGTCTGTGGAATTTGGCCTGCAAAAATATGCCAGCTGAAAATAAAATGGATTTTACGTAATTTAGAACAGTTTGAAGCCAGCAGCTTCTTTGCTGGAAATCACAGTGTTGTGAGGGTCTCTGGTGATGGCTTGCAACAGTCAGGACACTTAAACTTTGAAGATTCCTGCTTTGGATCAGTCAGCTTGTATTTTTCTTAAAAGATGGCAATAGGGTTTCTTCCATTTATCCCTGGTCTGCACACCTACTCCAAAGTTTGTCTACTTCTACAAATGCTACTTGCTCTTCAGGCAAAACTGTATCCAGATTCGTATCGGAGGTACCATGAGGCCACTGAATGTGAACTTGGACTTCGAAGGAAAGCAAGCAGTGATGTCTGGCACAGTATTAAAACTAAATGGTACAGAATATGAACTAAAGATCCTCTTGAACAGTTATTCCAGAATTATTCTTTCAAGCCACTGAAAAGAGAGTTTGACCTAAAACAACCCTTGTTTTTACAAGGCTGTGACAGTTTTAGACCCGTTAGAGGAAACAGTGGCATAATTATAGCACACAACTGGAATGACTGAAGGGGGAATTGGGACTCCTCAATGGAGCATTGAATTCATGACCCAGGAAGCTGCTTGCCTAAAAATAGCCAACAGTCTCCATTTTAAAATATATTTGGCTGGTATCAGGGCTGACTCTAGACCCATAATGAGTCCAGCACCCCCAGGCTCTCCACAGCAGGTCAAAAATGCTATCTCAATGCTTCAAAAGCACCATCCTTGATGATGCCCTGCATCAGCTCAGTGGGTGCACAGAGGGCCAGGCTTGGTGCTCAGAGTGTCCTAAGGCAGCCAGAGCTGTAAATGCACGTGGCAGGAAGATCATGAAGCAGAGGCTTCACTTAAGCTTAAGCTTCTCCAGCCTGTGAACTATGTCCTAATGTAAGGCCACACCAGTGGAAAAAGTAGTGTTACATAAAATGTCTTATTTGGCAGAGGTGATTTGAATACCAGCTATAGAAGAGGGAGAACTTGGAGAGCAGAAGTAGGTGTGAGAGAAAGACAAAAGATATGTAGGGCTGTAAGAACTACTCTTCATCTTTCTGCAGATGTATCTTTCTGGATCTTGAGGTTGCAGCTCGAGGTCTCACTGAGAATTGCAGAGGGTTCTTTCCTTGCAGATTTCATTTACTTTTTGAGGATTTTGAAAAAGCAAATAAAAAAAATTTGAAACAGCTGCCACTGTTAGGTGTAAGAATAATTTTTCTATTCATCCTAGAGATGGAGACTAACCTATCCTGAGCTTCCCTCCATCAGATTTAATAACTCCAGTACACAACTAACAAATTTAATGACTGCTCTCTTACTGACAACAGTAAAAAACAATATATATATATGCTTTAGTCCAAGTCATACGTATCACAACCACTGAAGCAGTGGTGTTTTTTGAGTAGTCAGAAAACTGACTGCTACATAGTACAAGCTAATTTTTGTTGAACAGTAGTAGCAAAACTGATGTGGAAGTGGAACAATTTTTCTGAGGTTTAATATTTTACTGATTCTTCCCATCTGAATCTGGAAGAACTAAAAGAAAAAAACAAGAGAGACAATGCAAAGGTCTGGGTGTCTAAAATCTGTGAGTACCATGTGGTAAAGTTGCTGCAGAAAACACATTCATGGAGCGCAGTGTGCACAAAGAGATGGAAGCACAAATGCAGGGAACAGGCTGCCTGCTCCTGCAGATGTGAGCGTTCCTGCTCAGGAATGATACACTAAATGCTTTAAATTAAACTGGAACTACCAAGAGAACATCTATTTCTCCAGCTTGAAGGTACTTTCCTTACTGTACCTACTTAATGCTGTTTACTGAATACCCTAGACTGCTAGTTAACACAGTAAGGAGCTGGGTATGTGAGATTAAAATGTGTTTACTTAAAACAAGACAGTGGCAGTATTAAATTGCTGCTTGTCAGTATTAAAACACAAACTATGTGCCTATGCCATCAAAATTAAATTGCTGCTTGTCAGTATTAAAACACAAACTATGTGCCTATGCCATCAAATCTAGTGTGCTCCATTTTCTGTTTTGTAACACAAAAATTTTCAGCGGTAGCCTTTAACGTTGCATAAATGTCACCTCACTGTAGCTTTCTCCTACAGCATGATTGGTATTACAGAGACTCAAGCTAATGTCCTGTACATTTGAATATAAGTTTAGCTGTAAGGCCAAAAGCAGAAGATTTTGAGGATAAAAACCTATATAGGGGCACGCACACAGGTCTCTTTAAACAGCAGAGGGATGCGCTTTTAGTACAGGCTGCAGGAATTTGGGCGTGATGCAAGACATCACCCTAATGAAGCAGGATGCAGTTGCTGCAGCAGCAAAACATCAGCAGTTACTGTGCCTTGCTGGGGGGTTGTTTGCTGCTTCCCAGAGTGGGGCTGTCAGGATGACTGCTCCCAAGCCACTGCAAGCATGGCCAGGACAGGTACAGCGCTGCCAATGATGATTAAAACTGAGCCACCTGCCTGCACCAGAGTGCATTTTGGAAGGCTCTGGTGATTAGGAGACACAGGTCAGCTATGTGGTCTCTAGAGAGTAGGGGCATATTGTGCCTTGAGCCTTGCTGTTCCTTCTGAAACAACCTGCCTCATTTCAGCTGAAGATTTCCAGTGAGGATCACATGGTTTCCTCAGTCTGAAGCTGGGTGCTGGGGGATAGCCAGAGGACATACTTTCACCTGCATGAGGAATTGCTGTGTCCCACATCCTTTTTATTTCTAACCCCCTTCCAATTCACACACATTCTTTTCCAGCTCCTTACTCTTTGTACAATTACCATTACACAAGGTGGACACAAGACTCCTCCCAGCAGAAGAACTACACCTGAACTGCCCCTCACGAAACATCAAACACTCTGATCTCTACTTGCTGTTCATAAATCTTGACTTAGAATATTGTGCAGATATTATGGAGGAGAAAAGGCACAACCTGTGTTTAAAACCAGGACTCTGAAAGCATACTGCTCTTACACTGATTTAACTATCTATAAAGACAGAAAGATCAATCACTGGCTTGTATCAGTGCGATAAAATCCACTTCAAATTATTTCATGAATAGGAAATGGCATAGACTTGACTTTGCTTTACTCTCCAGAAAATGTTCATGCACTTGCCTTGAGGTAGCTGATGTGGTCAAATATATTATGAAATAGGAAAAAAATGGAAGGTTCAGGTTTATAAAAAAGTGCTGATGTTGGACAAATGAATATCAGTCATTACCATGATCTGCAGAGAAAATTACAGGCATTTGAAATATACACATTACTGAGCACCTCGTTCTTAACAAACATTGCAAAAGTATAGTTATTATCAACTACCTGCTCTTGAAATTACTGCCTTTGGTGAAGTCCAGCTTTGTGGGGATAAGGACTATGCAAGTTACTACTTTGTTAAAATATCAAATGTTACTGTAAATACCCTTTATCTGGCAGATTTGGGTTTATTCTCCCCTGAGACAAACACTGATGCTAAGTTGTGGGACTGTGATCAGTCATCACATCACAACAGAAAGGGACAAGGAAAGGTTCACAAAATGAAACAGACTGAGGCCGTGCACTTGGATCTGACTCTTTCACAGATGAAAGGTTGGTGTGCAGGTTTCTTTACAAAATACTAGAGATTTTGATAGTATTAAATACATTGTAATCAGAGACAAAGAAAAGCCAAGCAGTTTCACCTAGCATCTGAGGATGCTTGGATGCCAGGTTTAGCTTTGCCAGCTAAATGCTAAGAGGGATTAAGGAGTTCTCATTTCTCACGTCAGGAATGCTCCAGACCCAGACAACAGCTCCCATCCCTTTAATTACAACCCCTCCCCATGGCAGAAATTGTAACTAGAATCCAAGGGTTAGAAAACCAGCCACACGAGTATTTGTTGATGAGAGATATAAGGGAATATCACACACACGCATTTTTGATATGAAATGGCACTGGCACACACTATGAAAATGACAACTGCAGCAACATGCACTTGGAATCACCATGCAAGAGGAAGCAAAAATAAACAAGCACTTGAAAAGTACCTCAGAAGTAACCTTGCTAGACAGTAATTTACAGGTGTACTGGTAGAAAGGGAAAAGACCAGCATTAGTACATTGAACAAGCATGTTATAACTAGGAAACAAGAACAAATTACAGAAATTCCAAGAACTGGCACATTCCAGAGTATAAGACTTCAAGCAACTTAGTGTCATAAAAAATATAAGAAAAGATAAGTCAGTTTGGTGTTATTTTAATGACGTTGCTTGGCCAGTCTCAGTCTTGTTTACCATCAGTGCTTGACCCATTTCCTTGCTGCTGCTTTTTCTCTTTTACTCATCTGCTGAAACCTGTACTGTAACACATCCTCTGGAAGAAACTGCCCCCTTTCCTGAGCAGCGACGTTCTTCCAAGATGCGCTTGATTTGCCCTCTCTGAAAGGCATAGCCCACAAGCCTTGACCAGAGAGGCCACGTTGTAGACACTGAAGCCAGACACAAAACAGAAGGTGGTGATGCCTGAAGAAGAGACTACAGAGGGTAAATGTCCTACGGAAACCGCCCTCCTGTCTTTTGTTGCGTCTTACACAGGGAGAAAGTGGATCTCTGTACTTCAGTACTGCTGGTGTGGCTCAGCACGAGAGGGAGCTCCCATGGACATGAAACCTTTCCATAAACCTCTCCATTCAGGACACCATGGCTGTTGTGCCAGGTACCCTGACTGTTCCCAGTACTTGAGGAAGTCTCTGGTTCCCCCCACTCACAAAGAGCAATGCTGAGCCACATTCAGCTCCCAGGACGTAATGGTGCAAGTAGCAGCTGCCTGTCTGGTTGTCAGTTATGCTCCTTCTCCCACTGTATTTAATGTATTTTTAAAAATAGTACAGTGATTTGCTCTTTTGTTTCTTTAGTTACAGAAATCCTTTTTCCTGAGAACACTGTTCAAATGCTCTCTGCTGACAAATCAAAGCTATTTGTTTTTTAAATAATAATTGCCTGGCCTGGACTGCAAAATATTCACTCAAACTGACAGTGCTACAAGTGCAGCACTTCTTATTAAAAATATCATTCCCTTGTCAATGGCAGGAGTTGTTCACCAAAAGAGAGCAGAAATAGCCAGGGAAGAGAAACAAAACACTCCTGCTGATCTGAGGAAATTCCCCCCGGGCTCTGCAGGACATAGACCTCTATTAGGATTTTGGGTGGGCAGCAGCAAGACTGTAAATCTTGTTTGGCTTTATGCAGTGGGCTTACAGAAGAGGAGAATGACAACAAACCTCAACACTGTGGGACTTTGGTGTGCACTGGGACTTTGCAAATTCACTGAAGCCTTGAAAATTCATGCCCGAAAAGGATCTACCCCACAGGTTGTGTGAGTGGCACCAATGCTGTGGCAGTGCATCTTTAGGCAGTCAGTGCCTGGGCAGCTTTAGCATCAGCGGAGAGCTGAGATGGCACTTGGAGCACACCTCCTTTGGTCAGGCACTGTCCAGACCAGCACTCTGGTCAGGACACCAGGGCTCACTTCAAACTTTAGCAGAGACCAGGCAACTGTGGCCAGCCTGCTTTCTAGGGAGCACGTGTGCAGCTCTGCAAGCACTTGAGGAACTGTGCTCAGGTGAATGAGCAGGATCTAAGGTTTCAGCCACAAGCCACCACTACACAGGCTGGGCAAGGCACATTCACTCTTCACAGGGGTAGAGGAAGAGTACAGAGTGAGAACAAGCTGAGTGTCACCCCATTAGCAGAGCAACTTCTCTGAAGCTTCTGGCCACCAGGCTGACGGTCTTGGTGTGGGACTCGTGAGGACCAGTGCTGGTTTGCACAGTGGGAGTTTTATACCCAACTTTTTTTAGTGTCCCTCTCAGCTTCTGCAAAGATCCTAAGAGTTGTGTATGCGCCCTGCAAGCCTCTGAGCACCTTCAGGGAGAAATGCTCCGAGGAGATGCCAGGAAACAGCACTCACCAGAGCAGGTGGGGCCACCTTGTTTCACTGGGAGCTTTGGGGAGGGAGAGGAAAAACCAGAGAGCAGCTCCTTCCTGGGAAGTGGCCCCAGGATGCCACTGCCAGAACAAGACATGCTCCTGTTCACAAGATGGCTTCCTGTGTGGCTGTAGAAGTCTGATGGACAATGGCACCTTGTTTTTCAATGGTCTCAGCAGAATAAGGGACCAGAAAGTTTCTGGTGTGCACTGGAGAGGAATCTATCTGCTTTTTAGTTAGCCAACACAAGTGCAACAGGACTTCTTCACAGCGCATTCCTTCTGATTTTAAGTATCTTTTGTTACTGTGCAATATTCACAAGTAGTGATTAAAAGCTGCCAGACTAGTGCAGTATTCATGTCACAAACCTTCACTTCTCCACTCCTAATGAGAACCTGCCTTTAGTGAACGTTACTAGAAAGCAGTTTGTTGGAGCATCCTTGGCAGTAGGGTCATTGTTCAGACATCTCTGGAAAGTGTCTGGAGGACTTTGGCTGCTTCAGCAAACTCTGTGTCCATTAAAAGAGTTTGACATTGAACTTGTATCTTACTATCTTCTGCACTCATTGCACAGTAATAATGACTCTGAATAAGAAACAGCTCATGCTCTGTTAGGAAAAAGGGATTTTCCTGAATTTTGATACTTTCAGCTACAAAATTCATAGCTCTTCTTATCAGTGTCTCTAATAAAGAACACCTTAATTCGGTTAAACTCTACTACTGCTTGTGTGGAAGAAAGACAACAAATCCAGCAGGAAACACCAAGCTGGCTGTTGAAGGATCCGAGTTAACTTCTGAGACACTCCCAGCCCAGTTCCACAACGGGTGGTTTCTGGGGAAGTTATCAACTTGCACTGAAGACTGAGCACACTTTGATGGGACGTGGGGGGGTCTACAAACACAGGTGTGACTACATGCTTGATCCACAAATTTCAAGGCATCACTAAAATAATGCATTGGAGGGTCTTGGGTGATGTGTGAATTAACAGAATCTGACAATTACAGGGCAGCTACCCACTGCTCTTACTATTAGTTAACACAATTAACTAAAATGAAATGTAATACAAGTTGCCTTTACTATTTGCAGTGACACACTCTCCCTCTTCACTGGCCCGCATCCTTCTATTTTGAACACCTACCCCTTACAATGTGTTAAAATCCTTACACACTTGTAAGGTGAGCTGAGCTGATTCTGGTAAAATAACCTTTTTCGTTGTCTGTTGGTTCTTGAGAGTTGTGGTCTCTATCACAGAGCAAAAGGGAGAAGGAGAACTGCACTTACACTGCTGTCATCCATCCTTTCTCGTCTCTTGGTTTTGTGTGTTTCATAGTCCTCCATGAGGGTCTGCATCAGGTTCTTGGGTCGCTGTGCTCCTGCAGACTCATCGGATGGAGGGTTCGACTGTGAGGCAGGGCCTTCTGTGGTGGGAGATGGAGGAGGCTTGATCTTCTCTATCTTCCCTGCAATGACATGAAAAAGAATGACCCTTTCTAAGCTGAGGACTCACAAATTGTTTACCAAAGATGACAGCGGGAGAAGCGTTTTCAGCAGGTCTTGAATGAAGAAACAGTTTGAAATGAAGTCTATGAAAGAATCTGGTAGATCAAGATGGTCACGGACTTTAAAAAAACCTTTCCCTCTTCCTGTAACCCATTATGCCAAAACACCACAATATCTTTTTACAAAACCACCACTGTTTACAGAAGTACCTGCTTGAAATACCCGTTTCCTCCTACAGGATACATTTCTGTGATTTGGAAATGTTTGTAAGATTCTGGAAAACTGCAAGATGATTTTTTCTGGCTCAGCCAATACAACGCACAGGGACCACGCAAGAGACATCCAAAGAAGGTGTCTTGTTAAACACAGCTGCCTTCTCTTTTTCCAGTGCTTTATATCTGCTTTGTAAGCAAGAAAGGCTTTGGGTTGATCCCCAGTGATGCTCTTCCCTGCAGCAGTTTCCTGCAGGTTGCACAGAGTGCTCCTGGAGGGAGATCTGTGGCAGAGCAGGATCAGGTCTCTGTCCTATAAACTCTTGGTTCAGACGAGGCCCTTGAGTTTCCTCCTGGTTAAGGGAAAGCCAGAGAGAAGTCATTTTTCTCTCTGGCTGAGCCCATCACACCCCATGGAAGGATACTGTTTTGAGCATAGTGACCCCAAATGTGGGTAAAAGGCACACCAGAACAAGAGACCACTGCTACGAACTGTAGCAGAGCTCATGGGTGGACAACCCATGCTTCTTTGGGAAGGACAGCCTGCCTTTCTCATCACCAGGCACTGACCTGGGGTGAACCACCCACCTTGTCCTGGTGGGAAGAATGAGGATGACAGTGGCAGATTGTGGGAATGATGTGTGGAGGTTCTGAGCTGTGACAGGAGAAAGCAATACTGAACCAAAACCAGATTTCCTTTTCCATGGGACCAACATCAACTCTTTAAAATAAGACACTTCAATAAATGTAAAATAATACCATAAAAAGAGGAAAAATAACCACTGCAAAGCCCTTAAAAATAAGTGAAATAATCAGAAGGATCTTGCTGATTTTCAGGAAACTTGTTGCTGAAACAAATGAAAACCCTAGCTGGTCCTTCAAAAAGCATCATGACAGTTGCAGCCACTAGAGAGCAGCCTTGAAATCTCCTGTAAGAATCAAAAGGATTTATAATTGAAGAAAGAAGTGAGCTAACACTGAGCCAACACTGCAGAGGTGTTTTTCCAAGAAATCCCCTTGCTGGGCTTGTTTCATTTCTGATGAGTGTTGAAAAACCCAGCAAGGTAAGTTTCTCATTACAGGCTTAATTTAAGCTGGGCAGTGCAGCGATGAGGCTGGGAATCCATCCTCTTTAAGTCAACCCTACCAGAGACTGGAGGGGGAGTTTCTATGGGCCCAGATTCTTCTCTGGGCTGCATCAGGACTTGCTCTACAGACATACAGGAGTTATGCTGCCAAAGCAGAGGCCAACAGCAGGTCCTGAGCTGCCCAGCTGCACCCATGTGTGACAGCCTAGACTGCTTAGCAGGAGAGACTTGAAACTACTGTCACCCTGCCAATTAGGCCCAGTGGGTAAAAAAGAGTGGTGAAAATGAAAGGCCTGATTAAGGGTCAGATATCTTGCTGTATTACTTCATTCTTACACTGGTGATTGCCTTGGATGGATGTAAGCAATGGAGGAAGAATGAGGCTTCTCAGACATCTGCCCAACTTGTACTTTCTCCAGGGACACAGACACATCACAGGATGCTCAGACATATGGACAAGCCTAATGGCTGAAAAGAGATCCTTCCACTCCCCTTCCCCTGGAAAACAATGCAAATTGTAGGTTTTGGGGATTTCCATTTTAGAAAGGGGTATCTTCATGCAGGTCCATTTGCCCTGGATGGAAAGGCCATCAATTTTCATATTCACAGAATCAAAAAACCATTAATGTTGGAAAAGACCTTCAAAATCATTGACTCCAAGCTTTGTATTGCATGTATATATATATTTTATATGTATAAAATATTTATACACATACTATACATACGTGGTATTTATATAAAGGCTACAGCATCCCAAATCTACATGTACACATTTACTTTTTACTTAGAGGTGCTGTTGAAATTTTTAAGACATCTGCATAGCAGAGAAAACTTTTCAAAATACAACATTTCAGCAAGACAGATTATTTTAGGAAACCAGTCTGTGCTGCAGTCAGGGATTGCTGAAGTACATCAAAAAAAAGGTCCCTCTAGTAATACGGAGCCTCATTACCACACCAGGTGAAACATGGGCTTCTTTGCTCTTCTTGAGCAGCAGGTGAGCAATGCGAATATGCAAAATCACGAGCAAGCAAACAGCAAATAAAGAACCTCTCAAAGATTCTCTCACTTCATAGACATCCTCCACTAGGGAGGAAGTAAGAAAGCAAAGGGCAAATGAGCTGGATTAGTACACTGTTAAGGCACTCCTAGAAGTATTCTGAGGATGACAGATGAGCACTCCAGAGGAATCCTTGGAGAAAATTATTAGCTTTCTTTTCTTCATACCAGTGCCTATAAAGGGGTAAGGAAACTGCATCTTCCATAAACATTTCTGCTCTAGCCTTTCTCAAAATTCTAATTTTAAAAAGGAGTTCATATGTATGGATTATATCTGATCCTTATTCTGTGCATGCATACAAGGCAATAAAAATTTTGCAACAGCTACAAAATATCTTGCCCCCAAGTTTCTGCTTCTCTTCCCACCACACAGAAACTATCCTCAGGCTATGGCTGAACCTTCCTAAAGCTTCCTAAACATAAGTATTTATTAGAGAAAATTTGAAGTGGAAAACGGTTTTCAGGCTGAAGCGGTTGCTCTGACAGAGGTTTAAGTTCCACAGCTGCCACTCAGGATAAGAAAGTAGGGAGAAGAAAGAAAAGGGCAGCACACACATATCCCTCACAGTTGCCTACAGTTTAGAGGTATCTGACTGCTTGTATCTCTGAGCTGCAACTTCCCCACTGGGCTTATGCCACCCACTGAAATTTTCTCATTTAGTTTATCAGCTCAGGGCAACAGAAGATGAGCATGGTGGGTAGCTCTCCTTGATGCCTGTGCAAGTGGGTTTGAGTGACTGCAGATGAGCACAATGTGTCTTCTGCTTCACCTGGCAATGCTTTAGTGACAAGCACCAGAAAGGCAGATGTGGCAGCTTCCCTAAGTATCTCCTAGGCATGGCTTCTTCTGCTAGGTACTCCCCACCCCTCATCATGAGACAGCAAATATTGACAAAGGGTTTGGCTCCAGATGAAAAGCCTTCACTGAACCAAGACCTCTCATGTAATGATTTTTGCACCTCCATTGAGGAACAGGATTACTCAGAGCCAGGCACTACACGAAGTTAGATACAAGTCCTTCATAGTCAAAGCTACTCCTAATAAAAGGACTAAGAGAAAACACAGGAATTACATCACCAAACTTACACTGGATCCTCTCATGTCACACTCTCATCATCCTGCTCAAATAAACTATCAGACAGCCCCAAGTGCTCTGCCCAGGAGAGATGCTGTACCACCTGCACATTGCTGGGGGAAACCATTGTCTTGCCGTGCAGCTGCTCACTGTCTTGCTCAAGTGCAGCAGGAGCTGCAGCAAAGCAACACAGGAAACGTTCAAATTTAAATACGCCTCCACAAATATTTTGGGATCCACAGTGACTATCCATACAGCCATACTCAGGCACTCTTTTTGGTCTTTCTTGAGTTTCCTTATGCAGGAAACCCAACTTTTTTTGGAAAAATTCACATAGGTTCTTCATCTTCACCTTCCCAGGAGTCCCCAGAGAAGGTCTTGCCCTGTGTGCACATTTGACTGAGATTACCTTGTGTCTCAATTCAGTGATCTGAGATGGGTTGAAAGGTTGCTGCAAAGCATCAAAACCAACTTCAAAGGATAACTGTTAGCAGTACAGAAGTTTATTACTAAGAGACCTTTTGGATTGTGGCATACAAATTGAGTGTTGCCATCAGTTGTATGAAAGTTGCATGTCAGGGTGAGTAAAGCCAGCCTGTTCGCTATCCAAAGGAATTAGCAGTTACTTCACACATACACCTACATTAATTGTGTTAATCTACCACATTTCAGTTAAATTACAGTGCAGTTCACTGCAGTCCTTTTTGGTGTTTTTTCCTTCTGTTACCCACAAAAGCACTCACACGGTTCAAAGCAGCAAAGAGGGGCAGGAGTAATAAATAACCACGGAACAGCAGGAGTCCTAGTAAACCTACTCGGTCCAAACCATCACCTAAAACCAGCCTGATTGTTAGGCCACTGCTAATTAAGTTAATTATTATGCCTTCTCAGAAGAGTGAGTTTGCACTTCCACACTTAAGGATTAGAAACAGATTTTTCAAATTTATACTTGACCCCTTAATCCCTTTCTGCTGAGGTATCCTGATGTTAGTGCCAATTCTTTCTTTGGAAAAGGCAATTTGCTGACGGAAGTACCTCTGTTTGTTATTATTATCATCAATAGCAGAATTACTACCATTTTTCTTTGTGAAACTAGATATACATATTACAGTACCAGACATATTCCACAGCATATTCCTTACTGTGCCCACCAGAAGCAGGCTTTCTTTTCTGCTCTGTATGTCACCTCTGCTCTGTATACCCTAAAAACCACATTTTTGTGCCTCTGCTAAATTACATTTTGCCTTTTTTCGCAAATATTGAAAAGATCCTGTAACTATTAAAAGGGAAGTTGCTGCAATCTTGCAAGGGATTACATGGTATTTCTCCACCCTGTTTCTAAGGATGCCTGCAGGCTTTAACTGCAATACAGCTGGCTAAAGGGACAGCAAGGAAGAAGTGAGCTGAGGTTTACACACCATCCAATGCTAAGGGTGCTGAGCTGACATCCTGCAGCTGAGAGCTATGCTGAGCACATGTGCTGTTCAGAAAGCATCAAAAGTAGAAGAACTGACAATGGCTTTGGCAAATGTTCTTTGTGGGTTTTTTGATCAATGACATTCTTAAACATTGCCACATATTCATCTTTTCCTAGAAATTATTTCTTTGCCTTGTCACCAGCTGCAAATTGCAGTAGCTTGAGTCATTGGCTAAGAGATCCCAGTCTTCTTTCTGGAACATACGGCAGTTGGACATTTAAAGGAAACTGTCTGGAATGATTCATTATAAACAGAAGTTTATAATTTTCTCTAGAATATAATTAACAACAAACATTTTTACAGACATGAAGTAAATGCCTTGTTGTCTAGAGAAAGCAGAAGTACACTGTTTTCCCAGAAGCTCTGTTAAAATAAGCATTAGTGTCAGCAGCCCATCCAACATCACTTCTGAGTAAAATACAATCATTATCTGCCCCATTTTGAGCACTTTCAGCTACAGATGATGATGTTTTTGAAAGCAGCCAGGAGCATGCTGTTACGCAACAAGTCCTCCTAGCTGACGTCTGTGGTGCCCTGTATCTCACACCTTGTCAGACATTTCTCAGAACACTTCAGATTAGAGGGGAACCTTATGAAAAATGCTTCACTAGTGGAGTTATAACAATAGCACTTCAAAGAAATGACTGGCATTTGCAACTTTTTTTTTTCAAAAAACACATGTTAAGATAATCCTCTTTGTAGAAGAAACAAAACGAAGTATTTGCTATTTATGTGCTCTATAAAATTCCAAGTACACAATCACACTGAGTAATGGGCTAAATCTAGATTTTATTCAAGCTTACCATGACTTTCAAAAGAAGATGACTACCACTGGCTTGTAGTTACACCAGTGGGAATAAAGACAGCATTTAAGTACTTTTGGTAAAATGAATGCTTTTTCACAATGACCATTGTTAATAAACTTTTTAAGTACCAACGAAGCATATGTAGGTATGTGCTTATAAAATCACTACACAGAAATAAGCCTGATATGTGTTTCTGTTATGGATTTTTTCTGTATTATATTTAGAAGGCATCGGTGCTTGATACTATTTCTTGAGAAGGGGAAGAGGGAGAGAGATACGCTGTAACTGCTGTGAATGTCACCAAAAGAATCCAGAAACTGATCAGTCCAGAGGACTTCCACTGAAGCTACTGAACATTTTGTTTGTGATGCCTGTTTAATTCAGTAGTGAATGACACCAGCTAAAATATATGGCAACTCACAGCTCTCGATATCATTTTACAAGACAGTTAATTAAGACCAAGACCTGAAAACAGAAAGCAAAACACACAGAAAAAGAAATCTGATTCAAACCCCAAAAATGTGCACATCCCCACTACTTCTGCACTTCTCTAACGACGTGCAAGAAAGCAGGAAGCCTATTAAGAAAGGCCTTGTATGTTTGTCTTTCAGATAGCCACACAGCTGTAAAACCTGCTGCTGTCCTTCCTTGAGATGATCCTAATCTTCAGTGGGTGGTCTGAGTAGCATAGCGATGGACATGTCACGCTACAATGTGGCAGTGGGCAAATACAGAACAGGGTTTAGTAAGGACGATCAGGATCTCGGCACTACATTTGTGAAAAATAGAACCTTCTGCAAGTGTGCTCACAGACAGAAAGTTAAGCTGTCTTATGCAGTTTCCAAGCAGATAAACTCATCTGCCCTCCCATCCCCTGCAAAACAATGTTTTCATTAAAAAATGACATAAAACTAAACCATACATGACCCTTCAATCACATTTCATTTCAGCTCTGACACTTCAGCCTCTTACCTGGTGCAGTTTTGTAAGACACGGTTCTGGTGGGCATGGGTGGTGCGCTCTTTGTAACAGGGCTTGGTGCCATTTGCAGACCCTGCCGCTGCCTCTTCAGCTCCTCTTCTCGTTCCTGGGCGGCTCTGATCTCTTCTTCTATCATGGACAAAGTCCGCTGTTTCCGTGACCGTAACTTGAAAGGGCCCACGGTCACTTCAGGCTCCTGTGTGGCCAGGATGGAGGCGGTGCTCCTAAGCTCAGCTGCCTCTGAATACTTGCTGAAATAGCTGACTTCATGCCTGTTTTCCTCCACAAGGAATGGCTGGCTGGCTGAGTACATGGGTGACTGCTGCAAATTCTTCCCTTCCCTGAGTCCTGAGTCTTCCTCTTTTGAAGTCTTTGGTATGGTGTCCCTTTTTTCTTGAACTGGTGAAGACACCTGGGGCGGCTCAAACATTGGGTTCTGATGCTCCTTGGAGGCTGGAGCTGGCCCAATGCCAGCTGGCTGCTCTTTTGCTGAGACCTCTTTCTCTGCTGGGATTTCTTCTTCCTTGCAGTTTTCTTTATCCACCTGCTCAGCTATGGCTTGTTGGATGGCGTTTTGAACCAGCAGGCCAGCGTGGTACTCCAGCTGGTCGTCCATCAGCATGGAGTCTGCCAAGGCAGAGGACGGCAAATCACAGCCTGGGTCACTGAAAGACTTGGAGATGCCTTCAGCCCGGCACTCTGCCGGAGTGTCGGCCTGTGGGGTCTGCGGCAGAGAGAAATCCGCTAGAGAACTTTCCTGCAGGGCGCTCATGGTCTCATTGGAGGCACCACTGTCACTTATATTATCCATGCTGAAGTCATTGGAAAGAGTCTCCAAGATGGTGGTATCCTGAGATCTGACAGACAAGTCATCCAAACCAGAGTCAAGCTCCTCTGGAGGAGAAGAGGCGCTGCCTGACTTTGGGAAGTGGTCTAGAATTCCCTGTCCATCATCCTTCACCATTGTGAAGACTGCCCTGGCACTCATGAATTCTCCATCCTCTGCCCACAGCTTTGAGGCTGGTCCAGCTCTGGGGCTATCACTGCAAGGTAACTCTCTTGATGTGTCAGCTCTGACAGTCTGAGCGCTTTTGTCATCTTCTGAGCTACAGGAGACTTTCTGTGCTTTGACAACCGTGACATTGTTACCCTCAAGCTGTCCAGTTTGCCCACACACTGAAACGGGTCTCGTCACAGAGGACACTGGCCTGTCCACACATGGAGAATTGAGGCTTTTGTAGAAGGGTTTGATGGAGAACATTTTGGGTGTTCCTGACCGTCTTGGCGGGGCTTGACCCTGAGTTGGACCTGAATGCTCCATCAGCTGGAACTGCTTCCTGGCAGCCAAGAAGTCAATTTGCTCTGTGACAATATCTTCTTTCTTGATATTCACTGGCTCTGGGGGTACAAAGGAGCAGCTGACCTGTTTGGGGGATGTTGATGTCACACCTTGCTGCTGCTGCTGCCTCTCCTTGCGCTCCTTGTACTTCTTGTGGGACTCCAGATGCTCTTCATCCAGTTGATCCTCCAGGGGCTTCTCCTGAGGAGGGTTCCACCATTTGGCAGCAATGTTGGGGTTTTTCTTGACAGCCTGGCTTTTAATGAGCTCCCTTCTTTCCTTTTCAAGTTCCATCATTTCTTCTGATGGTCTCACTTTGTGGACTCTGTATTTTTCCTTCTCTTCCTCATCTTCAAAGAGCTTTGAGGGCTTTTTCTCTTCGTGAAAGGCTCGCAGTTCAAACTTTGCCTCTTTCTTAAGAGTTGTAAGAGTTGTTTCTCCATCCTTAGAGGATCTTCTAGAACTGTTTGAAGAAGTGGGACTTCCTGGCACCTTCAGACTCTCCCTAGTGTCTTCTTTCAGTCCACCCAAGGAATGGCCATTAGATTTCAGGTTCTCATCTGTTATACTAGCTTCACATGGCTCAACTTCCAAGGGTGCCTGCTTGTCTGTTACATTTTCTTCCCTTCCACTGGATACTGACTCTTTATTGACATTAGCAGGTGCTCCTGAGCCATCCATAATGGAGACTGCACTTGGTTCAGGGGAGGATGTCCCATTAAATGTACTGTCTGCAACAGAATCGCAGCAATTTGCCTCCAGCACTTCATCTAGGTATCTGATCTCTCTAGCAACTTCACTGTCCAGGGATTCATGCCTGTCCCTAAGTCCATTTCGGCTGGAAGCAGGGGAAAAGAAGTGGGTTGGATTGTCTATGGGATGTGGTGAAGCCACTGTGGTGATGCTTTTGTGTTCAGAAACTGGAACTTCAATTTCCATTTTCTCTTCCTTTGTAGCAAGCACAGTAGCTGGCTCCAAGAAATTGGCACAGTTTTGGTCTCTGTTTTTTCTTAACCTGATGTCATCCTCAGGGATTCTTGAAGTTTTCTAAAATAGAAGAGAGCAAAATCATGATGAAGTCTTTAAAAAAGAACGCCTAATTTTTTGCAGAGCAAACACCATCTGGAAAACAAATCCTAGCACTTCTTAAACTTGAGATTAAAGCAGCCCCTCAGAGCATGGAAAAGCAAGGCAAGCCACTAACACAAAAAATAGGAAGTTACCTTACTATATGCTGGAAAAGGTACTAAAACAACAACAAACTTTCATTTAAGAATCTCCCATTTGCTTACCATCCTCACTTTGTCATTCTTTCATGCCTGTGTCTTGGTCTGTGACTAGGAATAAGCTTTGCATTTCTAACTTGGCAGTTTAGATTCTTCAAAGATTTGCACATGCAGTACACAACACCTATCATCTTGATACTCTAAAAATGCTTTCCACACCTAAAGGAAATCTCATAATGCTTCTACAGATGAAAAGTATTACTGCCCTTGCTTTGCAGAAACAGATGCTAACGTGCAGAAAGAGTTGGTGATACACACCAAGTTAGGGAAGAGGATGTGGCAATGGCAGGGAATGTTCAATTCTCAGTGGCTCAATCCTGGTCATCAAACATAGAGCAGAATTATATGGTGCTCTAAAGACATGGGGTCTTTCTCCATCCCACATGGAAACCCACATACAACTGCACTTGGGAGACATCTGCAACTCCCACAGCACGAAGAACACCACAAGGAGCATGACAGGGACTGCAGTCATGGTCTCCTTCCTCCCACTTCTTTGATCTGCAGTGCAGATGTACTGGATTCATGTTTCTCCCCGACGCGTTGCCTCTGGTCACAAGGAGGTTATTGAAAGAAATACTCTTTATGCTCATATACAGGCAGATTTTACTAGTCAAGCAGCCTAATGAACTTCCTGTGAGTGAAGTCTTAAGGAACTTCTGATTAAGTTGGTAACACGTCAATTAACTTCTCAATAATTCTATACTGCTAAAAGGCAAAACCAATCCAAAACATCAAAAATAAAGAGGACATTTTAAACATGGTTCTTCAAAAAGCACTTGCTAGCTCTTGCTAACTTCCGAAATCATGAAAACCAAAAGTGGTACATTATTCTCTTTGACTCACCTTTTAAAACAGAAAGGTGGTATCTGAGGTCTCTGCCTTGCTTTCCATATGTGTTTCTATGTGTGAGGCATGGGCTTCGAAAGCAAATGGCAGTGATCAAACCCCGTGAACTCAGTGGCTACCAACAAGAGCACCATTGTCTGATGGTCACCCCTGCCTGGCTGTCCCTTATCCAGCATGCTATTAATACACACTGCAGCAGAAGACGATCAACAAGGAGCACAGTGGCACTTACCAGTGACCTGAACAATCACACTGCCACTGGATTTATACAGGCAGTCAAATGCATTTGACACACCTTAAAAAATTACAGCCAGTCACCCAGAAGAGCTTTTCTTCTTAATTGTGCTTAGACATTGGAAAAAAATCTTTAAAAACAAACAACCTGCTTTTGTCTATATATTTTACTTGACAAACTTCACTGGTTTTACTCGCTTCACTTCTTCACTTTCTGCTGAACTTAGAAATACTCCAGCTGAAGTTTCTAGCAGCTCTTTTCTTAAAGCATATTGTATTTTTCATCATTTAAATATCTAAATATGGCCAGTTTCTTCTTTAGTCCTGCTAATGATATATTCAAGAAATCGGATGTTCTACACACAAATACAGAGTAAGTATAAAAAGTGCTTACTTTTTCAAGTAGGCACAGACAGAATGAAAGAATCATAGATAAAGGTTTCTTTTAACCTGAAAGGGCAAGAATTGCTTTTGATTTGCTGGCACAGCTCCATGTACACAATGGGTACTCAGGTGACAGGATTGAAGACTGCAGTACTTTTTTGATATTTGGGGTTACATCTTCCCTGCTTGACTTGCTGGTGCAAAAAGGAGTATGCAGGCACCTAGAGCACTCTGTGCAAAGTGCAGGACTGATAGCTGTCCGCTTTCACACAAACCATGGGTATGCAATTATGCTCCTGCTAATATTTGCTTCTAATCAGACAGATCAAGGCCACCAGTGACATTGGTAGCTAACCACGTGTCCTCTGTAGCCACAAAAACATATCTTGAATTGACACAGAAAACCGTTAACGAACACGTGTTCTCCTGCCATTGAAACACGTCTCCCTGCAGAGCCAAACCAGAGCTGAAGGGGCCCCTGCTCCTGTACTTCTTGTACTGGCACACCATGGAGCTGGGAATACACCTGATTGTCCCAGAGACCGCAGTCACTAAAGCATGTTCATTTCCACCACTGCTGTAATGTGTGAACCACTCCAGTTCACATCGTATTTGGATATTCAAGTTCAGTAACAGAACCACAGGTGCAGTGTTTTGCCTACATCTCTTAGCAAGTAAGAGCCCATCCTCTCACCATAGCTGCACTCCACAGCTCACAATTAAGGCACAAAGACGTAACAGTCTAATCAGGGTGCGCATTCATAACAGCATGTAATTCTGGAAGTGCATGTGTCTATGCAATTAGTGTGGCACATGTAATTATGTAGCAAAACAGACAATTACACAGTAAAACCTACGAGGAAACATTGCTTCTTACTGGAGGAGCCCTTCTGTGCTAGGGAGTAGTAACTGAGCATGAAGAAGGACTCTAAGCACGGCAGAGAAGCCAGTGAGGCTTGCTAGGAGAGCAAAAAAAAAAGTTTTAAAAGAACCACCCCTTTTTTTTCCTCAAAACACTTATGGGAGAATCTGGGGACAACTTTGTGAGGTCATGGCAATGAAGAGTATGCTCCAGACGCTCCTGTGAGGAGCAGAAATCAATCTACTGATGAATTACTTCAGGAAGAGAACTGAGATAACTAAGGACAGAAGCAGATGACAAAACAAAGCTATTCGAGACAGTCCAGGCCACAGCAGCTGCCCAGGATAACTGACTAGGTGTGGGCAAATGGCACATGTTGGGATGAGCCACCATGGGTGGGAGGCAATTTGGAGGAGGGGGGCAGTGGGAGGCACACAGACCCCCTGCCTCAGCTGTTTGGCAGAAGGAGGCGAGCTTTCCAGGGGGCTGCTTTTGCTTCTCGGTGATAAGCCTGTACCAGCAGCTTTGTATTTGCCGCCCACAGGGAGGAGGCTTTTCAAAGCCTGCACCATTACAAAGACCTGTGAATGGGAAAAGGGCTGCATTCAAACCTAATTGTAGTCAGCAATACGGCATTCACAGTGATGCCCTTAAACTGCTCATCTAGATCCAGATTTTCCAGAAGCTGCTGTTACATTTACACAATCTCTGAATGTGCATTCATTTCTAAGTCAAGATGCAACAGGGCAATCAGTGTCACATCTACAATGCTGCTGCACTTTAGTAAACTACAATTATTAGCAGCTTAGAAAATCATTAGCATATTTTCTCTTTGGCTGAATTGTTCATCTACAAAAGTGTAAGTGTTTGGGCAATCAGCTCTTTTAGAAAGAAAAAAAATGTGGGTGTGCTACTAGCAAGACCCAGCAAACGTGCTGCCAGTGCCTTCCTTTGTTAGATGAAACACGAAATGCCTACGGAAACAAGTGGGAGGCAATCCTTCTGAGCCAGATCAACATTCTTCTGAAGCATCAGTGGCAGTGGTGGGAAGGGAGAGGAAAGGATTGAACAACTAAGAAGTTTCATGGTTTAAGAAAATCTGGAAGTTTCCTCACTGTGGGCTTCTACAATAACTCTAGCCGAGTTTCAATACAGCTTTTGATGCTGTTGGTCTCCTGGCTTCATTAGTGTTGTCAACCTTCCACTTCTTCGGCTTTCATATTCTTCTGGAGATGTCCTGTACTTCATTTGCTCCTCCTCCCACTGCTTCACCACTGAACCAGTGTTTTGTTCAACTCTTTCCACTCTTCTCTTGGATCTGACTATTGGGCCCACCATACATTAAGCAGTTTTAGTAGTGAAACCTCATTTGCAGATGGTCGACTGGCTAATCCATACATCCTTGCTAATGTCAGTCATCTTCTCCCTCCTCACCTACTGTCTTGGCCTGCCTCTCTGATGTCTTATTTGCAAATAAGAGGGAAGCAAATGATGGATTTGTTAGGAGGCTGACTCTGGCAAACCTTCAAGAGAGCAGCTGCTTTCATTCACCTCACCCTTTTGAAGAACACAGTCACCACCTGCACAACAGATGGAGCCAATCCCAAACACTGCAAAGATACAAAAGTCAACTGAACCTCTGTGCTTCCAGACAGCCACCCTGTCCAGAGACAAAACTCCTGGCCTGCTCCATGCTTGCTAGTGACAGCAAGCCTTTGCAGAACTCATTTTCTTTAGAAGAGTGGTAGGACATGAAGTGTTGCAGTTCTTAATGAACCATAAAAGCTACAGTTGTAAATGGTGATGGCACCCATCCCTCACAGCTCATGTTCCCTACCACACAACAGGTGCTCAGACAGGTGCCACCATCCCAGCCCATGCCAGGCGGGAATGACAGCCTAAACCACTGCGGCAGCTCCTGTCTCACAACAGCTCCCACACTCCCTCCCTCCCTTAGCAGGACCTCACGGGGCGGCTGCTGCCCCATCCACTTACAAAAATGTGGTGATCCCCCCTTGACAGTGGAAGTGCCAGAATGTGCCAGTGGGAGCCTTTGCACAAAGCAGTCTGATGAAATGGGCCAAACATTTGTGTTATGGAAACTTCCTATTCGGGTGAGCTAGGAGAAAGCAGTAGCAGGGAAAAAAATGTCCAAAAAGATCTTAGAAATGGGGAGGGGAAAGAGGGACGAAGGAAAGAAAGGGTTTCTACCCACATTACCTATAGAAACCATACATTTTCATTTAAAAACCCAAATTAAAACAAAAAAAACCCTAAAATCCAAACCCAAAGTGTTGTCTTGCTCCTGTGTGAAAAGATCTCCCTTTTTCATACAGTATATATCTAAAGGTTTTAAAACTACTAAGGGAAGTGTTGTCGAAAAAATTCACAACTTTTCACTTAATGAAATAAAATTCAAGTTTCAGAAAAGAATTCCTCAAATCCTGTTGCCAAATTTTGAATTTAAGATATGTCAGATGCATGCTGACACTAACTCGAATAATTCCATTCACAATCCTACTTGCAGACAAAAAGCAAAACCCGGCCTGTTCCTCTCACAGTACATTATACAGTGTCTCCAATACAAAGACCGAAACAATATTTGGTTACTAAAATGTGTTAGTGTTGAGTGTCACAGCGACATTCTCCTCACGCAGCTTCTCTATGCTCTTCTGTGACTTTTCTGAGGGAGCCAGAGAGTACAATATTTTCTTTATGAAATGCTAGTTTGTCTCCTAAACACTTCAGAAATCACAAGAGTACACTCTAAAGAAAAAAAGCAACTTCATACTACCTCCCCTAAGGAGCAGTGAGGGGCTCTTTTGGAATACAGACAGTAACAAGAGATGTGGAGACACTGCCAAAAAAAAGTGCTTACTTGGAGAGCTTCCTGTGTGACACTTTTTATGTGGTTTTCCTATTTCATTTTTTCATCTGTTTTAGCAAAGAAGTTGTGATTGCATTCATTCAGAAAACAAGTGAAAGGCTTTTCAATATTCTTTTCATTCCATCTGAGCCACAGGCTTCAGCTTCCCCATGTGATACACTAGAAAGCTCTTTTATCAAATCAAACTCCAATCTTCTTTTGCTGCTGTAATAATTAAAGAGGGATAAAAATGGCCGAAGAATTATGAATACTTTAATGATAAACACACACTATGTGACAGGATATTTTAATGATGAAGACATAATCAATTGACACTATTTTTCCATATGTGCCTCTGTAGCTCCAGTATTTTTTGTGCCCTTGATAACAAATAGGTGATGTTTTCTTGAGTAAGTCAGGATCCAAAGCTGTAATAAAACTTACTATTTCCTACTAATGCCAGGGTACATAAATTGAAGAGGTTTTCTACAGGTAGGAAACCACCTGATCTTGTATGCCAGTTATTTTCTCTTGCTTCCTAAAAACACAGATCTGGTCCCTCCATGAAGAATTTGCAACCCTAATAACTAGATTTCAACTACTGCTACAGCAGAAAGAAAATCAAGTATCTTCCTTCTTTAATGCCTGTGCATCTGTTGTAAAAAAGCAACAATAAAACACTAACTTCTTTTTACAAAACATTTTAATTCCTGCAAGGAACTGTAACTGCACGAAGCACCTGTATGGACAAAGGGATATATATAGAAATTAATATTTAGGGAAAAAAGGCTGCTAACTGCTGAGTGAAAAGAAATACCACCTCTGATAAAGACAAAACAATGCAGAGTTTATTAAGAGTATGATGGCTATACAGCTGCTAGTAGGGAAAGCAATATATATTCAAGTGGTGTAGATGCAGATACTACTCTGTGTGGGGCTGGTTAGCTTTGCTATGAAACCTCTGTTCAGTTTTACATAATCAAGATGCAAATCTGAAATTACAGGAAGCTGTGATTAAACTTTCATTCAGAAAGTGCAGCACTGTTTGGTGCTGCCACACTCCACACTCACACCCCATTTTCTATCAGTTGCACATAGGAAGAACCAGGAGCTTGAAGAACCCAAGAGATCAGTAAACTGGTGATGATTTCAGGTACCAGAACCAGCATTCAAAAGGCCATTCTCCTGTTCTCTGCACTGCTGGCTTCTTGTAATGTAGGTCAGTCTGAAACTGCGACTGAATTAGAGCAGTAAATGTGTGCATAAGAAGGCATTTCATCCAGAAAAATGTGTTTTTATCATCACTCTCACCAGTTCAAATCCCACTTCTGATGCTCCTTTCACTTGCAAAATTATTTCTACCTCAAATTAAAATGCACCACTAGGTATTGTTATTTCTCATATTCCTTCACTCAGTTCCCTAGGACAGAAAGGACAGTACATCCCATGTGCAGGCCTGGGAAACAAACCAATGCTACTGAGGGACAGTACTGGACTCAAGGTCAATAAAAACCATGTTAGCGTGTTAATCAAGTGCACCACCACAGATGGTTAGTACTTTTTAACTTTGTTACACATTTTTCCTACGGCTTATTTTTCCATGGCTTGTCTCTAAAATCTGCTTTTGCTGAAACAAGATTGAATTCCAACAGCTGGGATACTTGACTTAAAGAGGTTGTGGTGCTAAGTCACTTAAAATGGTAAATCTGATCTTGTGAAACAGCCTCCAATACTGCCTAAGGAAGCGCAATGGTTTGGTGAAGAAATAAAGAGCATCCCATCCAACTAACACATAAGGAACATGACACAATTAGAAAACTGTCCACTACCTGGCTGGGAATTCAATGCATGATACAGTCCTTAAGGAACAGAAGGAGAATTTCTTCTTCACAACTGAAGGTCACAGATGAGGTCCTGTACCACTGCACTTACAGAGTCCACTTGGGAAGGCTCCCCCTCAGCTGGTGCTGAGCTAAGGGCTCTGCTGTTAGTAGCACTCTCTCACACTCAGCCCCTGGTTTGATGTTAAATGAAAGAGGAGAAATCCCAGCTGAATAAGGACAGAAAAATGTTCAGCTTAACAGAGTGCCTAATACAGATACTGAGTTAAGCAGAACACAACTTCTGCATGAATGTATGCATGAAAAATCAGTTCCACAAAATGCTGCAGTTGAAATCTGCCCTGCATATGTCGAGGATGGAACAATTGCTCTGATAAAGCATGATCTAATCCCAGTGGGGAGGGGAAAGGATGCTAAACTAAGCCTTGCTCTTAATACTCTCTAACCCATCTAGATAATGTCAGCACAAGGAAACAGTGACCTTTACGGTTGCTTGCACGGAAAAGAATAGAGACATGGGGAAAATTCCTTAGTCTTTTCATCGGGGGCACAGGGTTCCTCTTCTATCTGAAGAATGGATCTACAACTCTCCTATGTAAATGAGAGATCTCAAGAAAAATACTGGCATGTTAATCATCTTGGTGCATGAGAAAGAGACAAGGAATCTGGGTTAGGCAGGGGCAGGAGGAAGGCAGTAAATGGAGACAAAAGGCCATGCAGTTCACTTGCTCTCTGAGCAGATCTTATGGTTGCTAGGAAAACCTGCTTTAATAGATGTAAGGAACAGAGATAAACCTGCCTTAAACAAACAAATAGGCTTTCTGAGATGTATTAGTATTAAAGTCTTCTGAGGATACAGAGTCTTTCAGCAGCTGGTACAATTCCATAAATCTTTCATAAATGGCAGCCTAAACTGCATTTTCTGAAAAAAGATACACGATCTCTGTGCTGGAGTTCTTTCACCACTTACTTTCAAGGGCAATAAGAGTAGGAATTGAATGCTTTGACTGAAGCAACCACCTACAAACATTTGCCAATAAAGACTAGATTTTTCACTTTCAGTTCTCTGTTTCACAAATGTTAACTGCTGGAGGTCATACTGCTTTTAACGATTTCCTAAAGCCTAATTAATACTTGCTGCACTTCTGAAAGGCATGGCTGTTCAATACCTATTGGAGTTTGACAGGAGTACTGCCACAGAGGCTTTATTGGGCTAAAGGAACAAATTATGCTCAGAAATGTAAGGCCAAACATCTGTTTCTTTGACAGCTGAAAAAGGTTAAGAATTACTGATGTTTTGTCTTTATCAGTAGGACTTGTTACAGCTGTTCTCATCCATTAGATTAAGACCCATCACAACAAAATCTCCTTAAATGAAGGTATGCCTACGTAACCGTGCATGGCGCAGTGTGTCTCACCCAGCCTGCTCTGCCAGGAGCACAAAGAACAGGACAATGTTTATTCACTGCAAGCAGTGAGCCTTGGGAATGTTACAGTCCGAGGGCTCAACCAGCCAGCTGGCTTAAGCACTCTACAGATTGCTTTCTTCCCAGTTTTTCAAGGAAATGCAGTTATTTGAAAGCTAGAGACCTCTAAAACTCTATTAAGAGAGAGCATGTAGTGGCTTAAAAAGGCCCCTGTTTAGAATTAGCTCTACCCAAAATGTATTTTAGGCTGATACCTCCAGACTCAGGTAAAAGCTCAAGACTGGAACATTATAAAAAGAAAACTGAAAGGACATGAGAAAAGAGGATACCTAGCCTAGTGCTAGCTCAAAAATCACCTTATGTAAGTTAAGAGGGGGGAAATAGGATGGTGGCCCAAGCATATACGTGAAGTCTCTGCCATTAGCTCTGTTACGCACACATGTGGGAAGAGAAGCCACTTCCCACAAGAGCCTGGCACATCACCTCCCCTGCCTGAGTCACGCTCTCCAGCGTGTCACCATGCCCAGCGTCCATCAGGGAACTACCACACAAAAATGCTTTCAGTCCCAGTCCCTTTTTCCAGAAACAGACTGTGGAAAAAACAGCATTTGGAGATTTTAGCTGAAGATTTTATACAAGAGTGAAAACCTTGTATCTCTAGGGGAGTGCAATTCGCAGGGTTCTTCCTGTGAGGGCATGCATTTGAGGGCATGCAAGAGTAATTTAGTTTTCTGGATGGTGTTTGTAGAAAAATCCCCCTTCAAAGATACATACCTACAAAATGAAACAAAATGAAACACAATTAATGAAACATCATTAAATGATGAATCCAGTGCAGCCAGGATGTTGGACTTTGACACACCATTCCAATAAATATCCAGCAAATAAGTAATATTTAACAGAAAGTGAGACTACAGAATCTACAAAATAGTTTTGCTAGTGAGAGGCCAAATGTGTACACTGAAGTCTGTAAGAAGGAGGATGTTGCTACATTCTCCGCATGCCATTGCTATCCCTAGGCTACAAAATATGACATACCATGTGAGTTTGGGGTTGCAAACAGTTAGCAACTTCATCTATGCTTTGCTCATAACAAAAACTACGCATTTCAGTCATCTCACTATCTCCTGCAGGAGAACATTTCATTAAAAGTGAGACTTGCATAGGACTTTTAAAAAAATTCCTTATTTGGGAAAAAGGTAGTTGAGTGAGACATCTCCTTTCAGCACCTACCACTTCCTGTCCCTCTGCCCTGCTCCCCTCCCCTCCTTCCAAGCAAAAACTCATTATTCCTTCTCTTCCTGCTGAAAAGGCACTGATTACAATGACCTACAGCACATCTGGACTACATTAGGATATGATTTGATTAAGGCATTCATCACTTGCTCTTTCAGCACGTGGAGAATTAAGATAACGGTGGAGGAAAACAGTATTAACTAAACTGGCTATTCCAGCTCATATACTGCCCTGCTTTAAAACTCCTTCAGATTGCCCAGTCCCTCAGTGTGGGTTCTTTTTTACCTAATTACAGAAAAAGGAAATAAACAGTGGTTAATTCATTTATTGTTGGCAAGATCACTAAAGCCAACTAAGCTGTTTTATTAAGAGTTGCTGTATTTCTCAGACAATTTGCTGTTTGATAGGAAGTGCTTGCTTGAAGCTATTTTAAACAGTCATAAAAAGGCTCAGCATTAAACAGCAAGCAGCACCTCGCATTTCTGTAGAAACAGAAGTTTGACACATTCCAGATCAAATTGCTTTAGAGAGGAGGAAGGACCAGACCTTCTCAAAAGAGTATTGTTTACTGGCACATCACACAAGCAATAGCTTGGTTTTCAGTATCTGAACTGACTGCATGAGACTTCAGCTACGGAGTCTGTGTACATCCAAGCCAAAGCTTTTATGGCTAGAAGGAAAGAGAAAGTCAACTTGGCTTCCAGATATCTTCCCCTAAAATACCCTTCCTCCTTTCTCAGGAGGTAAAGAATGTGCTATCCTGGTGCATGCACAGAGGTATCAACTAAGTGTCACAGCGTGCATCAAATGCCATAAAACCCAGGAATGCTGTTGCTGCTAAATGTGGCTGCTCACAGTATCATGCCTAATTTCCTTCAGTGTTAAACAACTAAAAGATGAAGCTGAACAGACACCTTGAAAGCCTCTTTATGAACTGAAATTTGCTTTACAGTGTCATCAAGAGTAACACACTCAACTAGTGGGAAACATACCCCTTCAGAGCAACTAAAAACTCAGCCAGAAGACTTCGCAAGTGCTGTCTGAAGAATATGGACACTGAATGTGCTGGGTGCTTCTCCTAGTTACTATGTGCACAGGATATACAAAATTATCTTTTCTCCTTAGGATCAATATCCTCCTGTATTACACCTAGCAGAAAGCTGTAAATTTCACTACTACTCACAATGAACAAACCAGGTACAGAGCAAAGAATTCCACAGATATCTGGAAAAATGGTGTTTTAAATACTCCTCCCAATACAGAATGATAAAGACTAAATGTGATAGATAACATGTGGCAGGTCAGAAATCTTAGCTAACCCTTTCTCTCTTTTTCCTGTAAACTCTGAAGCAAACCCCGAAAATGCTGTTTTCCACAAAGGCCTTCGCTTTTTTGGCTAGTTAAGTCAAATTCCTTCCCCAGCTTGTTACAGTACTGTGATGTCACAGGCTAAGGGAGAGCTGTTTTTAAAAAAAAAGAAGCCCATACCCTCAGTCTATCCACACAAAGAGTCTCTTTTATAAGGAAAATGCCAGTTCACACCACTCAGAAAGAGCATGACTCCACTTAACCTGTAAGGGAGGCACCTCCTTAGAGATACTTTCAAAAGCACCGTGTTGGGAACAGACCTAAAACTCTGTTTTCAGCTAGCATAAGCAGGAGTTTACTGTTGTAGGTTTTTTGTGGCTAAGTTTGTTTGGGGCTTTTTTGCGGTTTTGTTTGGATTTNGGTTTTTTGGGGGAGTGTTTGTTTGGATTTTTTGGCTGTGCATTTTATGGGGGGGAGGGTGGAAGGGGGCTGGCGGAGAGAGCCACAACCCAACAACACAGCATGTGGCTGGCTTAGTACTAAGAAACAGCAATTACATGAAGGACTGCTGTGAAAGACGCAAGCTCCAAGCGGTAATTAGCAGTAATTTTTACCTATCAGGAAACAAAAAAAGGCTTGACTATATTCTTTCCATGGGAGAGGCTGAAATGTTAACTGAAGTGCTTAGGCCACCTTTGGTAAGCTGTTTCAGAAGACTCAGATCAGGGTAGGGGTGCACAGCTTGTATGGAAAGTACCAGTCACAAGGAAAACAACTGGAATTAGCAGTAATTTTTACCTATCAGGAAACAAAAAAAGGCTTGACTATATTCTTTCCATGGGAGAGGCTGAAATGTTAACTGAAGTGCTTAGGCCACCTTTGGTAAGCTGTTTCAGAAGACTCAGATCAGGGTAGGGGTGCACAGCTTGTATGGAAAGTACCAGTCACAAGGAAAACAACTGGAATTAGCAGTAATTTTTACCTATCAGGAAACAAAAAAAGGCTTGACTATATTCTTTCCATGGGAGAGGCTGAAATGTTAACTGAAGTGCTTAGGCCACCTTTGGTAAGCTGTTTCAGAAGACTCAGATCAGGGTAGGGGTGCACAGCTTGTATGGAAAGTACCAGTCACAAGGAAAACAACTGGATGCAAGAAGCGCAAAAACAACCCAACAACCCGCCCATGAAAAAAAAACAAACAAAAAACCCCCACTCAAATTTAGTAGAGTGACGGAGAAAAAAAGCAGCACATTTTCTACAGCACAGTACCTGTTCATTAGTGCTGCCTGTGGGCTAGAGACATTTGAGTACCCCTGGATTAAGTTTCCTGGAGGCTTGATAGTTTAAGCTAAAAACACGAGCTATGCTGACCAGACATCCCCTGCAAAGGCCCTCTGGACTTTGGGTTAAAATGGCTTGAATTTAGTGTCAGACATGATGGTATAGATGACACAGCTCAAGCAAATTTTACTCACCTGAGGAATTACATAAGATATTGACTTGCTTTCTTACTACTTCTAGGGCATCAGCAAAGGGAAGGCACAGCCATTCTTTATCAGCAATGATGAAAATGAAAGTGACACTTTTGACAGGAGAACCCCTGAAGGCAGTGGTGGCTCACTTCACCAGATGCTCCACAACTTGCCTGAGCCACACTAAATGAGGCAAGTTAAGCCTCTACATTTTTAAAATGGGTAGGTAAGAAACTCTTTGTCACCTGTTGAATGAATCTATGAAAGGAGAATGTAAATTAAGTTCTCACCAGAAAAAAACAAAGGCACTCAACATCCCTGTCCTATGCTAAGAGCAGCTTCGGTGGGCCTAAAGGGACAGGAAATACTGTGTGCCTTGATGTAACTCTTCCCATAATGTCTCCACAGTAGAGGGGTAGATATTTTAACAAGCAATTACAGACTTTACAGTATTGGCTATTTTGTTCCCTTGGATCATCCCAGAATTTTACACTATGAAGAGGAAAGTGCCCCACAGAGAAATAAAATACTCTATTTAAGCGCAAACAGATTTAAAATGCAATTTCTATAGTTGTTTATTGATTCAACATGAAATTTAGATAACCTTGCCTCACCTGTGGTCACTGAAGGAGCGGAAGGTCACAAGACATTTATCTTCTGTACTCTCCCTGACACCAGCCGTCTAAAGCCCCACACACCCAGGAGGTCACTGGAGGACAGAGCTGTAACTGGAGCACTACCCAGGTGTGCAGAAGATGGAGCTCAAGACTCTTGTTTGATACAGACTCATGGGAGTTGTCCATTTGACATGCAAATGCTCAGTTTTCACTGAACCCTAAAAGAGTTGCACTATATAATTTTTTTTTTTTAATGACCTGTTTCTCATACCAACTAGTTTTGGAAAATACATTGGTATGTTGCAAGAATGAATTGGCTAATGATAACAAAATATGTTCAGTGTAGCAGTGTAGCTTAGCAGCAAAGGCAGCAGATACACCCTGCTAAACCCTTTTCTGCTATTCCTAGCCTCAGATAAACCAACAACCTTTTTCCCCTCAGGAATTCAGATTCACCATTACCATAAACTTAAAGTAAGTTGGGGCTTTTCTTATTTTTTGTTGTTTGGGGTTTTTTTTTCCCCTTAAAGCATCAGTCCCACCCAAAAGAACCTGAAGTTTACTTAAAAAAAGAAATAAAAATTGTAGTGTTCTTGGTTGAAACAAAAAGTTCGAACAGAAACTTGAAACTGCTGAATGATCAAGAAACAAATAAAGATGAAGAAATCTAACTCAAAGTGATCCGAGAATACTTAGAAAATGACTCCTTTTAACTTCCTGAAGTGCAAAGATTCTTGACACATCTGAATTTTTAACCAACTCTTCTTCATGACTATAAGCAGTAAGCTCCCAACATCATGTCATACTGAAATGAAGTAGGTCCACAAAGACTGAAATGCTTTTCTCTGGTAAAGAGTATCAGAGATCTGCTGAACAATTAGCAAATATTATCTTCTAGAGACATCAAGCGCAAGATTACAAAAAACAGAGTGCTGGCCTCAGCATCTGAGAAGAAAAGGACCCTTACAAAGCGATTCACCTGCTTCAGACCCAAATCTTCCAAATCTGCAGCACAAATGCACGTTATATGCAAGCATGCTGGGTTTCATGGCTAAATCTGTGTGTATGAAATGTTAGTGTAAGCAGGCAACTCCTATTTTTTTTTTCTGCAGCTCTGAGGATCCTCAGGTCTGCAGCCAAACTAGTCTCTCAGAGAGGCAGGTGACATGGAATGCCCATGCTGGATGGCCACACGACTGCTCTGCCCATGCCAAGAGGCCACCTGTAGAGGCAGATGAGGTGCGTAAGCAAGAGCTCAACCAGCCAAAGAAAAATACATAGGTGGCACCATGTTCTCTGCCAGGGCCTTGGCTTTGGGTGACACCTGTGATCTTGAAACAGCCTTCCTCTGGGAAGGAGATACATCATGTATCCTCTTCACGACACATGATGAGGCACTGAATGTACGGCACAAGCTATGCTATGACTGTTTCTGGTAGAGAACATACCAGATTTTAGCAGCTGGTTTCAACTTACTGTTTTGGTTCAACACAAATTCTTTAAAAATGTGGCAGAAACAGTGATTTGCAGCATTGTATCTTCCGATTAAGCAGTAACAAAATTACAGCACAAGCCCTTTCAGCTACCTCAGGCCACAGATGCTTCCCTATCAGCCCGAACACCTTCCCACACTGCAGGTAATTGCACCACTTGAACCACAGGGTCATTGTTACAACCTTGGAAAGGGCTAATTCTGCTGTTTTAACATGTGGGAAAAGGGGAAAAAAAGAGGGGGAAAAAATGGGGGGAAAAAAAAGAAAAGGAAAAAAAAAAAGTTCCTCTTCATGGAAAGTATACACAAGCTTAACATAAACGAAACAAATCCTCTTGTGCATCCCTTTCCTGTTCAGAGAGTAAATACCCTGCCTGACTTTCTGAGTGTGTTGGATTAGCACCCTTATATTACTATTAAATTCAAAATGTGCAATAGCAAAAGAAAAAATAAATATCAAAAGTCCTCCCTTAACCACTTCTATCAGCAGCCTTTTCATTACATACCTCATTGGAGAAAGTGTTATTGTTCTTCTCTGTATGACAGCAAAGTTCCCTGCATGTGAGAGAAGGTCTGATGGGCTCAGGGTCACCATTTCTGCTCATTATTTTCAAACTGTAATCTCCAGAGACATCTCTGTCTAGGACTGTAAAATGAACAGTGCCCCAGAAGGCTGGCTGCTTGAAGCAAAACTGGCACTTAACTGCAGCTGCTGCTTAATGCACTTAAACTTAAATGCAACTGCTAGAGTTTACTAAACATTTTAAGGATCTCCTTCTCATTTTTAATACCTCCTCTACAAATCTACCCTTACCAAACCAGCAGAGGACTAAATACAGGTGGTGAACATCAGAGGGCATCCTGTGCAAGGAACCAGAGTAAAACAAAGAAGATACAGGACATATAGTAAGGATTTTAATGCCAGCCTGTCACTGGCTGGTTCAGTGCTTTTTCAGTTTTGAGAGAATTGCTCCATTCCCCAGCCTTCTCTCCAACTAAAACATTTCTGACCTCTCTGCAGGGCCCCACCAGGATGAAGAGAGGCAGGGAGCACATCTCAAGAGAGGGGACGCAGTTTTCTGAGCAGGTGCCCATCCATCGGTGACGCCAGTCCAATCATGCTTGCTCACAAGCTGATTTTCAATTTTTGGTGGAGACAGCTCCTAACAGCCAGGGAAGGCAGTTTGACAGAATTCCTTTTTGCAACAAATACTTTTTAAAAATAAATAGTTTTCTTGGATATTTCCTCATGTTTAAGGGGCTATTTGAAAACAAGCAATTACAAAGAATTTAATCTGGTGAGCAATCTTAATTGTTCTTCCTCCTCCTTCTGAGGAAATCACACGCTTTAAACCCAAAGGCCACTTTTATTTATTTTACGAGTACAAACTGGCTCTGTCAGTTTAATTTCCCTTGGTGCTGTAACGAGACTCACTGTTCTTATGAAGAAGAACAGTATGAGACAACCAGTATGAAACAGAAATAAAACCAGTTTCTGAGATCGGCAGTATGGATAGCACGCTTACACCTCAAACCTCTCCTTTCCAGAGAGGACCGCCCACCTGAAATCCGTGTTTCAGACAAAGTCTTGACTGCCGCTGTAGCAGCAGGAGAGTAACTGCTCAGCATGAATTACCCAAGGATGGCTACCAAAATAAATTCCAATAGGAAACTGTCACATTAAACCTTGATGGGGGAGCAGAGGACTCTTACATTTCACTAGTGCTTTGCATTTTCTGGATGATTTGCAGTGAGGAGGTGCAATGCAGCTGCTTTTTGCTGTCACTTTCACATGGGAAGGCTCTGACACTGCTTACTGTCAGGGCTGTGTGTTCTTATGACAGAAAGACTACAGCTTCTTTGGAAAAAAAATGCCTCCAGTCTGTACTTGTACTTACATGAATGTCTACTCACCTTGGCAGCTGGGCTAGGTAACCTAAGTAGGAAACCTTTAACTCTGGTGAAAACGAAGAGTTTGTGTTCAACACAACCCAAAGAATACCTGGAGGCCCTGTCTTGATGCCATTTGGATTGAAATTTATTTCCAGTGCTAAAACTGGTCTTCATTTTTATTTCCATGCTGAACAGGTAAAACTTCTTAGAAGATGTGTTCACACTTGACTGCTCTGAAAATTGGGGCTTTCGCGGGCATTCTCCCTTCAGAAACAACGTGGCATGTGGCATGTTTACAACTCCCAGCACAGCAAACATAAAATACTTTGTCAAAACTACCAGGGATGGAGCCATAAATGCCAATCAGCTGAGAATACTACATGTCATGAAAAGAAGAGGTCTGGAAAAACAAGTGAGAAAGGTCATACAGCATCCCACTTATTTCTTTTCCTCAGATACTGACAGCTAATATTTAAGGAGCTGCTCATCTCCTTACCTGCTCTCGCATGCAAACAAGGAATCTGAAATGAAAAATTACTTAGGTTTGCTGCAAGCCATTTAGTGGAGGAAGGACTTCCACTTGTCTTTTCTCCACTTTTTCACTATCTCTCAAAAGCTCTGTCTTGCCCACATGCTTTTGTTGTGGGTACCGAGGTGGCTGAAAACTCCACAACCTGTGACGTCACATGCGACCACTGTCACCACCGAGTGTGATCCCTGTGGCCATGTACCACAGTCACTTTGCAGTAAACTCTTCACTTCCACTCTTGTGAGGTTTAGAAGTCTAAAGCTTACTTACGCATCTCTCACTGGAGGGGTGTGCAAGCAGATGAGTGCCTCCTTAGCCTTCAAGGTGAGATAACCCAAGCTGGCCTGACCTGCGCTCACAGCAGGAATAGGAAGCCGCTCTGCCCTGCTGCAAGCTGTCTTTAGCTGCTCTGTGCTCTATGTGTGAGGTGTGCACGGACACCAAAGGGATAACTGAGCAGTCCTCCATCAGCTGCCCCATGGGAATGGTCCTGAGCAGGGCTCTTGCCTCTCCCTAAACACAATGTAATTCAAAGAAGCTTCCTCTGGCATGATTTTAAATGTTGTTAGCACTTGAGATGACCTGTCATCCTATATGCTGAGGCTGTTTCTCAGGCAAACACAAAAGATAAGGAAAAATACCCAAAACCAAACCAGTCCACAACCACCCCAGTTAAAACAAGCAAGTTATTGTGGTAGCAAGGAACCTGTGCACAGTGTTTGTTTTGATTTGTTTAGATAAGGTGGCTGGAAACAAAGATCCTCAGGAATTTTGAAAAAGCTGATAGAAAAATGTTTGTTTTTAAACAGAACAAAATATTTAGGTAACTCCCAGACTCCCAGTCTTGCAAACTGGAGTTATCCTTGTTAATTTCTACTAATTCAGCCAAAATCTTAAGCTTTTTAACTCTGATGCCATCTTGCAAAGTTACATGTCCTGCACGGGCAAAACAAAGAGGAATGTTCAGAGTCATGGGAAGCATAACTTCTGAGTCAAACTTTTTCCTATATGGTGTTCTTCTAGATGCAGAGTTGCAGTAGCTTTGAACAGACATAATACTTTAACTAAACACACAGAGAGAAGCTTGGAAAGGAGGGATCTCAACCATCTAGAACAAAAAAGAACACTTGTTGGCAATAACAGCACCCACTGCTATCATCCCACCCACCCACTATCATCTACCTAAAGGAGACCAGTAAGAAGCACAGGACAGCTTATCAACATAAATTGATTATGACCAGTCTACCACAAATCAAGACTGACACTACAAAATGTCAAACAGCCCCAAGCTTAGAAAATATGTGTGGGTTTCAAGTTGCATTTAATGCTTCTTTTGCTGTAATTACACAGCCGTTATTTCTTCTACACTTAATACTGGCAAATTGGTCAAAAGACACCCAACTTTACTCTATAACAATTCATTTGTTTCATTAATAGGGTAGCTGTTTTTTTCTTAATAGGGTAGGCTCTCTTCATGGAACAACAACAATAAAATTACTTTATGTCAGGAAAAAAACCCTCCAGACTCTTTTCCCCTGATTTCCTCCCTTTCACCCCAAACCCTGAACCCCCTGCCTTTCACCATCACCCAGCACCGCAGAGTGTTCAGAGGGAATCTTGCATGGCACCACAATGATGCTGACTGGCCAACTGATGGTAAGGTTCTCCTGCGACAGGCAACAACGTCTGAGGTGAAACTTCACAAGAGCTCAGGATTCAAATAATTGCATTTTCCTTGAAGAACTGCTGAACACAGCTTAGCTGGTGCAGGCAGGCCATTTCTGGTCTAGAAACACAGCTTAAGATCATGTCATAAAAACCTTCAAGAAATCCATGTTCTTGCTTTCCTATGACTCCAGAAAGATGTGGGAAATGCAAACACAAGGAAGATGTCTACTGGTCACAGCTTAAGTCTCAGACATACATCTATCACCATCAGAGGATGATGCCATCCAGCAAGACTCCACACAAACAAAGATAAGAACTGTGGTGCTTAATCAAATGAGCAACGACATTTCAGGAAATGTTAAGGCATCTTTAAGTACAAAAGAAACACAAACATGCATTCCCTGATCACAGTGATTTTCTAGCATTTAGAGGCAATTTCCTAAATTTTTCCAGTAGTGTCTTACCAATAAGCTTGTGCCAAGCTGGCTTACCTTCCAAGTCATTATAAATTTCCTCTAATGCTCCCTGCTATAAAGCTAGGCTTCACTGAATTGATGGCAATGTGCAAAGAAGTGCAGATACAATTGCAGCATAATACATAAATTCAGCATTAAAACTTAGCTCATTCTTCAAGTAATTAATCAGTGCAAACTATTAATTTCTCCCTAAGCAAGTGAAATGCAACACAACAACAGGAATTCCCCTGAAATTCAGGATCCCCCTGAAATTTCACTGCTTTCTGAGACACAAGATTCAACTATAAAATTAAACAGGAGAGAACAGGAATGAGCTTGCTGACAGTAAATGCACTGAAACAAGCACCATGTTCCACTATAAGCATACTCCTCCTGATGCAATAATATTTTCTTATTTAAAAAAATGCTGGGTTGGAAACATCTGAACTGTCTTCCACACTCTGGAGGGGGAGGTGAAGAAGGATGCTGAAGGAGATTTACCATAGTGAGGCAGAAAACCCTCACAAATACAAGACATTCCCAAGCAGTATGACTTGTCCTAGGACAAGGCAGATGCCTAAGTTCACATAAATGGAAGAAAAGGCACTCTGAAAGTCAACACGTTTGCACATACTTAATCTTGAAGTCTGAGACTGTGAAACTCATGTGCACTTCAAAGGAAACACCAATTTGAATAAAAGACGTGTAATACCAAAGCCTTGTTAAAGGGATGGCTACAGATAACTTTCACTTGTGTGATAATTGATTAATTCATAGCATATATGGAAGAGCCTATTTTTATTAATAAGAACATTACATGATTTCTTAATGACATGATTTTCATTTTTTAAAAATTATCCTCCTCCAAATTTATTTCTCCTCATTTAAGAACTGATAGTGAAGGGCTCTCTGTAAGTCTGTATTCTCTTGAGAAATAGAGAGCTTTTAGAACTGTTGCTGATACCCTACTGGGCAGTGTTGCCATATTTGTCAGTTTCTTGTCATTAGAGATTCAACATATGAATTAGGTCCTGTACACAGACAATGCAAACTGTTATGTATTGGCAGACCCCAAATCTTACTATACAAATACTGTGCTATTGGTTGAAAGTTTACTAATCTCAGAATTATCTGGGGCAACTGTTTATCTCCTTTTTCTTTCATTTTTTATTTTTTTTTACAGGGTTTGATTTTCCTTTACACTAAGACTTGCCTACATCTTTTGCAAGGACAAAAGGTCATTGCAGCAGTTGTACATACACTGTGAACACACAACGCTCATTTTGAAGCCCTCCATTATTGCTAATTACCTCTCCAAATATTGCTATACTGCTAATCTTAAGCTCATTACCTCTGCTTCCAAGACATAGCAAATGCACTTGCAGCAGTCTACACTACTCAAAGCAACAGATGAGAAGAGATACAGTGGCTCCCTGGCTGCTGGAGCCTACCCTCCCAAGTGCTCTGCCCCATCTGTGTGGGGCACAAGCACTGCGTGCACTGCTGTAAGCTACATCTTCAAGTTACATTTATTAATGAAGAGGTTCACCACTTGCCAACCATGTGCCAGACCCTGAGACAACAATCAGTGACATGAGGCCTCCCATCATTGCTGTCACTTAGGAGGAACTTCTTCTTGGCCAGCCTTGGGTATTACAGATGCTCCATGGGGGACATCTGCCAGAGGCCTTCTTTGCTCCATCACTGCTGAGAGACAAACAGGAGCTGCTGCCTCTCGGAGACTGGAGAACTTGAAATTATGATTACCCATGCTAACTCGTGTGTCCAAAATTTCTCTTTTCTGAGTTTTTTTCCAGAATGTTTTCTTTTCCTTCTATTGATCATTGGTTTTCTTCAAGCTTTCTCTTCAGTGCCAGCTATTCCTCTTCTTCCTCTGGCTTCTTCTATCCACTGCCTACTTGTATCTTGATAAAAAAGGTCATGCTAAGCGCATCAAGCCACATTCCTTCCACGTAGCATCTTGCAATAGCAACATCCTGTGGTTTGAGCCCATTCACCCCGCCTCTCCCCAAGATGGCTTCCACTGAGGTTCTGTGTATGGATTCCGCTTGGAACATAATGCTGAAACACAGCTCATCAACTGCCCAGCAGTCCTCCTGCCTGGCCTTTTCCAAGTGTTCAGCTACAATCTGGGGTTGCAGATCAGTCTCTCTAGTCAAACATTAGCACTGAGGCATTTGTTTTTAATTCCCTCCTCCTATTACAATAATAGCAAACAATAAAATCAACCCATAATGATTTCCTGGGCTCGAATCAACTGCTCAGCAAATGAGGGCTCCAACAATGACAAGAATGCAGGGTTTTGGAAAGTAATTGCAAATGTTGTTCTAGCCTGTGTCCCTTGTCTACAGCTGTCTGTAGGAGCAGTGAGAAGATCTCTGCTGCAGCATACATTCAGGAATTGCAGTAATCACACCTGCATGGAGAACAAGCTCATCCCTTCCTCTTTCTGCCATCTATCTATCTAACTATCTATCCATCTATAGCTATATCTCTCTATATCTACATGTCTAGAGGGAAACAGACAGGCAGCAATCCCCACTGTGGTAGCTCTGTGGGGCCAGAGGATGACTTTATGCCAAGCTTCATCTCATGCATCTATGTACATAACAATATATGCTATCTCATGGCAAATTCTAAGCAAAGGAAAGGCTGCCCAGCTGGAACTGTCTTCCCAATCTATACTCCTGTATGAAAAATTGCACAGAGGCAGCTGGAGAAACATGGGATGGCACTGCAATTTCATGTATTAAAGGGTACAGTCTGGAAAGTGCAGGCCTAAGAAGAAATCCATAAAGCCTTTCTGTCATTCTTTTGCTGTTACAGGGATGATGGGCAGAACAACACCTTGCATATTTCTAGTCCCACCATACAAATACCTCTAACCACACTGTAGGCACCTAGGTGTTTCACAACATGCCAGGAAATTATCTTAATTTCACAGAATATTCTCAATTAGTATTTTAAAAAATATTTTCTGTAGCAGACCACTCTTCTAGTCCATTTTACAAAACTGGAGGTTTTGTAAAATTAAGGCGGTCATCAAACTGGGACAACCTAAAACTGGGGAAATGCTTGCAAAAATAACAAGCATTAAGCAGCATGTCAAATATTTGACTCATGACAAGGAAACAAACTTGTGAATTAGATGCCTGGGCATTAATGCCTTAGTATGACACTGCACCCAAGATGCTGTAAAGGCTCTGAGATTTTACCCAGGAGCTGCTGGTGAATGGTTCTGTGGCAACACCTCCTCTCCCTCCAGTGTAGTTGCCCTCTCCTGCAATATACAGCATAAACTGGCCCAAAATTTCACACAAAATTGTAACATGGTTCAGGGAGAAAGGCACAGAAGCGTCAAACTCTGGGAAGAAGAGCTGGATTACCACCCTGTGAATTATTTGTGGAGCATTACCAACCGAAAGGGAGCCACCAACAGCAGCAACCATGTGACTCACACCTCCTGTTCTAAGATTGTTACTCTAGCATGAAATTCTGACACAGTTTGTCCACTTCAAAACCTCTTTCCCCACAGACAACCGTTCTGCACACAACCATACGGAGAGCAAGGATTGCTGTCAGTAAGATACAGTGTGGGGCTTGTGAGAAATTTCTTATGACAGCTGTCCTTTTTCCACCAAATTAAAGACTTATGCTGCAGTCGGTCCTTTTCTAGGTTTTGTATTGATCTTTCTTCCTTCCACAGCTGAACAGATACCCTCAGAAAAGGGCGACAGTGTAACCATGGAGCACTCCAAGGACACCATCTGCCTTTCCAGGATCACAGCATTAGACCATGTATCAGCTTCACTGTTATTTCTAACTGCTGCTTCTCTCAACAACTGGGCAGTAAAAAGGGCTTTAGCTTGCTGGAAAGAGTTAACATTAAGATTTGTTTTGCATTATTAATACATACTGTAAAAGGACTGGAACTGTAATTACTTACAGACTGAATGCCTAGGATTTGGAGCACAAGCTGTTTGTTTGGTGTTTGCCTAGCTCTGGTCTGAACAGGTCATTACACCAGATTTGGGGCAAACCTTGGCTGTTTACTTTCTTGGGAGCAGCCACAGGGCCCAGGGAAGCAACTCAGGGAGAGGCGGCTCTCAGCTGAAGCAGCCACGCGTGCCTGCGGCATCCCATTAAAAACTCCTTCCCTTTGCCCAAAACTCCTTCCCCTTGCTGTAGGCTCCTAAAAAATTGCTTAAGCACCTGTCTAACTTTATTGCTCCTAACTGGCTTCTGTGGTTTTAATGCAGGAGCTTAGAAACTCAGGATGCTGGGAAAATCCCCAAGCTGATTTTCACACAACAAACTTCGCAGCAATCCCCGCCTACCCCCTACCTCCCTCCCCACCCTGACTGATATTGTTCATTTGGTGGTTTCCCTTTCTGACTGACAGGTTAACAAGAACCTGGTGTTCAAAAAGAACTTCTGTGACGAAGACGAAAATGTATTTTATTTTTCTTTTTATGTACTTTGTAGCTCTCAAAGAGACAGCAGAGTTTTGTGAGGTGAATATCATTCATCAAAACTGACACATTCAAAATGAGGCAGGGACCTAAATCAGTTATTGTAACTAGAAAAATAAATACAACAGCTAATCTCAAAACTGAATTTGTATTCCTTATGAGGACCTAAAACTGGCAGGACTCATCATGTGAGAACTCTGACCTATAAATAATCTCAGCTTAGAACAAATGAACATTTTTGCATAATGCATTACAGTTTTCTGGCAGAACAAAAAATAACACCAGAACAAAACCATGTCTCGTTTTTAAGGAAAAAAACCCAAGCCAGTAAAGCCAACCTCCAAAAAAGGAAATGTCTAATCTACAAGTGCAAGTATCCAAGCATGTCTCCAACCCTTCTCATTCCGTTTAATAAGAGAGGAAACCAGGCCACCAGAAGTTTACAGACTAATGCAATTACAGGGTGGCTCAATAAGCACTGATTTGTCTGTTCTCTGTGGCATGCAAAATAAAGCTATGCTAACAGGTCTGGCTTTCCTTTCACACAGCTGAATACTCACAAATCAATCACAATGGATGTTTTTCAGGAGGGAAATAGAAATCAGTTGTTGGCAAATACATGAATGACCATTTCTTATAGCTATTTTTAAGATCCATTAACTAACTAAATAATTGGATTTACCTATAAATAACAAATGTATTTTCATCAGATAGCATTTAACATTTCTTACATCACAGGTGAAAAAAAAATCCTCTTAGCAGTATTAAAAGGCAAATAAAATTAAACTCATAATCACAGCACCACTTCAGAATTGCCATGAACTTTGAACAATTCTGTGAACACAAGGATACCATTAAAAAGTCATTTGCTGAAAAAAAAGCCACTTGAAGAAAAACCAAGTTGTTCTGCTGTTCGCAAGTGGGATGAACGTGGGAATCGGCCTCTCTTCTGGAATGGTGAGCGGCAGTTTGCACATGGACAACAGCAGAGATCTGGACCAGCTCCAGATGTATTGAAAGCAGAGCTCACTGTTTTTAGGAAACACAAACACTACAGAGCAGGCCCTTAAAAGAAAAATGCTGGAATCCTGATGCTTAGAGTGAAACTCCCACAACTGGTTCCTGACACCTGTTTCTAGGACAGACAGATGTAGATGTTACTGATGTACATACATTCAGATCTAAATGCCAAATTTCAAGTATTCAACAAATGGCAAATCTGAGGTTGTCATTGTCCCATCAAGAGGAAAAACAGAATATACACTAGAAGGCTAATCCAATCACTAACTTAACATCCAGTGCTTAAGAATCTCAGATTCTGAAAAGAAAGAAGTACAGTACTACTTAGTTTTCATCACAACCTATATAGGAAAGTCGCCAAGACTTCTTTAAGAGTTTGCTGATCGTTGAATCTAAAACACGCATATCACAGTCCAAGGGCTGATGTTTCTCCTAACCAAGGACCATTATTATTCACATTGTTGACTACAAGGGAAAATACCCAGCTTGCAAAAGGATAATTCAACTTGACCTAGGCAGGACCTGAGTGGGACCTCTGTGTTGTTCTGCGAGGGCATGGAAAGAGTCTTGTTTTTCCTACCCAGAAACGCCCTTCATACCATCCTGGTATTCTGCTCAGTGGAAACCATCACGCTTTGCTACACCTTCCTACTTTGTATAGACATGCATAAAGCACTGTTTTGTATTATGTCAGCTGATAATTTCAGGAAACACACATGTGGACAGAGCATTGCTGAGTAAGTCAGCTAGAGCAGAAGTTACCCAAAGGAAAGACATGCCTTCAATTAAGGAATTGTGAACTTCTCAGCAACTAAGTAACAACATGGCTAATGTGCTTATCAGTGCGTTACCACCGACATCTCTTCTTACCAATTAGCGCCTCAAAAAGGATAAAGAAAAGATCACAGCTTTGTGAGGTGATTCGACAGCCAGCTATTACAGAAGCACTGCCCAAACCTGCAGCATAATTAAGGGCATGTCTTCAAAGAAGAGCTCACCCAGACCCACACCTCTGTGTTGCATCCCCCATCACCATTCTGCTTTGCACACAGACGCCTCATTTCTGGGTTTGGGAGAAGTACCATTCTGGCCTACTAACACAGGCTGGAGGCCACATGGATCCTGGGTTCTTCTCAGAACTGCTTTGAGTGGCTGCCAGTGGTCCCTATCCAACCTTGCATGTGTCCGATGTCAACGTACATGCCAATTTCGTGGTGAAAATGGTAATGTAAGTACAGCCCTAAACGATGCTGACATTGTGAAAAGAACTCCTAACCAAGGCACTTCACCTCGACCATTTCATCAGGAAATCTGATTAATGCTCAGAAGCTCTCAGCACAGCTCAGATGGGGACCTCAATGTTCTTGATAAAATCCTAGTTTTAAAACAGCAACCTGGTCACAGCCTCCAATGAGAGCTTAGCAAAGAGGTGGACACATGAAGGCAGGCTGCAATATCAGGTGACAACAAGATGAAAGCAGTATGAACGAAAAGTGGAGGTCATGCACATGCCATCAACATTACTCTACTCAGCCACAGGTGTCTGCTGGCATCATGAGGGTAAGACTTGAAGGAAGAGAGTGAGAAGGTTTTTTAGATAGTTAAGACAGACTGTAATTAAAGCCATAAGCCATAACTTCTTCCAACCTCACAGGTTATGCAAGGTAAAAAACAAACAAAAAAAACTCCCAATCACTCTGCAATTTTCAGACAAAGCCTATCCCACAGAGGAGGAAGGAGGAGAAGACATTTCTGATTGCACTGGGGAGTGTTCAGGGAGACCATTAGTAAAATAATACCTATTTTCTAACAGGAAGATCTTAGCAATGGTTATAATTAATGAAGGGAACAATTTATTAAAGACTGTGATTAATGCTCCTTTATAGGACATGTGGAATCAAAACTGGATGTTTTTCTAAAAGATAAGCTGTAATCCAAACAAAAATCAATTTGGGGAAATCCACTAGTCTGTGTCACAATGTCAATCATAAAGGGATCACAGCTGATGCTTTTAACTTTATAACTCATGAATATAGTGAGTCATGAATATCAACAATACTGTTCCGTCCTCCAGTGAAGTGTCTGGTGATATGATGCCTAGATGTGGGAGCGTTATGATTAATGATATATTTTAGTGTGACTTTGCTCAAGAATTTTTTTCCCTGATGATTGCCATGGCTTGGACAAGTTCTTTTTCCAAGAACTATGATTCAAAAATTGACTTCAGCAAAAGCTCAGTGTTTTTGTATTCATATCCATGTATGTTTTCCCAGCACAAAATGAGCAAGATATTCTAATGAGAAGTGGAGACAAGTTTTAATTATTTAGAATTTATACCAAAATGGCCCAGATTAAATTTACAAATGCATAATCAGAATGTCTAATTTACTGCCAGAAAAGGGCAACGAAGGTACACAACAGCTCAAACACAACAGTTGTAACTCTCTTGAGAAGGGGCCCTGAAAGTCTTTCTCACTGAATGAGGACAGTGAACATGGTGGACAGCTCAAAACAGATTAAGACACTTCTACTGGACAGCTTCTGTTCACAGGTCAGGGAATTTGATGATATCATCACTCCTTTTCCCCAGTTTATCTCATTCCTTTCTTCAGCCATCTCCAGTCTCTCAGTCATATGAAAAACAAAGGGCAGTGAGAGCAGACCTGTGTTCCATTGGGTCAGCATTAAAAGACTGAAAACTAAGAAGAGAAAAAGAAGTTGAAGAGAACTGGGAACACTTTTGAAAGGCAGAAGGGCATCACATAGGAACAGAAACAACAACCTAGAAGTGATTTAAGTGTAGTGTGTAGGAGTTTGACTAGCAACAGCAGAGATTAAATGAACCACGTTACTATAACAATGTACACAAACTGGTATTGCTGGCACTTGATGGAAATAAAGCTCCCTAATCATACAGCAATAAAAATAATCCCATTTGCTCAGCTGTCATTATTAAAGTCCCAGGAAGCCAAGAACTGCCAGCACAAAAATGTGGCTATATAGCCCTTTTTATTTTCCTCATGTTTTTAAGTCCTTAGCCCTGAGTCTGACTTTTTTCCTAGCTTTTCTCTGCTACCAGAAAAATCTAGAATCTTTTCTTTACTTCTAAAAATTCTTTTAAATTCTTTTAGATGGTTAGATAGTTACTCTTTTAAAAATTCTTCTATGCTCCTTCAGTCACATGAACTCTGATTTTCAGCAAAACGCTCAATTCCCAACACTCAAAACAACAAAAAAAGGCAGTATAGAGAGGACAAAAACACTTCTGTAAACGAAGAATCATCCAGCCATGGTGGGCATTCATGGCTCACTCTTCTGTTTACCTTATAGGACACTGACATTCTTTGCTAGGACCTTTTATGCTGAGAAGAGCAGGGGCATTACGTGATCCAAGTCTATACAACTGGAGTCATCTTCTGCTACTGCATTATGTTAAGTGCTCCTTGCAACATGCCTTTGTATCTACTTGCTATCAGGACAGATTACCAGTCTGAAAACACCACTTTAGCTGTAAGACGAGGACTGTTTTTCACTGTGAAGTGCTATTTATTTGCCTGAGAACAGAGGTTCTTATAAGGGCTAGGGAGTTATGTTAGATACCATGCTCAAGCTTCTCATGCCTGAAAAATATCAGGAAATTCTATCAGCTCTTTAGTCTGAAGAGAAACAGCCATGAGCTGATTCATCTGAATCACTGGAGACATACTGAGAACACTTTTGTTAAAGTATGAAAATGTATTGGCTTTCAGTGCCATAGTTAATAATACGTGGTAGTTGGAATACAGGAACCACCAGCTAGAAACATATTATTTGCAGGTAATAATAATGAGTATTTCTTCCAAATCCTGCCTTTACCACATCACCTGATAAAATATGAAAATCTAGAGATGCTATAACTAACAGATATATGTATAAAAGAAAAGCACCACCCAGCCCAGTCAAATGCACCTCAACTATATTAAAGGATCACATCTACCTTTACTGTTAAGACCCTTCCATTTTTTTTTCTGATCTAATTCAAAACAATTTAGTGCAAACATACAGACTCAACAGTTCAGTAAAAATCAGAATGCCAAGCCTGACAGGGCAACTGCAGAACTCTGACGATTTACAGCCTTTGTTTCTCGTAAGGCTTATGATGTCCTTTCGTCACACACCTGGAAAGACTATGACTCTGCTTTAGGGAATTTATGTTCCCGCAGTTCCTCCTTACTTCCTATGGGCTTTGCACAAATTACAGCTTTTTAAACGAGCAGCGTTCATTAAAACACATTACCAGGACTGCTGCACTGCCTGGATGTGCCCGTAATGAGTCTTAGAGCAGTTTTGCTATGTACCAGGAGACTAGAGGCGGCCCTGCCTTTTCACTAATCATACCTGTGCTAACTCCAAAGTCCCAATAATGTTTCGGCAAAACTTCTCCACTTTTGGCATCACTATAAACAGTACCTTCAAACTACTGTCACATTATCTTTGTACACTCAACCCTGCACTAGTCCAAATCAAGGAAGAGTTTTGCTGTGGACTTCAGCAGAAGCATGCTGTAAGCCTGAATGCTGATCACATGCAAAGGTGAGCTGGACAATCGTCCAAGTATGAAATGCCAAATGGTGACTTTGGCTGGGCCTAAGAGAGAAGAAATACTGCAGCATTCCACCAGCAAGGTCAACACTATACTTTCATCAGCTGTCTAATTAATATGATTTAATAAACATTAATGTACAACAGTGCCTGCATAGGCAAAAGGTAATGTGAAACTTATCACTGGCTTGACTAGATTAACTCATTGCAATAGAGAAATGCAAATAAGTAACAAATCCAAACATTTATATTAAACTGCACTGTTTATTTTAAACACGTAGAAGGTAGATTTGTACATGGGGGGCTATGGACACCTTCCACATTGTTGCCACGCTTGAAGTTTTAAACCATCCCAGCATTACCCAGAGAAAGTCCTGTGGAATTCACACTTTCTGAGCACAGCTCTATATAACACTTCCCAGCTTGATTCTGGCTAGTAGTCCATGCACATCTGTAATGAATGGCTGGTATGCAGACAGCAGGCTATGATTTCATAGCCTGGCAGAGTCATAGTAAGCATTACTTCATCCATATAGGGATGCAGTATCACTTTCTTGGGAGAAGCCAACTCTGACTGATTTTGAGTAAGCAATTATGGAAGGAAAGTGGAGAGTGTCACTGAGAGTATCGCTTACTTCAATGAAGTGGCCATCCTCCTGAGGAATTTCAGTTAGAACAGAAATACACATATTCCTATCCGAGCTGGTATCACAACAACAATATTGTACTGCAAGGGCAGTAAATGTATTTAATCTTTTAACCTTTTCTTGACAGCAAGTGGGCGCTTGATTTCATTTGATGTGAGTGTTCCCCAGGCACTCTATTTAATTTTTGGCTTAGGCAATACCCTGAGCTGAAGCCCAGAGACTGAACTGCAGCCAATGCTGGCAGTTGGCATTCTGCTTTCTGACACCTTAATGCATTTGGATACAAACATCCAAAATTTATTATCATTGCTCTAGTACTTGAACAGCTCTGTACAGCATAGAATTCAATGCAGAATGCCATGCCTTCAAGGACCCACTGGACACACGGCCAAATTTTCTTTTCTTCTATAGCTTCTGATAATATACTGGGTGTCTCAGATATGCTGTAACTTACGACTGTGGAGCTGTCTATGTTAAAATAGAAACAGGACCAAAAAAGCACTTCACGGACTGAGTATTTTTTTTTCAGTAATGCTTGATTAAGACACCAGATGGAAAAGGGAGAAACTTCTGCAGAAATTGTGGTTAGATAACTGCTAATTGTGCAAGCCATACATTGAAGATTCATATTTATCCAGAAATAAGTTTTTATGATATAGTAAGGAATAGCTGAGAAACTAAAGTCTCTGCTGAAAGAGATCCCAGAGACAACTGAGAACCTGCTCCAGCGGGAAAATCTGCACAAATACCAGCCTTTTGGAAGTCCTGGGCCACCCTTTTTACAGCACAAAATCCCACCTCCATCCTAAGAAGATTACATAATGACTGATAAGTGATCTATACAATCTGTATAGTTGGATCCTTTGAGATAAAAGGATTAGAAAGGGAACAGTCAAAATGGACTTAGGAACAACAAATTCAACCTGTCCTCGTATAGAAAACATAGGTGTACATGGGTCTTGCTCATTCTATTTTTAAATAAGCACTTTCTAGAGAGATTGATAGAAAAAAAAATCAATCTTCAAAAATTATAAAAGCTAGTGAGATACAAGTCTTGCTAGTTGTAAGAATGAAATGGTGCAAATAACATTTTAATTTTGATTTGCCTCTTTCAAGCAGGGAGACAGAAAAAGACAGATCAGGAGACATTATTTAGAAACCACAATTTCCAGTATTTTGTTGCAACTTCTGAAGCTATAAACCTATTTTTAAAGTTTAAAGGTCTTCTGTCATTTGGCACTTTTGGAAAGAAAACCCATACCAAGTATTTCAAGAGCTGTGATAAAATCAGGAGAGCTGAGGAAATGCAATAGGTATTTTTGAATTGCAAACTAACTCTTTCATATTAAATGCCATCAGAGACTAGTAGGCTGGTTTCATGGAAAAGAATACTGCCATGTACTGCAAGAGTAAGTGTACAAATAATGACAGCCAAATTAATTTAAGGTTACACTTTTCAGATGCCAATCTTGACCATAGTTGTTCTACTGCTACAGTTAATTGTACTTTCACGAATCCCCAAGACTAAAGGTTTTGAAGAAAATCCAATTTAGAAGACAACTAACAATTATTAAGCAACTAGAGCGACTTAGAATCAGAAGTTCTGGATTTCATTCTCCTATTTGCTGCTGACTTGATGCATGACCTTGAAAAAAATACTTAACTTACCCAGACTGCAATCCTACCTTAACATGTGTCTCCTAAGACTGCAATGAGTTTTAATTCATTAATCCATCCCTATAAACCTTTCAAAAGCTTAAGGATGGAAGGGCCTATGGAAATTAAAATTATTAACAATATTTTCCTACACAGAGGTACACAGTGATATGTGCTGGATGTATGAATACAAATGGAGAGACATATAAACATACGCAACATGTTTTCACAGAACTTCTGGCTCATTCCCTCAAGTTACAGCAATTTGGAAATACACAATGAAGGAATGAACAAGACACATCCCTACAGATCCTTCATCTTCTGTGTAAGTAGCTCTAACGCTGCCTTCCCTTTACAGTGCATTCATACAATTTGTAATACAATTACAAATTATGGTTGTGAAAAATATTATGAAAATAAATCATTCTTACCCTCAAACCCTGCTCCATGGACAAGCAGAGGACCTGCCAGGGTGCTGTGTACCTGAACATGTTTGGCCCCTTTTGAAGACAGACAAATAGCAAAAGGCACACAAGTCTCTCAGGTCTCCGGGTTGCTTTGCATCTGAGGGATGCTTGAATGAAGAGAAATCCTTTAGATGTACTCTTCAAGGGCCACTCGAGCAGACTCTAAGACAGTGTTACAGCCATTCCACTTGCACCCCGAGGAACTGAATAACTAATTCAATAAGAGGCTTTTTTCCTTGGGAAGAGCTTAGCTCAAACTCAATTAGCATAAATAGGATGACAACCTTTGAACCTCCCACTCTTCCTCTCAGAGGAGAGGATGGTGGACAGCATGTCATGGCAGGGTTGCAAATCTTGAGTTTGTTTGTGTTTCCATTGCAGGCATTTGACTCCACTTCACAAGTCCAGAAGAAGCTATCAGAGACAATCTTTGCCTTCTTTATTTTTGGTATTACCTTTTAGCCTGACTGAAAGGAAATCCCTCTTCCTCCTGTCAGGAGGGATTCCCTCCTGTCCCTGTCTCCGGCATCCTGACCTCTACTTGGCATTTGCCATAATAATAAATAGTAAATTCAAACAGAAGGTGCTATGATCACTCTCATGTTACAGTCACTACATTAAATAAAATTACCACCCTAAATGAGACCGAAAGGTTTTCTCCAAAATACCCCCAAGTGAGGTCCTTGCAACATTGGAAATAAGATACACTGCAGCCTTGCTTGTGGTTTAATTTTCCTTAATGGATTATCATTTTTTCAGTTAGAGAACAAGGCCCATTCTCAGAGACATTAAACTGGTAGAAGAGCAAAACTCAGTTATTCTCTACTTCCATGTTATTTCAGTGATGAACCGAAAAGGCACTTGTGAACTCTGCCCAGAAAACAGTGGGATGCTGTACACACACTACTGCCACGTTCCTGTTTCTTTTATGGCAGTTGTTTGTACGCACAAACCATCACAGATGCAAGTCCATATAAAGAGATCAAGCGACTAGATTATCCTGGTTTCTTTCTTTAGCTTCGACAGAGGGAGAAGTAATTTTAGATTTATATTGACTCAAATCTGACTGAATGAACCTCAATATTTTATTTCCAGTACTTGTACCACTGCAATGCCACCCAAATAAATTACAGGGATGCAGGAAGAACTGTACAAGAGTTGTCTCTATAGCTACTCCTACCACAGAACTCAGGCTGTGCACAGCACTGCTCCCCCTTCAGCTCAGTGCACAGAAAGCAGTCATAACAGAGTTCTGCAAGTCCTACTGCAGCACATACTCGACTGCTCTGTGAGGAAAATTCTCTGAGAAAATATACCTCCCCATAAATAGTTTGTCTTTCTTGACAGTGAAGGGACAGACAGCCATACCTAGACCCTACTGAAGTGCTGATTTGACCAAGTACTGGGCAAACAACAAACACACCTGAGGTCTGGACTAACATGGCTTAAAGGAGAACTTAGGTTAAAACAGAAGATAGAGGAAGTGCTGCCTTCTGCTAAAGTAACATTAAGTTATGTCAATAAGGCCAAGGGTAGGACTGTGGATTTTGGTGAGAAATGGTCATTCTACACAGCTTTTGAACCTTCCCATGGCCAGATTTGCAAACAAATGATGTGGCAAACAAATGAGCCTGTCTGCATGCATCTTCATCTTGTACCTTCTTAATAACTTTTTTTTTTCCCTATCTTGTTTTTTTTTGCTCATTACCTATACGATGAAGTCCATATCACCGTATCTAACTCTAAATACCATAGTATTTAAACTCCAAAGTTAAGTGAGAATGTAGATACAGAATGGAACAACTTGACAGTCAACTACGTCTGCAAAAATACCTGAAACCTAGGAGATCCTAAGGAAAATACTAACGACAAAATGATTTGCCTTAATATAGAATATTAAACAAGCTTCTTAAAAAGAAGACCTCTGATCTTTGATTTTCGTAGTGGAACAACTGAGTGCTCTTGAACAGCTCAGAAACTAGCTAGCTGAAAATATTGTGATATATCAGCCATATTTAGAACAGTTAATTAACTGTGAACAACATATTGAAGCTGCTTTTACATCTTTTGCATTAAGAAAAAAGAATTCATGCAAGTAAACAATTAAAAATGCATAATCTGAACTTTTATGACCTTACACCCATATAAATATAATTTGCTTATTTTCTGCAGAAGTAAGCCATCTTTTTTCCACTTTCATTCTAGGCTTTTCCCCCTTTCTTTTAAATTAGAAAAAACCAGGACTACTAAAATATCTTCAGCCCACAGCCGATTTTAAGTGAGATCACAGAGCCACTGATGCTAATATAAACATTTGCATATGAAGATCAGAAAGTCAATGCAATTGTTGAATTGTCTTCAGGGAGAAAGAGCGAACAAACAGACACACTAAAAGGGACTGTGCCATCCAAGCGGGGTCTATTGACAGAGAGTACATGCTAATGAATGCCCACTGTGTCTGAAAGCCCCTCATTTTTCCCTTTCACCAAAAATCATTAACACCAGGGGAGAGCTTTCAAGGGCTCGGAAGTCAAAACACTAACACTCACAGCATTTCTCTCCAGCAGCTTGTTGTCAGAAGAGTTAGTGTTGAAATCTTCTCGGAAAAGGTAGGCAGGATTTACAGTAGCGATGCAAAATGCAATCGGTCCTTGGAGGAGAATGCAAAGCACGTACCAATAAATATCACACCCACATTCTGTGGTTTTTGTTTCTCAAGCAAGGGTCATTCAGCTTCCTGTGAGACTCTGACAGGACAGGATTTACTAGTGTTGCCCTTCTAATCTTTCTTTAATTTCCCAATAAATACAAAGCCTTAGGATATGGTTAAGAACTTATTCAAGCTGATGAAGCCACAAAAGTTGTTTATCTTCCAGTTGTCCATGAGTAAAGAAGATGAGACACTGCATCAAAGAGATAAAACCTCCTGCTGTGAAAAATGCATGTGTCTAAAATATTAGACTGGAATTTAGGAGACCAAATTCAATCCCAGGCTTTGACGCCTTGGAAAAAATCACTTAATTTCAGTGTCTATTATCAGAGAGGTGTCTATAGCATATCTTGTGAGTTGTGTGCAAAGAGTGTGGTTATGAGGATGCCTGCTAATTTATCTCCTTCTTTGAAGACTTCAGAACTAATCTCTAACATAACATCAGTGAATGAGACTGATCCATATTGTATCTTTTTCCTTTTGGTATCCAAAGAACCCAAGAAGAAAAGGCACCCAAGATTTTCAATTTTCTTTTTTCATTTTACTGCCCATTAAAATTGTTCATTACATTTTCCTGGTCCCTCAGTGCTCCACTGAAATGCAATGGCTCATGCAGTAGAGTGTACTGCAGTCTCAGAAGTGTGAGGAAGACCTTCGCTTCCCTTCCTCTGCTCACCACTTCTGACATTTGACAGAAGGGAATTTCAAATTCCCTGAAATGCCTTTGGTTTTGTCCATGCTATATGCATGCACAAACACAGAAGTGGTGCAAGGAATAAGGCATCACTGTGCTCTTTATTCCCTTACAAAATGTAGGGAACGATTCATACCTGTCATACAGAACGTAGCCTGGCTGGCAAAGGACACTGCCACATAGGAGCCAGAGGCTCTCTCAGTCTTGGCCATGAGCACTCAAAAACTTTAAATAACCACAAGGTTTGACAATTGCAAAATACACGGTGTGATGATCTGAAATTTGGGCAAAAGTACTTGGGAGTCTAATCCTGCCTAGTCTCCATCTGTAATTACTGAATGTGTAAAGTGTCATGAGTACTTTATTGCAAAAACACGAATCGCAAAACTGAACAAGAAAGTCCAAGAATTCAGCCTGGTGAGCTCCTCAGGAAAGAGTAACAGGTATTTCTAGTGTTGTTGCTTTTTTATTATTATTTTTACTACTATTATTCTGTACTACTGTACTGCTGCTCTTCCCTTCCTATGGCAAGAATCCTCCTACAGGTATAAAAACCTCATTTTCCATTCCTGCCTCCAGGCTGGAAAGGAGTAAGATAGAAATTTTAAAGCAGCCAGTCTCCAAATCTCCTGAATTAAATTTATCATTTTGTTCATCTTACCTCTTCTGTTGCACAATACTTCATAACCCCATTTTATATCTGACACAAAAGATCAGATTCAAAGTTATCTTTATCATCAGACAATATATGCAAGAGGTCAGATAGCACACCAAAACATGAGGAATCAGCAACATGAGAAGCCTGTCTTTTCCAATCATATATCCCAAAGACTAAGCAAATTTTCATACACAGACGGAGAAGCTTGAATAAAAGCAGCTAAGTTTTGTCCGGACCCTGGATGTGAAGCCTGGAGCATGCAAAGCTAGAAAACATTCTGCTGCTTTGTGGAAAAAAATCATTATGCAGGTGTGCTAATGACTGGATGCTGAGCCCAAAACATCGGGGTTTTTTCTTTTTTTTTTCTTTTCTTTTTTCTTTCAGTCAGTCTAATAAATTGTTTCTTCCTACAAAATCCATCTCCATTGTTTTCTGGTAAACCTCTGTGAATACAATACTGCTACTATTATTCAGTGTCCATCTTCCTTACAAAAAAAAGTGCCATCTCTGGGAAAAGACGAGTGTGTAGTGATTACACCATCAGCTAGTGCTAGGTGGTCCAAGGGGTAATAACATAAGGACTATTTCAATAAGAGCATACACAAGAAATGTACTAAATGCCCAGTACTAAATTTTCTCAATACTTAGAAAAACTTGCTTCATCACAAGAAAAATACTTTTTTAGAATATTTTAAAGTGAAAACAAGTAATACTAACTAGGTGACTATGGGCTGGACTAATTGTCTAGAAAGATTAATTCAGACAAACAGAAGGAACTTGAGGAGCACAATTTTCTACCTTCTGTTTGAAAGGAAAAGCAGTAAGGAACGGTGTAAGAAAAAGGTATTTTGTCCAAATGCTCTGCAACTATATATGAATGTGACTCTTGACTGCATTTTTCAGAAGAAATTCATGAGATAATGAAGGCTAAGATCTTATCAGTCGCTGATTGCAAAACTTCCTTTGAATAGATCAATCTGTGCACTGCAAACAACTAGTGATGATACTGAGGCATGATCAATGAGGTTTTTGCATCATACAGAAAATGACCTGGCTTGGTGAAGATTTGTAACAGCTTCCTAGCGTGTTATGAAACAAATCCTGCCACCAAAAACACAGGAAGAAGGCATTATGCAATCCCCAGTTTATCGCTAGGTTCTGTAGTTTAGCTGCTAAGGCATGGCTCACAACACAAGGAATTTAAGTGGGTATCTGGCTGCAGAGTGCAATGAGCTTTAGACTGGGCTCATTCACTAGTATTCACACGGCTCTCCCTCAGCAGGAAATCCTGAATTCTCACTCATATTCTTTTCAAAACAGATACAGCTGCTGCTTGACCACCTTTTAACCTCTGAAAGACCAAAAGCCAAACATTTTAATAGTGGGAAAGATGACAAAAATCCTGAAACTACTAGTAGAAGAGGAAACTCCCTTAAAATCTTCACTGGAACTGTGGGGAGAAAGAGAGAGAGAGAGATCATACTAACTCTGAGGCACACAGTGTAAAAGGAACAACAGGAACAGAAGATAGAGTGGGATTTATGTACATAGTCTGTCCTGGAAAATACTGAGTGACTGCCTAACAGTCCTCCTTTTCAGCTTTTCTAGGGTGTCCCTGTCTAGGTAATATGCCAAATGTGTCCCTGGGCTGTCTACTCAAGGAATTATGCACTAATCATGACACTGCAACCTCTTCCGGTTTAGCAGAAAATATCACAAGCACTAAGATGACAACAATTGGGATCATGTGTAACTTACCATGGAAAAACAGGGTTTTCATTAGCCCAACAGCACTTGAAAGGTGCTGGCACTGTGGTTTTGATACTGACGCAAGGAGAGCAGGCAGCCACAGTCACACGGCAGGGCAAGCCAGGCCAAAGGAGCTGCTGCTGCTATCCTGCTCACCTCTGCCCTGGCCATGCTGGGTTTGGTTGTCTGTCTGATGATATGGCTGAAGAGTAATCTCAGTTAAAAGAAAGGAAAGAGTGATTCCTATCTGTCTAAACTCAGATTCCAACTGAACAAACACACACATTACCCAGCATAACTTGACACCGCAGTATCCTAACCATCATATTTACCTTGGGTGGTCAGCTAGTGAACCACCAGCTCAGCATCCCCCCACCTAATCCTGTGAAATTTGTTCAGCTCACAGTCTGAAGCAGTGTTTGTGTGCAGTTCAAATTCACAAATGTGCTTTCCATTTGCAGAATCTCAGACCCCACTGCAAAACTGCTTCAGGAACTTTAACAAATGCATGGTATGAAATGGACTGAGAGAAGAAGGAAACAAGATTTCCTGCATCATCTGGTCCCATCACCTGTTGTGGCAGGAAAGCACGACAGCTTATCATCTTCATGGATATATACAAACGCTGTCTTCAAAAACACGCAGAAAATTTGTCCCCACTGTTGCCGTGGCAGTGTTAGTCTTGATCCTCCAGGGCTGGCTTCTAGTTTCTAATCTACATCTACTAATATCTAGTTAATCTCTGTTCTTTTTCCAGTACTGACCATTTGATTTAGTAACCTACTGCCCCCTTCTTGTTGCTTCCCTCCCTGATGCATATATAAACTTTTGATATATCCCAGTCTGCAATTTTCTAGACTAAACAAGTAAAGCTCCTTTAATCTCAATTTGTATGTCAGGCTTTCATGCCTTGGCTGTCCATGCAGCCCCCCACGCAACCACTGCAGTGTCAAGCCATGTCCCTATCCCTTTTGGAAATGCCCTGACTAGCAAGTAATCATATCCAAAGAGGGAAGAAATCCTCTTTGTATTGCCACATAAGTAAAGTCAGCCCTCAGGGAAACACCTGGGTACATAAGGAAGGTATTTATACAGAAAGCATGTGGGCAAAAACAGGTGCATGGCACAGGAGGCACTGGCAGTCGGTGGCAGTGCAGGAGACGCTCACAGTTGTACTACTCTCATCTGACAGGATTACACCAGTTAAAAGATGACAATAGCTGCAAGCAGATGGACATTTCAAATAGAGAAGTTTTCTCCAAAACTGGTAGCAGCAGCAACAGCTGTGCTGAAATGGCAGTGAGTCAGTGCACCAAGAAACACAGAAAGTATGTCATCCTTCATGGACTGTCTTAAACCTGCTCCTCTCAGACGGCCCAACACAATTTCTTACCCTCTAATTGTCTTCCAAGCTCAACTGACACTGAGCTAATGAGTGAATGATTAAGCACCAGCCCATGCTACTCTATGCCCTGGATACGATTACCAAAGTTACAGTGCCAACCTAAACATTTGCAGCTCATTTCCTTTGCATGAAATGGCATCAGAAGGGAAAAACAAAACTGAGGATGGTCACATAACCACTTTGTTTACAGGAGAGAAAGTTTCAGCAACTCAGTGGGGAACTCAGGGAGAAAATTCCTTCTCCCTTCGCACCGTGCTCTAACTCTTCATGTTGCAGCAGTCAGTACCACCACAGCCACAAAATCGGTCACCTCTCAGACCATCAGTTTCATGGCACTGCCCTGACACAAGTAATTGCAGAATGCAACAAACAATTCTCAGAAATATGGATCCAAGACTCTCTGAACTGCATGTCATACCCCTTGCCCTGCTACCAGCACCAGCCCCTGCCACCTCCTGGCCCCTCATCAGCTCCATCCCTCCTCGCAGCCCACTCCCTGCTGTGCCCCGGCCCCTCTGCCAGCACCTCTTCTGCACGCCTGAGCATGGCTGGGGCATTGCTGGTACTATCTGCAGGCATTCAGAGGCTCTCTGGCCTGCTGATTTCGGGGCTGCACAGCCTTGTGAAGGTTCAACAGAGGTCACCCCTGCATGGGTACACGGATCTCGGCGCTTCAGAACAGCGTCTGTTGGCACAAACTCTTTGCAGCTACGGCTGCAAAACCAGGTATAGAGGAAAACTGCTCTTCCTGGCTCACTCAAGTCTCAGCCTCCCTCCTAAAACTTCTCATAAAGCCTACATCCAAGTCTCACATGCACTGACTTTTGCACCACAATGGAAAGAGGGAAAACGGAAAGAAACAGTCCCAACTAGAAAGTCCCCAGCAGCTCCAGCCACATGAAGATGTTCCTGTTCACCAGCTTGTCTGTAAAAGTTCACCAGCTATATGGCATTGTTTTATCACAGCTTTTATGTCACATTTTCTTTTTTCTTTAGGAATAGGAGTAATACCATACATATTTGTGCCAAATAAGGTGTTGCATGACAAAATCATTGGAGAAAACTGCCAGTTGAAACATTAGCGTGAAACTCATCTGATTTTCCTTGCAGTAGGTAGACGTTGCATCCTTCTACAAAAAATACAGTTTCTAAATGCAACTTGGGTAAGTCTGGTGAGTGGGGACCAGCTCCACTCAATCCAAAAATCTTATGAACTTGCAATGCATTAGCCTCATCCCTCCTAAGTCATTCATGGCTTCTTCCCACCTTGTTTTGATCTTCCATTTTATTGCAAAACTGTGTATTTTACTGCCTAGATTCTGTCCTTCCAGCAGTGAACTCTCACAACTAATGGTCTGTGCCCTGCTCAGGTCTTTGGAAGACAAGCTGTGACTCCAAAGGACATACTCAGGCACTGTATCCTCTAATAAAGATCACTGCAGAACCACTGGTGGATAAAGACCAAAGATCCATGAATTCACCCATGACAAGGCTGTATATAGAAATACATCTCAAGAAGAAGAGATACGATGACAACACCACAATCCTGGTAGCTTGGTTTTCACAAAAGTAAAAAGCAGCAGGAGAAATATCAATATTAATTCCAGCTGTGTCAAATTCTTACTTGTCATTTCAATTAATAAATATTCCATTTACTTTGGTCAAATATCCCTCCAGATGTGTCAGCTATTTTATGCAGTTTTGATGAATGCTCAGCATTACCTTAGCCTGCCCTTGTCATTCCTCCATTTTCTATCAATTCACAAAGGCTTGTCCCATTTTAAATCTCAACAGCTACACCAGCCTCCCATCACGTGCAAAGCACTCAACTGCCCCAGGGCACACTCTTTTCCTCTTAATTCTCCAAACAATGCTTCTTTTCTTCTTCCTTTTAGCTCAATCCCTTTAAAAACGGTTAAATTTTGTACAGGATTTGTACAAATCCCCTCATTTTCTGTTAATTAATTAGTTATAATAAAGCAACATTTATATATAAGCTATGAAAAGTTACTGCAGTGCCTCTTGAACTCTTCTTACACTGAAAGCTTTCCACTAATAGGCTTTCTCTGACAGTAAGTATGGACATCTGTGCTGAGACCCCTGCTCCCATCTGCTGACAGACGCTGTGAGACTGTCGCACTCATTTCACCCACTTCCAGTGTCTCCAACATGCCACACAATCTGAGTTTTCTTTATGGCAACTTTAGTTTTCCCTTCCTGGTGTTAATCGTGCTTAACGAGTGTCTGCCCAGATCAGGCAGAGGCCGAGCTTGTCCCAGCTTTCTCTTACGCCAGATGTCGATGCGGCAGGGCACAATTAGGGGAAATAATCTTTAGGGGGGAGGGGGAGGCAGAAGGCTGCTTTGGTGCTCATGCAGATGTCTTTGAGTGCTCACACACACACAGGCACGTGTGTGTATGCCCGTATTGGCGCACAGGGAGATATACTCCTGCCGTGTGGACCCACAAGTGGGTTTCTGGTGCACTGTTAACAGTAACTTCATGTTGCTTGCAGAAAATGTCACGTTGTCCCTGCCAGGATGGATAAAGGCTGCTATTGTTCAAGAATCTCACTTAAGACATGGAGCATTTTCAAGGATGAAAGCACTCCAGTCATTTGCAACTGCCTAGACACCCAGCAGTGGGAGTAATTCCCTGACCAATGCCGCACTATGATGCCTTTCTGGAATCACTTGTTACACGCTGCTTTTTTGCCCACACTGATTAGCCACCACGCACTAAGACAAAATACCTGCTACTGGTATGAACTCGCAGCCATATGATTATCGCACCGGCTCCCGCGTCCGTCTGGCTGGGTGGGCTGTACGGCCATGAGGAGTGGCTCTGCATTACACAGCCACAAGTGCTCGTTTGGCTCAAGACACTGAGACCAGTTGTGCCTTTCATAGAGGTCTGTTATGTCTTGGAATGTCTTAAGAGCACATGTGAAGAGAGATGCTGAAAAATGAGTCTAAAACCCCAGATTCAGTTCAAGATACTGCTTCTGTCCATTCAACAGTTTTGGGCTGAGGTATGATGCTGTTTCCAGACTTGCAGCTGCCATTCACAGTGAGGGGTGTAACGCAAACAGAATGAAGATGTGCTAAGTTAGAGCCATTTAGACAGAGAGACTGATCTTACCTATCTTTCACAGACAACCACCTACATTCAGATAAGATCCAAACTTGATGGTGCTGTGTATGGAGATACCCCTTGTCCTTAGAAAACAGCTACATTTCGCTTCAAGGTATTTTCTAAGGTGCAAGAATAAACAAATGCTAACGTATCAATCCATGAAAGTCAAGAGACCTGTAGCTGATCATTCAGCTACACTCATTCGAAACCAAAGGCCTGCATTTTAAAATCTGCTAGCTAACACAATAATCACTGAGCACAGATAAAGCATGAGGTAAATACGAGTTCTTTAATCTAGTTTTTACTTGAAAGGTTATAAAGAAGAAAAATAGTCAATTCACTGACCTCTCTTCCTTAATCTTAAATGCAGCATTGCAGTTTTGTGAGTAGATGCTTTCAATCTATCAGAGACACTTCTGCCCTCCTGCAGAAGGAGAAAGTGCTGCGTGCTCCCAGTGTTGTCAAGGAAAGCAAAACACCAACATTGCTACCTCGCGAAATTTGCAAATAGCCAAGGACAGGTGAGAGTCAAAGCTGTGTGGAAACAGATGTTTGACTAACTGCAGCGCCTTTGGATGTAACCAGCCAGGGTGCTGGCTGTGAGTGGCAGCCCACCTCTTAAGAGTCAAAAGCAACATTTAAAAGGAAACCCTGACACTCTTTGATTAGCATTGTTTAAGAGTGCCTTGTTAAGCCAGAAAGGAAGCAGACATTTGGTTTCTAAGGAGCACCACCAAACAAAATACCATCTAAACAAGATAAATGTAGCAGCCTGAGCAAGTTTCTCGGCATGTAACTCCACCTAGGAATTTCTCTTGAGAAATTGGACTCTCCGGTGCTTCCAGACCCATCTGCTGGGATAGACCCAGCTCGGGCGGCACACTTTCACTTCTACACCAGTTATGTGAAGGAGCTTTGCGGAGGTATGTGCAAATTCGTACTCCTGTAAAGCCTTCACACCGGGCTCTGACACTCAGATGGTGCCCGAGCCAGACCCTGCAAGCCTAGACAAGGCAGAGTGACCTTGGAGGGAGGAAGCCTCTCCCTCCATGGGGTTCGTCTGAAGAGCCCTTCTCTCCCCCAGAGCTCCATGGGCACTGCTCCAGAGCGCTGGGTGGAACGCACGGATAGCCCAGCACGGAGGTGTGCCAAGCCCACCCAAAGGCCATCCTGAAGGCACAGCAACACTTCCACACCCTCTTTTCCCACCCACTGCTGTTCCCTGCCTGGAAGTCACCAGCTTCCCTCCACACTCCCTATAGACTGCTTCCAGCAAGGTATTCTCCATATGAAGCATGTCTTGTTAGTGGTGCAGCACATGTGGCCTGGGAGAAATGCAACATTTCTGTTGCTTAACAGTTCTCTGGTGGAAGCAGATCCTCTGAAATGAAGTTAAACACCTAAGTTAGGTTACCCATGCCAGCCTGTGAACTCGACAGCAAGCAGCAGGGGATCACCTGCATCTTTAGAGACATTACCTGACTGCCACTATATTCTCTCTCTGAGACCATAGAGCCATTTAGGTTGGAAAACACCTCTAAGACCATTGAGTCCAAACATTAACCCAACACTGCCAAGCACACCACTAAACCATGCTCTTAAGTGCTATTTCCCAGCTTTTGATGTTTCTTCAATGGCTTCCCTGCTATTTTAGGAAACAACCCCCTTTCTGAGGGACCATCCAACCCCATTTTACGAACGCTAAAAGCCTCGGACAGAGATCTTGCCCAAACTGTATTTGTGTTTCCACCTGTATTTATTTGTTAACAGTTCTGGCTTTTTAACGGTGCTTTCACTCCTGTGCTTTTTGTATCAAGTGCAGTAAAGGAAATTTAAGGTTAGTGCAAGGCTTGTGTAGTTCATTGAAACACTTTTCTGTTACAGTCAGGCAATAACACGTCTGCCTTCAAATGGTGCTGGTGAGAAAAAGCAAGAAATGGAAGTACACGAACCAGTCACTGTTTGAACTTCTTTTGGAGCACTTCTCCATGGCTGTCATTGAACCTAACCTATGTCCTTATTTCTAGTAGGTTAAGCATGGAAATCTTTCTGGGAAGAAAGGCTGCAACAATGGCTCCTCGAGTGCTTTCTCTTAGGTTAATATCCTCACGGCAGAGCAATTTCAAGAGTCTGTGATGCTGTGGATGTGGTGGTGACACCTTTCTCTGCATCCCTCTGGAGGCCCCAATTAAAGAATAGAAACAGAGGGAGGAAGCTCAAACAGAAGCAAGTATCACAGATGTGTAAGAGTCAAAAGGGAACAGACACAGCAACTTCCCTTCAGAGATGTAGGCTGATGCTAAGGCTGTAAAAGTGTACAAGCAGGAAAACAGGGAGCAAGATGACTAATTAAGATACAGCATTCATAACATTCAGTTTTGTCACCAAATTTATTCGGTATGTAGTTGTAAGGTATTAAAGAACAACCAGACAACCAGAATGGAGAGAAGCATTTGCCATTGTGCAATTGAAGTTAAAACCAAATAGAAAACGGGGACCATATTCCACTTTATGGTTTTTTTTGACTGAACTGTACCTATTTGTGAGTTTTATAAGCTTTTCTGACAGACATTTTGGAGTATCCTGGTTCTTTGTGGATGCCTGAGTGTGGAAATGGCTCAAGAGACTCAAGTGAGCTGATGCAAACGCTTCGTACATCCACACTCAGAGAGATGGTGCACTGCCCAAGGAACAAGGAGAACATGCTGTTCACAGACAGAGCAGGCTCAGTAGACAAAGTCAAAGCCTTTAAGATGGTGCATTCATTGGGGAGAGTGGGGCAGGATGTGTTTTGATCATATCCTTTTCTGTACGGGCGGCTAATGAGCTGTACATAAATAATGAGTCTCTTGTGCAGCTGCTCTGTGGTTAAGGATGGCCTTGGGGCATCATGCTACAAAGGGCAGGGACTCGTGTGAAATGCTTTACAGGCAACTCAGCCACCTGTTTAGGAGGGGCAGTAGCTACTTTAAATTGTAAAGTAGAGACACATAAGTCCTCCAATTCCTCCTATTTATCACACCGTTGTTAACTTTTCACAAATTGCTTAAGCGAAGAAGGACTTGGGCAGCACTTCCATCACACATTCCCACAATGGAATGATAAAGAGTATTATCACTCCATCTTGAGCATAAGCAGATCTGTTGGTGAGTCAAAAGGAAAGCTATTCTATTTTACTCTAAAGGACAATTATCAAAGAAATGTTCACACAAGGGAGGATTGGTTGCACTGCATGAAGGTGTGGGACTCTGTCCTGTGTTTACAGACAGCAGCTGGAGGTGCTGGAAGGCAAGCTACATTGTGAGCAAGCACAGGGATTTTTCCCAACTTAAGCAGGAATGTCTGGGTGTATCTGATGTGACAGAGACTCATTTGAGGGAGAAACACGAAACACGAAACAGTAGCAAGGTTGCTACTTGTACTAGCTGATATGCAGATGCTTGTAAATAGCTCCTTCCTATAGGATGATGAGATAAGGAAAGCATTTGCTCCTTGATTTTCTGTGCAATTATTTTCACTGGAAAAGTGCTTTTGTAAATCTTTAAATGAATCACAATTTTCAAATGCAAAAAGAGAACAAAGGCTGAAATGAAAGGCTGGCTGCCTTGTCTAAAAACATCTCTGGAGAAGGCCATCCTGTATGAATTAAAAGCCTGATAATTTCGTTTGATGGGCTTTTTTTTTCTTTTGTCTCACCTTCTTCCAGAGTTACATACACTACAGAAAAAAATAAATATATATAGACAACGAAAAGAAAGCTAAAGATGCTCATGGCAGTAAAATTCCAAAGGATTAAAAGGTTGCATCAAGCCATCTAGAGAACTTTCCACTTCTTCATTACTTGAGCCCTCTGACAACTGGAAGTATTTTTACAGTTTGTAATATTTCAGTGTCTGATTGGCAGCATTGTTCTTGCCTGTCTGACCTTTACAAGATACGGGAAGATGAGCTAAAAATTAAACTCTGAATATGGAAAACCTATGTTTAACCTGGTGTTACTCAGCTACAGCTAACTTCTTTTTGGATGGAGCACTGCCAGCAAGTTGGCCTCTTCATGGAGCTGTCCAGTGCACCTGGAGTCTACTCCAGTACACTTCTTTCTGGAAAAAGTATCCAGAGGATGCCCAGTGTACCATCCCCAATCTGTAAAAAGCATTGTTCCCACCAGCCCATCAGATCTCCTTTAAGATGACTGAATTTGCTTGACAGAGATGACATACATATAGCTTGATGTCTCTCGCACTGCTTAAGCTATTATCTTACCTTGAATCTCAGTTACGGTACTTCTTTTTGTGTCCTCTTAGACCCTGTTAGCACTTTAACTACTTTATGCTGCTTCTCACATTGAACAATTCTCCAATGAAATACTATAGCTCAAATCCTCTTCACTTTAAAAGCTCCTGTAGATTTCCAACAATTCCTCCCATAATAGTTCCTCACTCTGCCAAAGCAATGAGCAACCAAAACCCACTTCTACAAAGGCCATCTGAAGCAAAGGTATGTGTCTCTGGTGTTTCTGCCTGTCCTGTGTGAACCTTTACTGCTGGTAAACACATGGCATGGTGTTAACACACGTGCTCCAGTGTTCTGTGTGGGATGCAGCTGCAGTATACCTGTGCACCATGCAAACATGCAAAATAGAACCTTTAGCCTCAGCTGGCCCTGAGCCCTCCTCACTTACCAGCCCAGAACAGTATCCACCACAAAGCATGTGCTTTGGCATGCAAAGGAAATACACATTTGCACCTACAACAAAGGACATCTAAATTTTTGTGATGTGGCAGTTATGTGGCAGGATATGATCCTCTTGAGACCAACAAACAGTAGGCTGCACATCTTAATCAGCTTGTCTTTCCTCTTCTCATTATATTCTTACACCTGACACATTTTGGATATGTATCAGGGCATGTGAAAGGCACTAGAAGCATCTCCTATCTCCTAACTCAAAAGCCTGAAGGGGCAGACATGCATACAGAGGGATGGGATCCTTCCATTTTGTCTTACGACCAGTGTGCCTTGAAATGTGTGACAGGGAAAGGGGCTGCGGCTCCACTGGACGGCAGGGTGAAAATTGCTACAGCCATTCCCCACTTGAAGGTGGTGGGGGTGGGGTGTTGCTTCCAAAGGAGGCATCACAAACTACTCTTCCTTAAACCACCTGTGCTTCAGGGTGCAATCTGGACTATTCTCCCCAGACAACCAGAAACATTCAAGCCCTCCCTATTCAATCCACTTGACCTGCTGTAAACCTCCTCTTCTCCAGGAAAGGTCATCTGTAGGTTCTGTAGACTACACTAGCAGCCGCTGTAACTGTTGATGGCATTTAGTCAACCCTGAACTCATAAAGAATTAAGGGCCCTTTCAAAACTGTTCCATTCCCCCGGAAGCAGGCACGAGGAAAGCACTGCTCTTGGTCTGCCGTGAACAGGTGTTGTATTTGTTGAAAACAACTCAAAGGCAAAAGATCCATTAATATTCTTGCACAAATCCTACAGTTTGCTCTGATGGACTTCTAAAACTCTTCTGAAAAAGAAAATAATAAAGCAACCCAACCCCACAGGCAATTAAGCCCTGCCTAAGGAGACACTTCCATGGCTGCAGTTTTTCAGTGATGTAAGAATATGAGAATATTGAACAATATGATGCACTTTAAAATTCCTAGGTGTAGATCTAATGTAATATCAGGTCATAAATCCTGGGGGCACACAGAGAGCAACTAAGAAAATATGCTCCAGGTGAAGAGTCCGAACTTACCTTGTGCAAGAAAGTGCAGGAGGTTTTGTCTTTAAGGTCACCTCAGTGAGAAGCTATCCATTCTATTTAAAAATACACTGTATGTTCCTAACTAGAAATAAAATCTTCTGCAAGACATATGCTTTAAGCATGCTTTAAATTAGAGGAATCTTTGTGTGCATCAGGTCTACTTCATGAACACCCCGAAATCAACTGTGTGTAAATGCCACTGGTCTGTATGGCCAAGGTGAGCCGTCCAAACCTAAAGCATGCTAATAGAAGCTGAGAATGTTATACGCAAAAGCAGAACATAACCCAGAAGGTGTAAAGGTAATTTTATGGAATAAAATCAGGTTTATAATATTAAACAAATGCAACCAAATGATTAATGAAAAACCCAAAGGCAAAACATTTTGTCTTGACCTATTTTTGTTCTCAAATATGTTTCAAGAACTGTTTCTGCCTGCATTTTTAAGTCAATTTAGAGGTCTTAGCCATATGCCATAGCTCCGGGTCTCCTGTTTCAAAGAACAATATAAGATGTGCATGACAGGACTCGCTCCAAAAGTACCCCAACAGCAATTCCCACCTCTAAATGGTGCGTAATGCCGTGCTTTAACAAAGCTTTCCCCCTGAATTCAGTAAGACAGAGGTAATGAGCAGCAGTTATCTTGGAGGTCTGTATCACTGCCTAACATAATAATAATATTTTGCTGCTGAATTCTGCTCCATAAGCACACCAAAAACCCTCAGTGCATGTCCACCATTTGCCCTATGTGACAAGTTGCCCTCAGTTCATATATCCTTGAATCAACAATATGGTTTGATTTTATCTGTTTGAGGGAGACTTACAATCGAAGGACGAACTAGTATTTTATTAAAAGAATGCAAAGAAGGTTAAAAATACTTCATGAACACAAGTGCATGAAAAGTTCAAGTATGCTTTCATTTCAGCCTGTAGTCAATGGCTTTGCAGCACTTTTCCCTGTTCCAGTTTTGCAGTCATGACTCCCCCAAGAGTCTCCCCATGTAATGTGAAGGCTCTTCAAGAGCTGAAGGGCAGATAGAGATTAGTTATCTCGGGGCCCTCAGGCGTGTTAGATGCCAAACTCATCTCTTCTAAACGTGCCACAAAAAGGCTATGCATCACATTTCTTGGGGTCTCCCACTGCATGGGGGGCTCTCTGGGGCTGGAGTAGGAATGACCATGCTGGGTCCCACTCTCTGCATGCACTGAGAAACATCAGCAAGCTCACATATAGTCTGCTATAGTCTACAATTAATCGGCCACATTGGTCAGGGACTTTTCTTGCTTGGGTCAGATTCCACAGCAGATGATGTGGGATTAATTACAACAATACATAATTACAACAGCATGCCAAGCTGGCCAAAAGTAAACTGTTTCTGCTTCGGTGTCTCTTCTGTATCTGTGAGTTTTCTGTGAACACCAACCAAGCCATTAACCACAGAAGAAAGATGTTGATAAAAATCCCCCAGCAGCTCACGAAGGATCTCCACCACTGCCAGTGTCTAAACATGCTGAGACACAAGTCTCTCTTGCTTGATTCGTAAGAAGAGGTTTGCAGGTGGGACTGCAGGAAAATGGGGCATGGCTCAGAAATGACTGATTTTCTCTTTCCATCAAGGAAGGAATTTATGTTTTTTAAGCACTGTCTGGCATTCTGGTTAAGGAGGTATAGGGAATTTAAATTAGTAAGACCATTAACAGCACAAAGAATAGCCAGAGTAATGACAGATATAAAATCCCCTCAATCTTACTATTCTCCAACCTACAAAAGACACCTAGTTAGCAGAATTTTTACTTTTGTTTTTGCTATTGAATGAGAATTGGTATACACACAAGAAGATTTGGTTTTGCTTTGGCAAAGACTCATACATGAGATTTTAGTTTTTAAAATTCAAAACTTAAGTATCTCTCATCTTCCTTCCTTCCTAACGAAGCTCTTGAAGTTGATGAGGTTCAGACAGACTTATTTTTACTTACTTCACTATCAAAGTAATTTACAAATGTTTGAGATTTCTGACTGGGATGCTGCTATACAAACAAATCAGATTGTGAATCACTGCACTTCTTAACTTTACCAGAGTCCATGTAAAAAAGGCACCTGAGATAAGTATTTCTTGATTTATTTAATCTGTAGCTAGTAAAATAACAATGTTCCAGAAAACAAGCTGTTTTTAAGTCCCAACTTTATTAAAAACAAACAAACAAACAAAAGATGGCAAGCTGTGCAGGAAGAGAGCAAACTGTTCTGTGTTTTCACAATACAAAACACATTTCTTTGAGCTTCACAAAAACATAATATAATTTCCTTTCATAGGTTTTATCTTGCATTTTCCCATATATGCAAGCTGATTTTTTCCCTTTTATCGAATAAAACTTTTTTTTTTAAGCTTAGAATAGTCCTTTTTCTGGGAATTGGGGCTGAACAATGTACACAAGTGGCACACAGCACCATAAAGGCACATGGCAATAACAACAAAATACCCAGAGAAAGGTAACAGGTGATACTGTGGTCACTGTGCAGTTGATGGGGTATCTGCCATTAAGTGATGATTAATTAGAGTGAGGGCTTTGCCTAGTGTTTCTGTTGGTCTCCAGGGCTGTGCAGCAGGGCAGAGACACAAGAGCCAGTAAGCAGGGAAGCTGGGAAGGTTCCTCCAGCTCTAAACTCACCTATTTCTTGCCTCTCTTCCTCTTCAAAATGGAGTGACTATATTTTTAGTGGGCGGGTGGGGGGAGGGAAGAAACCCCGTGACACAGTATTTAGCTTTTAAAACCACCTTCTAAGCACTCAGTCCTGAAGTTCAAACTCACAACTTCACAAAAACAGACATGTAAGTAAGTCCAGGGGACAGGAACGAGAGGCTCAGGCTTGACCCAGGTTTGCCTTTAGTCTGGGACTGAGAAGATATCCTGGCATTTAAGTTCTCCTAAACAGCAAAGACCATTAGATTTAATTTTAGTTTTTTCTTTCATCAATGGCTATAGCTACAGTCCTCACTATATTTAGTTACCTTTATCTTCTCTCATAAAAGGCACATCAATATGGAGAAGGGCCTCTCTCAATCTCAGACATTTTTAGAGCAGAACTGTGCTATCACTGTGCCTTGCTAATAACCCTCAAATCTATTTTCTTGCAGCACTGCTAATGGAACAGCATCCTATTTGTATGAGGGAAGTTTGCAACAAAAGCAGGATCTACCCTCTGGGATTCACATGTTCTCACTTTAATTAAAAAGAAATCCCATTAAAATTTGCCACTGCCACAAGTGAATCAAATTAATTTAAAAAAATTGGAAGACGGGAACAAAACTGGTTTTTATGAGGCAACAATTGCAGCTTAAATCTGTATACTTTTAATAGCACAAATTAAAACTTATGGCTTAGAAGTATTTTCCTTGGGTCTCAGGAAATCCACTGAAGTGGTGTAACCTTGAGTAATGCTGTGCCCACTAAATCTACCTCAGGGAAAGGAATGCTGCTTATTTTTAGGTACAGTTTACTCAAAACTGCACACATGCTAATAACGGGTCATAAAATTTTTACTTCAGATGCAGAAACTGTTTAAATATTAACCTCCTTAAAAAAAAAAATCAAACCCCAAACATGGCAGCAAACCCAAAAGCAGAATGAAATTGCTCTACTTACAAACAAAATCACATTTGGGGCATCTTTGTTTTAAAGCTTCCAGTAACTGAGGCAAGATGTGTTTGATTTCAGTTTCCTCCTTACTAAGAAATATGGGCCTGACCAACTGCTGTAGATGAACTTTGCAAGGGTGTACGGTCGAACTAGGTAAATGACGGCAGACAATTAGACACAGATTAGGTTCTTGATGGCTTTGCTGATAGCTCACCTGCAGCTGAAGGGCCAAAGAGATTGCAGAGAGAGGGAGAACAAAAGATAGGTGGATGGCCAGGCCCTGCTTCGGCTGGTAAAGGCAGGAGGCTGGGAAGGAGAACACTGCACAAGCAACAAAGCAGCAGTTTTAGAGGAGCATCCAAAAGTCCTATCAGGCTGTAAACCTCTGCGCTATCCGGGGCAAGGGTGTGAACTATTCCAGTAAGTGAAATGGACATCTCAGACGTGTCCCTGGGGAGGAAAGCTCACTTCCTGCTCAGCCCACTCCAGCCCATCCCCAGAGGCCATCAGGGATGTGGGGGAACACTCGCTGGGTTCCCAGGGAGCACAGCCCAGCATGAGGTCATGACAGGCTGGGAAGAGGCTGTCTCCCAGGCCTGAGGGCAAACTCACACTGATGTAGGTATGTTTACACAGAGCTTCAACCCCTTGGCCACCGGTTCCTTGCTCGTTCCATCAGCTGTGGTGCTGGCTGTGCCACGACAGCCACACCCTCGGTGCAGGACAAGATACTAACTTAATTGAGCAATGACTCGACAGCCATATCTTCAGTGCAGAACACAGCATTAACTTAATTACCAACAAATTACTAAACCAGATTAAAGCTACAACAATGGTCCAAACTCTGTTGCATTATCAGGCAGCTGAATAATTAGCTTCCCCCTAACTTTTGTCATGGGGGAGAGAAGACATAGTAGGGGTGGAGGCTGTGGGAATAACCTTGTCCTTTGCATTCATGGAAGTGGCTGGAGTGGGAAGATGCTGTTTGCACCATGGCGAAACAAAAGCCTCTGGCTGTGGTTTTGACTTGGCTCTGGATTTTGCCAGCTCAAATGTCAAACCTATTTATGTTTCTACACCCTTCTTGAAACTCTTACACATCATGACCACAGTTTCATCTCTCCCCACTCTGCTCATGTAACCAAATAATTGACAGCTAGCACTTATTTCCAAAGTTTGTTGGTTTCTTCCAGTGAAGAAAAAGGCACTATGAGAGCACTCATGCTGCCATAACACAACCATGCCTCCTCCAGCTGTTAGGCCTCCTCACAGACATTGCTCCCTAGATGGTGGTCTACATTCAGTTACCTATAGTGGCCACTGCCACGCTCCGCTATGCCTCTCATAGCTCTTTGTGTTAGACATTCCTGCAGGCAGAGCAGATGACTTCCAGGGTGAACCTGACACCATCCTTAAAAAGATGAGCACTCCAAAAGGACTTAAAAAACCCCACACCATGCAGTATATATGTAGGGAGTGATTTGGGAACAGAGAAAAAAAGCCAAGTAGGAGAGGGTGCTATATCCAGTTTTTGAAGGATGCAAAACTTCTTTCACCTCTTTCTTTCAAAACCTATGCAAACAATTGTTCCTTAACATATGACTGAAAACGAGCAAATGCTGGCAAATAAGCCTTGGTACCAACTCCCTTTGGGAAGCAGCAGGCTGCAGACCTCTCACTCTATCTCTCCTGCTCCTGTCCATGCACTCTGAAACCTCATACGCTTTAGGAAAACTCCCAACCACTTGGAAAAAGCCCCGTAAAATATGAAGCACCTGCTCTCACCTTCCTTGGCACTTCTGGTTTTACATTCTTATTCCTAAACTTATTCATGGTCAAAACCGGGTGAAACAGACTCGTGAGTGCCTCCCTTATAGAGTACAGAGGATAAAAACCAAAATTCTGGCAGAACAGTGGTTTTCCACGTGGATGATTGCTGTTGCAGCTGCATTCATGACAAAATATAATCTTTATGTTACATCTGCTTCTCTCAGTGCCTCCCTGGCAAGGTCGCCGCTTGTATTTGGGTGACAGGGCTGGATGCTGACTGAAGTCATGGCAGCACAACCAGCAGCAAAATTTAACACAAATTAATCTTCATTATGAATGGGAAAGAATCCTCCCTGCTCCACAAGATCCAGAGAGTGCTTGAAGTGAGATCGGGCATGCTTGTAAACTTACAAAAGTTTGGCAAAGCAGCAGAGAGGATTCTGGTTAGCTCTCAGAGCAGTGTCTCTGTTTATGAACACCATGACTCTTTCCTTTCTGACCTTGCATAAAGGCAGCATTAAGGAGGGAGAGAGCAAAGAACAGGGGGTCTGCTCCTGCTTGCCAGAATCAGAGTCCTATGAACAGCAAATGAAACATGTTACTATCACTCATTAACAGACTAGGAGATGTATATGATAGTTTTTGTAGAGAATGGATTATGGACCATCTGTTGATCCATTTTGCCCTGGGAAGCATATGTGAGCATTTCTGATGGGTGTAAAGCTGGACAGTGTGCTCAGGCTGCATTCCTTGACTGCCTTTATCCCTTTGGAGACACAGTTCATCTGGGGTGTGTGACATTCCCTCTCATCCTGTGCAAGTTATTTTTCATTGCTAGTAGCTATCCCTTGGCTGCCTGAAGTGACAAAAGCTGCTTGTGGAAGAAAGTGTGATCCTCAATCCCAAGAATTAAAACTGGGCAATGTTGGACCTGAGGGGTAAGCTTTCAGTGTGCACAGAAGCCTAGGGAAGAATGACCTCTGCCAAGATGTTATTTCCTGCCTTCTGCACATGAAGAACCAACAGTAGCAAAGCATGTTTTGAGAAGAGTGAACAACCCATTGCTCTCTTTCAAAACAGACTTGAACAAGAAAGTGCTTCTTTTCTGCTAATGCCTTTCCCCTCGACCCTTTCTTCCCTTCTGGTACCCAGTCGTTCATGTCTACCCCTACACTACTATTTCAGTGATGACCTAGTTTTAAGAAGTGTGTGTAGGTGAGTTAATTCAGACTCAGGGACCTCAGGCAGCTTGCCAGTCATGCTAATTAGCTGTTTAAACAAGGAGTATATTAGCTCTACAGCAGCACTGACAGATTTGACTTATACCAACAACAAAAATGCTGCCACATGAAGCTGTAGGGCGTACACTGTAAGAAATTGGGGTAGAAATGACCGCCAGAAGACAATTACCTCATTAGATAGATTCCAAGTTAATGGTGACCAGGTCAAATTGAGGTTTTATTACATATGGATTCTGACCATGATATTCTTTACCAACTGAACTAGGAAGAATAATTTGAAATTCAAGTGAACACAAACTCAGATCTGATTTCAAGGAGAATTTCCATATGGAAAAATTGTCAAGAACTACTGACAAGTAATGGATGTATCAAGGGCTAGTAAGATTGCAAGCTGGAAAATATGTGCCTGACAATGGTGAAACTTCCAAACAGCTGAGGATTAAATCTAATAGGCTTTGAAGTTGCAGATAAAAAGTCTTAAGTTTCAAGGCAAGTGAAACTGTATTTGAGTAGAATCCTCTCCATCACTGCCTTATTCCCCTACTCAAGCTAACTGCTAAAGCTACATGTTTACAACCCTTTACTGATTCAAACTTGCATAGTTCACTGTCCTGCTCCAGGGATTTTCAATCACTCGTGCAGTGCTGTCCCACATATTTTCCATTTAATTTCTGTTGACAGATGTCAACCTTTAAGATTTTTTTCCCCTGCATGTTCAATAGTGTCCCAGTTATGCATCACCAGGGAAATTTCAAAAATTTTCCAGTGAGGTGTCTTAATTGACTAAAAAACATAAGGGTCGTATGACACAACACTTTCTCCTGGCTTTAGATTCTTCCTATAAACTTGATCAGCTTTATTTTTTCATCTAGAGTACCAGCAGATTGATCAAAAGCAGAGTGGCCCTAATCAGATGTTAGACCTCCGTCCTCCGTCCTCCCTCACCAATTTCAGCTTATCTTAAATCAGTCATGCCATCTGTAGGGAAATGGCAATGAAATCAATCTGAAATCAACACAAAACTTCTTGTTGGCCTCACTGTTCCTGCACAGCCTTCACTGCCTGTCAAGGCTGTTGGGAACTACTCTAGAGTATGACATACCATGGGCACAGTTAGCTAGGCAACTCTTCTTTAGTATGAAACAGGCTTTAAAGAATACATTGAAATGGGTATTAAGTCAAGGAAACTATAAATGCTGAGAACCAAATATTTGGCATATACAACCTTTTCCAATTACATGAGTGTTCTGAAGACCCAACAAAATGGTGTACCATGCACACATGCTTTCAAATAAAATCTGCATTCCTTCAACTAAAAAACCATTGGTACTCAACAGCAGGCACTAAAATATTAACTGAGTTGTATACACACAGCTGTATGAAGACAGTTGCATTGACATGGAGACCCCTTTACAAACCTGCTTCATGTGGTCTGATTTATCAAGATGATGAGCTGACATGGAAGTCATACGTGTGGGAAGGAGCCAGAAACCCTTCACATTTTGTGATTGATAGCCTCTAACAAGGAAATTACAGGGAACTTACTTTGAAATTAAATAACTCTTCATCTACAGGAACTCCTTCCAAATTGTTCTGGCTAAATCTCCTGAGTTTGATTCAGCCTCAAAATCCCCTTGCTGCAGTACTTAGTCTCTTTTAGTTGAACTGTTGATACATGCTGTGCTGCTTTTGGGTAGGGTAGAATTAACTGTCTTTACACTGGCTGGTATGGGGCTGTGTTTTGGATTTGTGCTGAACACAGGGTTGATAACACAGAGATGTTTTTGTTATTGCTGAGCAGGGCTTACATAGAGCCAAGGCCTTTTCTGCTTTTTGTGATGCCATGCTGCTGAGGAAGTTGGCGGTGCACAGGAGGCTGGGAGGAGACACAGCTGGGACAGGTGACCCAAACTGACCAAAGGGATATTCCAGACCATCCAGGCCATATGGCATCGTGCTCAATACATAAAGCTGGGGGGAAGAAGGAGGAAGGGGGGGGCATTTGGAGTGATGGTGTTTGTCTATCCAAGTAAGCATTATGCGTGATGGGGCCCTGCTCTCCTGGAGATGGCTGAACACCTGCCTGCCATGGGAAACAGTGAAATAATTCCTTGTTTTGTTTCACTCGTGTGTGCCTGGCTTTCACTTTCTTTACTGAACTGTTCTGACCTCAGCCCATGAGTTTTCCAGCTCTCACCCTTTCAATTCTCTTCCCAGTCCTGCGGGTGGGGGCATTAGTGAGCGGCTACATGGTGCCCGACTGCTGGCTAAGGTTAAACCAGGACACAAACAAATAAGGTAACTCAAACACACCAATTTGAGAAAATAGCATCTATAAAAAAAGGCTGTCTAACTTTTAGTTGTTTCTACTTGCATACGTTCCTATTTTTGCAATATACAGGTGATGTCCTACAACTTCTATACTAAAACCAACACCTTGAACTTAATGTGCCTATGTCTTTAAACTCCTCTTCAACAGATCAAAGCATCTGGTTGACAACAGACAGGCTTTAGGAAAGCCTAAGAACCAAGTATAAGGTAGTGTTAAGCAATTTGCTCTCCATGTGCCTCTAGAGAGGCTATTTGAAAGCTTGTCCTACCACAGTTCCACTTAAACTAGAAAAAACCTTCAACTCCCAATTTGCTTCAATTATCACTACATTTGGTGACTGAGCCACAGTACAAGCTAACAAAATGAAAGGCTTTGGATCTCACTCTCCCTGCTTATGTCATCCTTGAACCTTTCACAGTAAACTAAAAATAATTGAGGGGGCAGGTGACTACTGCCCCATGAGTCAGTGCAGATGTGGCACACCACATTCTCCCCACCCATGTCAACTCAGGCTGCATGAGTAAAGCTAGCAATTAAGAGTACAAAACAATTATTCTTCCTGACGTCATCCCAGCCTCAGACCATAAGAGCTTCCTTTCACCCTGCCTCTGCCTCACTGTTTTCCTCCAACCATTTCCCAAGCTTCATCTTGTGACACTTTCACGGTACAATAATACAAGTCCAGAACCACAAAAAAGGCTACATATTTTGAACTATGAATACCTCTTCCACCAGGAGCCAAGGAATACCTAATTCTAGCAGTGTAAAAGTCTGAATAAGCAATAAGCAGTATGTGTGATCCTCCTGTGCTGCAACAGGAACAAAAATGCTGCAAACCTTTGAAGGCTTCTTTTATCTTCTGGGACTGGCTGGTCCCACAGGCTGACTTTTAAAAGTATAGCCACAAAATTAAGAGTTAACCTAGGAGGCTGCAGTTAAGGCTCTACCCTACATTTCATATCTTTCTGCTCTTCATGCATGGAAGAGGAGGTGATTTGTTACCTAGAGTTAAACCAAGACTGTAGAAACTTCGGCCTGTCAATCACAATCATTAAAAATGTTTTGAGTTTGAATTTTACTGGAACTAGTATGCAGAGACATGGCAATTTTGTTCTTTGCTAGTACTTGGGAGCTCTGTGGAGTTTATCAGTAGCAGTGCTGTCTACTGAGCAATGAGCTCTATCTGCTGTCTTTATTCTCTATTTTGTCTACTTTAGATTTTGGGACAGAAACTGTATCTTACAACAGGTTTATATAATTACTTAAATCCAATTTCCAATCTTAATTAGGGATGTAACAATGAACTATTAATAATATTCAGAGCAGCATTAATCTATCCCTGCTCTTTCACTTGAATGGTAACAAGAATTAGAACATCAGGGAAATAAATTAAAGACAATGAGTTTTTAGAGAAATGTCAGAACAAGAGCTTGGGATCTACATTGCTGTAACAGCTTGTGTCTGTGGGAAATCCCATGAGTACTGGGAAAACAGGAAAAGGTGGGATGGTGGGCCTACTCAGTCTGATAAAATAAAATACATGCACAGGACACCACAGAGCTCAGACCCTGATGCTGAGCAAGTGTTTCAATAAAAGTGACTTCAACATAAACTAAAAAAGGGTAATGTCAAGCTCTAGTTTAGGCATCTTGCCTGATAAATACAAAAACGGAATACACCCTAGCCCACTACCACCCTTAGAAATAATTTTCCCATTCCCTCAAGGGCAGTCAGGCTGGATCTGAAACAAACTTCTTGCACCAAGTGTCAGATGCCAACGACACTTGACTTGGTTAAGAAACCTCTAATAAAAAGTCAAAGTACTCAATACGTAATTGCTACTAACAAACAAAACCAAGTTGTAGTCATGTTCCTCTGAAAAAAACCCCATGACTTTGCTCTGTGTGGCTTCACAGTTTTCCCAGTGCAAACTCATCTATCTGCTGGAATAATTATGAAAATGTTTCATGAAAAGTGCCATAAAAAAGAGTTGGTTCTCACTGAACCACAAAGTTAACTCGGGGAATCTCTAAACCTTCAGAAGGGGCTGTCTTTTGTGGAAATTAACTGAACTGACTATGCTTTAAATTAAAAACAAACCAGGAACTAATTTTTCAATTCTGCATGAAACCTTTAGAGTGACAGCTGTATCTTTAAAAGTTTTCACTAAAATCACATGATAATATCCTGAGGAAAACTAGAGCAACTTTTTTTCCCTCTCAACAATATCAGTTTACAGCTCAACAACAGAAGGGTGGAGGAGGAAATTCCTTTATTCTCACCTTCCAAAAAAAAAGTTCCTTTTCAGCAAACTTAGTACAATGAGTTTGTCATCAATTGTTTGCAGGAAACATCTCACATTTTTTCCTTCTATGCAATGAGTTTAAACACAGAAGGTTGACTTAATTTTATAAAGAAAACAAGGCAAAGGAAAGGCAAAAGCTATGATCACATAAGAAATCAGAAATCCCACTGATCTCAGTAAAAGTACCCACACAATGCTCACAGAAGAGCCTAGCCATGTATAAACACAATACCAGAGCAACTTGGATTTAGAAGTGAGAAAATGCATATGTGACTTCACCAAAGAACAACAAAAGTAGCAAATAGCAAGATATTACTCCATTCTGAAAGAATGACAAATTTACCACCATAAGGAAGAAGAAAATGACAGCACATGGGCAGCATTCCAAATTTATGCTGGGACTAACAGGGGTTCATAAATACCTTTCTAATTTTGGTTGTTAAAAGGTCTGGTGAATGAACTGCTTGGTCTGCAGCAACCATACTGCAACTGGCAAGAGCAAGAATTTAAGAGCAAAAATTAAACCTTTACTCTTACTAATTTCTTTAAGAGGTTTTCTCTAGTGAAAAGCTATTTCTGATGCAGCTTCTCCTGGTAATTTCCACTGATGGAGTAAAAGCCAACTGCTGCTCTTACTTGGAAAGCTCTGATCTTTCTTCGAAAGAATCAACAGTAATGCAGTAACACACAGCTGTCTGAGAAGGCTATATTCAAGAAGGAAACAGAAAGGCATGGATGAATTGTGCTTTTTGGCTGTTTAAATCAACCCCTGTATAAACTTGTGTCAGGTGGCAGTCTGGGGCTTTACTCCCCCAAACCAGGGCACTGCTCCTGGTTTACCCTTTGGAAAGGGGAAGCAGCACTCTGGGAAGGAGACCAGCAGTACGATCTGGCCTTCAAGGTCTCCTCCTGGCTTCCTGTTCTGGAGGAGGGTTATGCATGCCATCTATACCTATCTGATGCTGAAAATGCAGATACAGGAGAGTACTGGCAAAGTGAAAAGGCTTGCCTGGTAACTGCATTCTAGGAAAGCCTTTGTAAATGTAGGCAGTATCTTAGGAGCAAAAATACACTTCAGCCAAGCCGCCCAAGGTACAGTGTGAACAGTGAATCAGACTGAGGGACTGTCATGGCGACAAGGATCGAGATCTTTTACTCTGTCACACCACTAGATCTGTATTAACTCTCCAGCAGCTCAGGCAGCTGTGGCCACTCGCTGGTGCACAGCTGGCAGCAGAACTTGGTTCAGCTGACAAGGTTCTTGTGGGCGCTCCCACCACTCCTGTCATACATCATGGTTCTTTTTAAACACACAGCTTCATGTGAGCAAGAAACTGACAGCATCAGTTGAACACTCAGACCTCTTCCCTGAAGAAAATGACTCAACCTTCCTCTCATCCTCACACAAATCAAATAGTGACCAGAGCTGAACACGAGTTAGGATATGTACACTTTACTCTTACTTAGGCTCTCGACAGCCAGTGCTAGCAAACACTTTAAAAAAACCCCTCATGTAACACCAAAAGAAGAGAAGCAAGACAAGAAACAGGTTAAAGGTGGAGGGAGGACACAGCTTGCCCTGCAGAATGAGAGGCCAGAAGTGCAGACATGAGACAGATATTGCAGAGGTAACCCAGACTGGAAAACACTCGAGTTGCCTCCTCCTGCTGAACAAGGCTCTGAGCCAATGCCACTGCCCTGGCCAAGCTGACCTTCTTGGTCAGTCCCCTGAGCAGAGCTGCTCCGGGGCAATGATGTTACCTACCATCTCCTTCCCATCATAGATTTCAGGAGAACCAGCATCCTGCCCTGCCACTCCCAGGACAGTTGTTTTTTGCTGTTATCCTTTTAACAGCCAAACCAAAGAAACTCTGGCAACGCTGTCATAGACTGTGGGAAATACTGAGAGAGACTAATAAGATATTTCTGTTATTTGTTTTGTTAGCACAGAGGAAAATCATAGGGTCCTCTCCTACCAATCCATAGCCATTCGCATTACTGAAAGCCTGGACCTTGGGTTTGAAGGATTTGGAGGAGGGCTAGCATATATCAGAGCTTTTCAGAGAAGGGTATAAGCCTCAGCATCTGAACAAGAACAACAAAAGAGAAGTCTTTCTTTCTGACTCTTCTGATCTTTACAGTACACTCTGAATCGAAATATTTTTGTTAGTTTTTAACTCTGCAGCCCATGAAATGCTCTAAAACTTTAAAGCTTTAAAAAAAAAAATACAGTTAACAAGCCAAAACTTGTTATCAGTGAAGCTGCTCTATAGTTAAGTAAGAGAGGATTTTATTCATTCCTTAGGGCTTCCTGAAAGCTGAAGGAGAGAAAAATTTGGTTTTAGTCTCTTGCAACTTTGTTCGTATCATCTGTGGTAAGCTCCATATCAAGCCCACATAATCAAAATAAATATGAATTCACTAGAAAATTTCAAATATTGTTCTACAGCATGAACTAACATGTCCAGAAACAGAATATACACACAAAATCTGTTTCACCAAACCAGTGCAAACTGTATTGCCCAGCATCTAGCCCCAAACATGAAATGCAACAGAGCAGCAGAGGCCTGTTTCTGTACTGCCCAGCTACTCAAAATCCCTGAGTCCCTGCCTGACTAGGAGGAACTTGAGAAATTTTGCCAGCATGACCCTTCACGATGGAGCTCCATTGTTGCTGGAGCCCACCGCCATGTTCTTGAGTAGTGAGACCGTCAAGTCACTATAAAATCTTGGCATCATGCCTAGCAAAGTGAAATTCTCCGGCAGTGAAACTGGGTTCCCTTTTCTTCTTTAAAAAATTCAGGCACACTATTTCAAACTCACATTTGCCACAATAAAAACTGCAAGCCCTTCAGTGTCTCCTTTTTTTATTTATTCTCCTCCCTTTTGCCTCCAAAGGAAATTATTCATTAGATCCAGCAGCTAGAAAGATAATTTAAATGGCATGATGCATTTCCCAATGCAGCTGCACTTTGACAGATGACTGATGCCAATGGGATAATGGGCAAAGCACCCATGTACATACATGCCTTTTAACTACAGTCAGTCCCCATCCAAAAAATACAGCTAACCACTGTATCCTGTTGTTACACTCATACTAAACTTACAAGTCCTTGCCACTTAAGAATGCATAGCCAAAGGACTGGCAAGCACCTGCAGAGGTAACTTGGCATTTTGGTGTTCAGATGTTTACTCTTGACTCTCCCAGTCTGGACCAGCAGTTGCATCTGTGCCTGGAAGACACAAACTCTCAAAAAGAAGGTGTGAGCAGTGAACCCTGGTCTGATGTTCTGCACTTCTTCTGCAGAAGTGTCAGCATCTGCAATGAGTGGAACATTCAAGAACCAGTTTCTTCACACAAAACTGAGAGTGGGGCTCAATCTGAGCCCAATCCCGCTGTTCTCGAGATCATGCACTGTAGCATGAGTGCTGTCCATGTGTCACAGGCCGACACAGAAGAAAAGATGGCATAGGTTACACTGGTAGAATTGCTTTAGTCTTTAGTTATCTCAGATCCACTGCATCTGCAGATGAACACTTCTGGCCAATGCAACTTTGCCACAGCTTTAAATGCCCTGTTGCTCTCCATTTACTGAATACTGGCATAAGTGACCTCCTTTGTACTCTCTTTCTTTCACACTCACCACTATTTTTAACAGAAACTGAGCAGCAGATGTGACAAGACTTATGTATTCTCTTTTTCTTTTTTGCCTCTGGGTTTCTTACCAGTACCTAACATGACAACAGATACATTCACACGTGTTACCATGTGCACCTGCAGGATTCCAGTTCTGTTTTCCTTTCTGCAGAAACACGTCCCAAAGGCATGGGAAGGGAAATGCTTAAAAATACCATGTACGTGCTCCTCTGCCCCCAAGGACCTACATCCCAGGCAGCTGGTAATATCCCCTTGGAAAGTCCCTTTTTTGACAGTTCACACTGCCAAGAACTTAGGGAGTTGGCCTGATTTCTCTTCAGAAAACTTGGATAATATACAGAGTCTTGGAGCATGCAAGAGAACAGTCCTATCATCCTTTTCTTCCAGGAAGAAAACAGGTTTCCAGCAGCAGACAGTTTAATATAAACCCTACCCAGCTCACCACAGCAAAGTCACATCCCTTATCCAGGCCAGCAGGATACACTGATTTACCAGAGTCAACATGAACAGTAGGCAAGACATGCCTGACATCTGAACTTCCGAGTTTTCCACACATCCCACAAGAACCAGAGAAGAACAAAGCAATTTTGGTGTTGAACTGTTGCTGCTGTACAGATGAATCCCCTGAATAATGGAGAGGCCTGGAGAATGAATGACAGGCAGAATAGCCTAAAACCATTTTATTCAGAGCAGAAAGCATTTGATGACATCTGACAAAAAGAGAAGAGCAAGGAACTTCCCTACAAGAAACACTAATTCTACTGCAGTCTCTTTCAGCACACTTGATTCTGAAAGACTGGGCTAGTTTGGCTCAGTCACCAAATATTATTTGGAATCCAACTGTACTGCTGACCACTAGCACCCAGCCCCAAGACATATGCAAAAAGTCTGTGGAACTAACTGCCACTCAAAGCTAAATGCTGGGGAGTCCTGCTTATGTGCTGATCTTATCACAAACTGGCTTCAGGACTGTCTAAATATGCCAGCAGCAGTTGTCAGCTTTCCAGTGACAACTCCAAATGTGATTTTTTTTTCCCCTAAGGGTGATCTTCCTAGAAATTTCAAAATTACCTGAGCTATCTCTAAGTTAATTAGGCGGAAAAAGATTTTTCAAGAAGTTTAAGGGCTTAAAATATATCCCAAAATGCCAAAAATGTCAACTAATTAAAAGATATTTTTAATTTAAAGTGAGAACTATTCACTAGGAGTCTGTCAATATGCACTCTGAGCTGCTGTGCCATGCCACTTCTCATTAATCAACTTGATAGGCACATTTTATACATCAAAATGAGCAGAAACCTGGGCCTTACAAATGTATCACCCAGAAAGCCAAACAGGCAGCAAGTTACGGGTGTTCAGAGTGCCCATCAAAAATGCTGTTAAAAGGTCTCATTTTCAGAAAGTGAAGGGGCACTTCTTCAGTCTAGGCTGGTTCCTCTTTTAAAGCATTTCAAATTTCAAAGAGCTCCCCAAAAGTGTGGCTGCTGCTCTGCTTCCTCAGAGCTGCAGTTCACCAGAGATTCAGAGGGAACTCATAAGGATTTGAGAATCAGAGACGAAGAACAAGCTTTCATTGGCAATAACATATATAAGAGGAAGCTAATATGTCTCTGTTTGACACTTTTAAATTAAACAAAGCCAGGAATTGAAACAGAAGAGTGCAAGTGAAAGTACAGGTTGCAAGATAGTGATGGGAAGCATTGTGGAGACTGGGAACATCAAATGGATGCAAGACAGGCTCAGGCATCTATCAAATCAAAGAACAGCATCCAAATAGTTCTCACTTTAAATTAAAAATATCTTTTAATTAGTTGACATTTTTGGCATTTTGGGATATATTTTAAGCCCTTAAACTTCTTGAAAAATCTTTTTCCATTTAATTAACTTCGAGATAGCCCAGGTAAGTTTGAAATTTCTAGGAGTACCACCTTGAGAGGAAAACAGGTTCTTCAGGGCTACTCTTTAGATCTACCCAAATGATCAAAATGGTTGGTTTGATTAAGCTACTTTCCAGTGATACACTGACCAGTGTGCTCAGTATATTCACTGCTTTCACAACAGAAAAATACAGAATTGTCATAAACAGTTTTACCATTGTCAATCTTAAGGGCCTTTTCCAACCTACATGAATATATGACTCTAGGAAAATGCTGAAAGTACACAAGAAGGAGGAAAAAGTCAAACCATAACTTTGGCTCAATTTCTCTTTTCAATGATCACAACCAGCAGCAGGAGCAAGGAACAATGAAGAACTGGATCAGTCTCTGCTCAGCCAAGCTAGAACATTGCTCAGAACAATGCTGCTGGGAACATGCAGCCCTGGTGTGCCCCTGTCTCAGCCACACATTGTGAACAGTTGAAACAACATGGTGTTGAGGTCTGGAAGTGTTTGAACTCTCGTGGCTGCATTTCCTACTCATGCACCTGGTCCTCCAGACCTCCTTGGTATTTTGGCCATAGTCATCCTCTCCTCAGTGTGAGCAAGCTGAGCCACTAAAACATGTCTTGAAAACATAGGGACAGTCAGAACATCAAACCATGGCACAAACCACAACGGTTTGTTCACCTTGCACATACTTCGTTTTAAAATCAGGTTAAATGACTCTGTGGGTTTATTGATAGTAGTTCCCACGCCAGCATGTAAGCTCTCAAGAGCATTGCCAGCAAAAACCTCTTCTTGTGCTCACTCTTGGGGCAGGGTAGCAGCTAATAGGGAACTCTAAAATTGGAAATAAATGACCTATTTCTGAGGAAAGCTGATAGAATAATATCTAAAGGTTTGAGATTGGCTTCACACTGTCTACAGGAGTACAGTGATATACTCCTAACAGAACAGAATTAGAGAGGCAAAAGGTCTGTACTAACTGACTGACCGACTTAAACAAAAGCAATCTTTCCTTCTTTACTTGTGTGAGAATTGTGAGCTTTATTAGTATAAGTACATCCATTTAATTAGTATGCCAGTAGAGTTTGGCACAGGATGCTAATACAGGTGTACATTTCACCTGATTCCTATGTCTGCTCTGTCATCTTCCTGAAGCCTGCCATAGAAGAGCAATTTTTGAAAAAATGGGAACTTCTTAAAAGTGAAGCTTTTTCAAAGATGGGTAGATCTGGTTTGTATATTAGCAGTTCTGTTCGGGAATTCTTCTCTACTGGCACTACTAAACTTGCTCCACATTTAACGAGACACAGAAATAGGGCACTCCAAGCATGTATACAGATGGAGCTGTATTTTTCCCTGGAGTGCTGGGGAAAAAAAGGCTGTTTACTAAGCTCAACTCAGACAATGCTGTTGTAGCTGTCCCAGACAATGAGGCAGAAGATGTCCACTTGAATTCTTGGGTTTAATGGCTAAAAAATAACATTTCTGTTGTCAAGTATCAGTCCCTGAGAAGAACTGTTAGGAAGGAAGCTGCATATGTCCTCAGGTACATTTGCACTCAGGCCCAGTCAACAGTCATACCTACTTGTTACTCAGTGATTGAAGCAGTGGTGTTACTGGTTTTAATGGTGTTTATTTATTGGCTTGGTTGGTTTTGTTTGCTTGTTTGTTTTGGGGGGTCAGTGTGTCTTTGTGTGTGTGTACGTGAGTCTAAACCTAACATGTCGCCAGTTTAAAGATATTTTACAATTACCATGGCAGGAGATTTTTTTTTTTTTTTTTTCTATTTTGTTGAAGTGGTCAACTTTAGCAGCTAGAAAGGGAATAAATGAGACGGATATAAGCCACCCTTCCCTGCCAGTACTACACCCACTACACCCTTAAAAACTTTCCCTGATTCATGCATAAATTATACAAACAGATGTTACATAAAGGAACACAAAAACATGTAGAATAAAGCTGGTAAAACATGGAGAACACTTCCCTTCCAAAGTACATATGGTGATGTGAATTTAGTAATTTATACACAAAGCTTTCTGCTCTTTTTCCCTTTTAAACCCAGAAACATGGGAGAATAGGAAAATTATGATGCCCAGAGCCCTGAAAGAAATCAGTGGAATCAACAGATTCTGGGAGAAAAAAAAATCCAGAGCTTTGGAAGCATTCTTTCCTCCTGGATCATGATTCATCTCTTTAGTCAATTAGATAAAGATGGAAAGAAAATTCCAAAATGAACAGGATACACTTTCATCATTCAGTAGCACATACCAGAGTTTTCCCTAGAGCTTGTGAACGTCTTTTAAAGCAATATTCCTAACCTTTCTAAAGATGTAGATATGTTTTGGAGGAAATCTGATTTATTTTAAATACAATATTGTTTTTCTCTGTTATTAATAAGGGATTAAATAAATCATTCTCTGCCAGTACAATATCTAGGGAAAACTTTCACTTTCACAGTACATTGCATGTTAGTCTCACATTAAGCAATGCAGCACTGGAGTCTTGTTACACTTCAGTGTTCTAATAACATTTCTGAGGAATTATTCTGAAGATACAGCTCTCCTTTCTCCTGTAAATCCAGTATCTTACTGTCATCAAATAAACAAAAAGTGAACTCTGAACTCTCATTAATTATAACCCTAAATAAAATTATCTATTTCTAAACTTAAGGATGGCATGATTTACAGTTGTAATGGATAAATGATGGTTATTCACCACCAAAAATAACAACAATTTGTGCTGATAATGCAGAATTTTAATATGAAAAAAGTATCCTCTTTTTTGTTAATTTTGTCATAATACCAGAAAAGCCAAGCACCGTGAATGTAATTACTTGGGAAATAAGCCTGCAGTAGTAGTTGAAATCACAGTTTCAACATACTGTGTCTGAGCAAAAGTTGTAAAAAAGCCCTCAAGATTGTCCAACGTAGAGAAGAAAAAAGAGGAAACAAGAATTCTGTCTTACAGGTGAAAAACTTCAGCACTGAGGATTCACACTTGTTTTTCTGGATGGAGTGAGATACACCTGTGGTCTCCTGAAGTTATTGTGTGCAATGCACATTTTTGAAAGATTTGTACACATTTCAGTACTGAATAACCATGACTCTTATTTGATGACGGAAAATACTGGAAGGGCCTTGAGATGCCATCTTAGTCAACATCTAGATTCCTGCAGTCAACTACAATGACTATGATGACGAGTTACCATTAGGTTTTGAAAAAACCCAAAAATTCCCAATCTGACTCTCTGTAAAAATCTTTCACATTTGTTGTAATATGGGGATAGTTAATGTTACCAACTAAAACTGGACATCCGTCACTTTCAGATGGCTGAGACGCAAACTATTCCTAATTGACTTACCCCAAGAGGAAGACTGCAAGGTTTGCTTCCTCACTAAAGACTAATTGGCAGAATCATTCTCCAGGTCTTTCCCCATCGAGCTGTACTGGGAAATACATTCTTAGCAGCAGAAGAATCCCAGATATGACAGTTCACAGAGTATGGACTCTGTTCAACTTCAAATACTAATTTACTGGAGCAATGCACACCAAAGTCTTACAATCAGTTAAGCAGATATGACTTAAAATTTTGGAGATATAGAAAAGAAAGAGCACCATTTTGGCATATGGCTCAAAGAAAACACGTAAATTATAGATGTAACTGCATCTGCTGGCATTCATTCAGTGCTGCTGCTGTATTTCAAAATTAAGCTTAATTTTATAGAACTGTACTCTAGTGGTCTAGGTCAGCAGTCAATTTAAGAACATCCCTCTACTGGACTAATGTAATACTTAGGTAAGCCAGCATCATCATAACTAAACAGGCCAACTTTTTTTTCCCCCATAATTTCAATGCCAAGCCTATTCACATCAACTTCAATGGACTTGCTCCTGGTGGGTTGGAGCATTGGAAAAGACTTTTCCTCAATCAATTATGAGTCCAGAATTTCCTAGGGAACCTTCACTAAGTTTTGGCATTGAAACAGATTAAAAAAAAAAAAAAATCAGCCTAAAAATGGGAGGCAAGCAATGAAAATTGTATTGGAATAACACAAAATTTAAGTTGAACTCTAGGCATCCAAGAAACAGGGTGCACACGAGAACAAAGATGTGCCCCTTCAGCACAGCCTGCTAGGAGAGACAGCTGCCACGGCTTTTCATTTTTTAAAGGGGGGTGGGAGGAAGAGAGAGAGACCATTTTGGCAGTTTGAAAAATCTGCTTTAGCCCACAACCATAAATGCATTGCCAGTCAGTTGAAGTCAAAACTGCCTGGGAATCAGTACAGCAGCACATCAATGAGAGAGAAATCACACTGTGAATAGTAATAATAGGGACAGTTCTGGATGTTGCTTTATGTAGTTTTTCTTGTCTTGCTATAAATGGAGTATCAATAGCAGTTGCTAAATCAGCAGGTGTTTTCAGTAGCAAAAGTGAATTTTGCAGTTCAGACAAGACAAACTAGGCATGAATCAAATTATCTTATGATCAAAGTATACATCAAACTGCTCAGGATTCTGTTGGCTGTACTTTTCATGCTGTAAGTCATACGATCCTGTATTCTCAACTTAGCCAAAACTGTGGCTGAAGTCAACAGGAGTTTTATGCAATTTAAAAGGACTGCACACACCCCTTCCTACAGAAACTGCACATCCACAGTGAAGGGAAATAATCATCAGTTGCCACAAAAGCTATTTTTTACTGGCACTATTACAAAGTATCTATAAATATGGCTTAATTTACTTAAGAGCTCACCTGGGACCTGTACTCTTTGGACAGCTAGGAAAATTAATACAAAAAAAAGGTATCAGTTGTCAAAATCCAATATCTGTATGTCACATCTTATATTTCTGAAAACTTATTTTGGCAGAGGCTATGTCAGGGCAGCAAATGGACTGGCATTCAAATATAGAATGAAGATAAATCGATAAAAAACAATACAGAGTGGTCAGAAATGCTTGCAATGAATACACTGAAATGAACACAATTTCAGCTGTAACTTCTGCTGTGTGCGGAGACATAAAAGCTATGAAATAACTTGCATTTCTTAGGAAAAAAAAAAAAGTCACACACTACAACAGATACTGATGTATATATACAACTTCTTTGGGTTCCTGAGGCTGCTGAGATCAGAAAACATAATTGTGAAATCGAAATAAATCCCTGCCAGATAGGCAAAACCTCTGCAAAACACTTACACAGCATGAATACAAATTGACATACCAGAGCTATGAGACAATGCTAGAATCAGAGAATATTATTACAACGTTGATCAGTTACAACTGCTAATCACCGCTCATAATAAAACAACATGTTTATTTCACTGGTAAAATCACAACTAGGGGAATGTGCTCTATCTCTTCTCTAACATTAGGCTGGTACTTACTGCCCTAATGTGCATCCTCTGGGACCTGATAGGCAACTCATCTTAGGATAAAAACCTAACTTCAGTATAGTGACTGCTCTTCACGGCTAATGATTAATGTTATCAGGAAACTCAAACACACTGGTATACCCACAATAGCTGCCGGCCCGCTCAGCTCAGTAATAATTTCAATAACTTTTTTGAAAGAGACGCCAGTGTTTCAAAAGTTTACACTGCAGCGGTCTTCAGCAGAGGCCAAATAAAAAAGAAATACAATATTTAAAACTCATGCTATGTTGTTAGAGAGGAATCTAAAAATAGAAATATTTGGAACAAAGATACAGGGGATTTTCTGTTCAAAAAGGGGAGTCCAGGAAAAATTGAGATCGCCATGAAAAAAACATGATGATTAAAAAATAATTACGTCACAGGTTTCTCAGGATCTTGCTGAACCCCCTCCACACACCCTCTCCATCCCCACAACCCGGTCGTCTCCCATGCACAGCGGCCGCCCCCAGGGAGGGCAGCGGAGACCCCCGGCACCCCCGGCCTCAGCCGAGGCGGGGGCAGAGCCGCCCCCAGCCCGCGGACATCGGGGGGATGCGCGCACCGATCCGGCTTTCTGTGCCCGCCCCCCGCTCCGGCCGGCGGCTCCCGGCGGTCCGCGCCGCCCCCCGCCCGGGGTGCGCACGCCGGGGGCTCCCGCGGGGCTGGCGGGCACACCGCGCGGGGCTGCCCATGGCAAGG
>VZTE01001038.1:329126-451859 GCA_013397775.1 Eulacestoma nigropectus
GGACACACGCGCTTCCTGCCGCTCGGAGGTACCTATCCAAGACGCTCCCACTCCTCCGACTCGCAGCGTGCGCTGCCAGCTCCGCGCGCAGCTCCGGCACGTCGGGTCTCCCTTCCTCCTCCTCTTCCTCCTCCTCTTCCTCCTCCCCCCACTTCCCTCCACCGCCCGCCCCCTTCGCCGACGCCGAAAGAGGGGGGCAAAGCCGCCGCCCGCCTCGTCCTGCCCCGCCCCGCCTCGTCCCGTCGCGCCCGTCCCGTCCCGCGGGGCGAAGCGCTCCGTGCGGAGGCTCCGCGACCGCCCCCGCGGCCCCCGCCCTGCCGCGCTCGGGTTACCCTCCGCCTGCGAGCCTCTCCTGTTACGATGCCCGCGGCGGGCGGGAGGGGAGGGAGCCGGGCCCGGGGGGGCCGAGTCCCGTCGAGAAGGGAAGGAACGCGGCCCCGCGGCTCGCCTCCGGGGAGCGCGCAGGGTGGAAGCTCCACTCCGCCGGCAGCTCCGGGGGTTTCCAAACCGCGGGTTTCGGGCTATTTTCTTTTTGCTTGGTTTTGGTGTGATTTTCTTTCTTTTCCCGCTTTATTGGTGTGGTTTCACATGGTTTTTTTTTCTGCGTGGTTTTTCTCTTTTTTTGTTTGTTTTTGGTTTGGTTTTTTTGGGGGTTTTTTTGGTTTTTTTTTATAGGCAGTACGGTTGTCCTGGGCTTCTTCGATGTCTCCTTGAACCCATATATGCTTGCAAAGATTCGCATTGGTCTGCTATCCTTCTTGTGAAGAAGCTCTGCCTTTTATTTTTGGTTTCAATACAAACTTAATTATCCCCTCAGCTCCTGTGCTGGAGATGAGGAACAACTAACCCTTTCTTTGAGCTCTAGATGGGGACCAGTTAACCCTCTCTTAGAGGTGCTCGTGGGTTTTTAGATCTCCACTGTAATCACTGTACATCATTACATCTCCTGGCTGAAGAGCTGTAGGTTGCTCATGGGAACCTTTGTCCACAGACTGTTCTGTACTTCTTACCATCCTTGATGCACTCTTGAGCATGACCCTGATCTAATAGATCTAAATTCCAGTTGAAGAAATACACAGGATTTAAGATGCCATCAAAGCATGGATTCATACAGTGGCAGAATTATGTTTTTTCTTGACAATACTTCATGAGGATCTTTTGAGCACAGGAGGTGATGTTTCTATGGAATGGCCTTTCATAACCCTGAGATTTTACTCATGCCAGCTCAGAGCCCACCATTTTTAATGACTGTTTATCCATGTGTGTCATTTTACATTCACCGATACTGGATTTCTTACATAGCACGTTCAGTCTCATATGTCCAGGTATAGTTGTTCACAATCTTTCCTCTTATTAATGCCAAATAAATACCACTGATGAACTTTTCTATTTGACTCCATTCCCAGGTAAGGCATGAGTACATTGAACAGCACATACATTGGCACTTGGAGAACTCTACAAAATCTAGCATCTCCCTCCATTGTGAGAACTGGTGATTTATTCCTGTACTTTAAATTTTATCTTCTAAGCAATCACTGAGCTATACCAGGGCTTTCCCTCTTGTTGTTTTCTCTGCTTAGTCTCCTTAAAGCCTTTGTCAAGAACCTTTTAGACACCCGGTCTGATACAGAAATTAGATCACCCTTATCCACGTTTTTGTTGACCTTTTTAGAGACCACCAAAAGGTTTGTTTAAGGCAGGACTTTACAGCAGCAGTGTTGACTCTTCTCAGATAGATTGCCTTAGGTGTCCTTTAGTTCTAACCCCATTAGCATCTCTGTATTTGGACAGTACAGGCATGAGATTTGCAAACCTCTAGCTCTCCAGTCTGTACTGAAGTTTAGTGTCACATTTTCCACCCTCCACTCTTCAGTCACTAATGTTTTAAATGGGAGGTTATGTGCTGCTATTGATAATTCAGCTGCTGCATTCTCTGTTGAGAACTCACCAGAGGACACAGATGCTCACACAGAGGCATGGTTGCTACCTGAATGCTTTGTAATAATGAAAATGGTTCATAGTAAAAGCTAATGGTATAAGGAAACTGAGGCATACGTATAGAAGTGCAGACCTGCAAGCTGGTGCTGTTAATGTAAGTAAGAAGCTATCCTAATAATCAACTACACGTGGCCACAACCCTCTTTGCAAATGTATGTGTCTGAAAGCGCACAAGAGTATGGTACAGACAAAACCCCACCAAGGTCTTTGACCCAGGGAACTGTCTGCCATTCTTCCTACTGGCAGCCATCTGTTTTCTCTCTTTCAGACTTTGTTGTAAATTCTCTGGACCAAGGATGGGCTTTTTAACGAACATTTTTTACTTGCCACTAGCATAGGGCACAGGAAGGAGGAAGAGAGATCAGCTCTGACGAGGGATGTTTCAGCTGCACCATCTAGGAATGTCCCCAGGAATGCCTGCAATGTGGTTATCTGCCCAAAGACAGGACTCCTCGCCTTTGGCCGTCTAGGATAAGGTGCTAGAACCACTGTACATCCTCATTCAGCCTATTTGCACAGAGCAGGCAGGGAGCAAAGGAAAGCTGCACCTGTGCATGGACATGCACTGCCAGTCATGCCCACCATCCTGCCCTGCAGGTATAAGAGTCTGTACTCCCACAGATAGGCATGCCACCCAAATGGCAATATGGGGATGTGGAGGAAAGAGGAAAAGGAGCATAGGGGTTGCATCCTTTTTGATGTTTCACAGGTCTGACCATGTTTATTTGGTTTTTAGGAACTTCAGCTGCTAGAAACAGAGTAAGGCAATTATCGGAAGGGAGGAAAGGAAATAAATTAGTGGTTTTTACTTGTGGAAACCTTCAGAACCATGCAGAAAGGTCCCCTCCAGGCCTCAGAATCATAATTAAAATAAGCATTGTCAAGCCTCCTGCTTTCTAAAGGCCCCAAGTTTTGGAGACTGGGAATACTGGACTGTGGAGAAAAATCTGTGGAAACCAATGATGTTACACTGTCAAAGGGGAATTTCAGAGCTCCTCTTCCTGAGTTCACACCCCTCTATCTTATTGTTCCAACAATTACCTTCTGTCCCTTTCCTGCTTTCTGGACTCATACGAGATTGGACAGATGTGTGTGACTGCTGCACAGATTTTCTTCCATTAGGTAAAGCAGTATCACAAATGAAACTGATGCAGTTTGTTAATGCTCTGTAATTTTTTTTTACAGCATTACAGAGAGCTTCAGGTAGGGGAGAGGAGCAATTAATTTTTGCCGGAGTGCAGCCTTCCCTTATTTTCACTATAACGTTAAAATACCTTTACCTAAATAATGAATTGCAAGATTAGTTGATACTGTCCTAAAAACTCTGAAAGGAGGAAGAATATAAAGATAGCTGTATTAACCAAATATTTGTCAAGAACAATAGTTATTTTTAACACTTACAGGACAGTTCCTCACTTGTCATTCTATTTCAGGCCTGCTTTATGTGCTTGTGAACTGAAAAGGTATTATCCCCAGTATCACTTCATTCCTCCTCTCATGACTGACGAATTTACATCCCAAGACTGTGCTGAACATGTTGGAAAAATTGACAAAAACAGACCCTGAGGAGTCTTGGAGAACATCAAGGAACTGTGACTGTGTATCTGAACTTCTACTTGCAGGGGACTGCAAAACTGAGGATGTTTTTCTACATATGCTGCCTTTGGACATGAAGACTAGTGCCATTGAAGTCAGTGGTAACGGTAGATGCTCAACATCTCTGACAACTGGGCCACGTGCTTATGTGAGACCTTGTTATTATACAAAAAGGCTCTTATTCCTACTCTTTTTATCTCTGCCGTAGAAGCTGACCTAGTTTACAAACTGCCTCTCTACAGATGTGTGCTCTTCCATGGGCAGAAAGAGGATGGAACCATTGCCAACAAAGAGTGCCTGGAGTTAGAAAGGGGAAGAGACACAGGGCGGCTCAGGATGGGGAGATAAAGAGAAGGAAGTGAAAGACAAGGATGTTTAGAGGAGAGGAGAGAGAAATAGGGAGAGAAAGGAGTGAAGCTGTATGAGTATCTGCTGCTCCTGCTTTATCCAGGAGACAAGAGTTACTCAGAGTCTTTGCTTTGGGACCCTGTCAGTATATGGGAGCCTGGTTTTGGTGAGGCACATTTTTTTATTGTTATGCAGTGAACCTTAAAATGGAGAATAATTTGAAGAGGATACCTCTTCCTATTAGAAATTTTTTCAGCCTGCTGTTCATAGCCCAGCACACTATTCTTGTTCTCTATGGATCTAAAAGATCCTGAGGCCAATGCAGAAGAAAGAAAGGAAGGAAAATACTGTGATAATGATGCTGGATCTGCCAGGCACTTTTATAACGTGTTTTAAATGAAATGCAGTCCTGAAAGGTGATGCTTGATATGGTAGCCTCCACACTGAATTCTACTGAATATGAAAAATGAGTTTTGCTTGGGGTGCAGATTTTTTAAGTGTCTTAGACTGGCTGTCAGAAATTTTGTGATTAGATTAATTTTCCTTTTCTTGTGGTTCTGGTTATTTCTCTGACTGCAGAAAAACATGCAGATGAGCTAGATGAGGGAATGCACCAGCTTTTAATAATGTGTATGAGATGAACATGGTACTTCAGTGTATTCTCTGTGCATTTATAAAGCTAATGAATGCAGAGATCCATCAGTCAGTTAGCAGAAGAGCTGTAGGAAGTTTGGAGGTCACATTCATAAATGCTTTATATTCAGTGCAGGGATGAAATGTTGTGAATTACAGAGGCAGGGAGGTGCTGGTAGAAAACTGACTGGAGATCCCTATTCTATTCCTGGCCTTGCTGTTGACTTGTGATGTGACTGAAGGCAAGTCACTTTCCCTTATTTGTCTGTATGAGTTGATGAATTTTAGGATAGGGACTGCCTGTTAGTAGGAGTTGGCAAAATGGAGTAGGACCTCAGCTGTGGTAAGGGAGTTCAAATAGAAAAAATTCATACATAGAACGAACTTAAAAATTCCTTTCTGAAGTTATTCACCTGACTAACAGGCTCATTTACACACATCTATTATGCGGTGGAATAGCTTGGCAAGATCTCTATCAGCGACTCACTACATGAGTAATCTCATTGGCTTAAGTGTGACTCCTTGAGTGAGTAATGTTTTAGTACTGGCTCCATAAACTGTCTGAGTCACCAGCAGCTTACAAACTACGTGTGCAACCCTGCAAGCACTTACCACACAGTATAGTGTGTTTTACTGCAAGCAATTCTGTCACGGGAGTAATACCCAGTAGTAACTGTTTGTGTCATCTACACCCACGTGAAGAGGTTACTCTGTTCTGCAGTTGAAAATCCAGCCAAGTTTCATTGGCATCATGTTCTCTTCTATTCACGGGAGCTGTTAGTTTCCCTTCACAAGAAATCCAAAGAAGTATTCAGTACCTGTGATACTGTAAGGAAAAAATCTATTTTATTGCAGCTTGCAGGAATGCCACTGCATAACCAACTCATGGATCTCCCTCTTTGTGGAAAATGCAGTCATTGCAAATCTGGAGCTGTAAAGTTTCACTTGAAGTTCTTTACAGTCTTGCTTCAGCTAATGTTTCTGCTTTGATTACTCCTGCCTTATCTTTGTCTCATTGTACTCTCTTCCACAATAGCCCTTGTTTCTTTGCCCTATTGTGAACCTTGTGACTCCTTTCAGTCTGCTCCTTTTCCTAAGGGTAAAAAAAAAAGTCCCCTTCAGTAGTAACCCTCTTTTATTCTACAAACCCCGCTTTCAAGTCTACTTCATCAATAACACCAACACAAGGCAGTCCTGAAAGATGTCTTACCCCTGTCCAGCTTGCTCGATTGAGCCTGATCATCTTCAGGGGCAGGAAGTGTAGCTCTATATATTTTTCTAATTACTGTCTGCATAGGAAGAGCCATATTAATATAGCACTACTTGTTACCACAGCATTACATATTCCATGTTTATACCAACTGGTGAGGCATGATAAACATGGACTACAGTTCTTCAATGATTGTGTACAGTTGCATATTGTTCCTACAACAGAACAGGCATAGCAAAAAGATTTAAAGAGCAGTCATTATTTTAGAAATAGGGAACCTCTGTAACTCTTCTATACAATACTTGAATAGCATATTCTCACAAAAAGCATTTGTTTGTGAACTAAAGAGCTTGATCCAAAGCCCAGTGGAGACTCTTCCAATGCATTCAATAAGCTTTGGATTAAGTCCTTCCTGAGGAACAGATGCAGGCTTTTATTCACTACCAGTGGAACAATAAAAATGACAAGACAAAGAATAAAGTTGTCTGCAGAGAATAAAGCAGTGTTGTCCTGCAACAGCTTAAATACATTAGGCTCTATAGTTAAAATAAAGTCCTGTAGCGTTGGTCAAATTGTTTGTGTAGGCAATTCACAAAATGTACAGTCCAGAAATGTTTAAGTATCTACACATAAACACCTATACTTAGTGTATTTCATGGATTATTCATCTTTTTAGTATTTGCAAAAACTGAGTTATAAATATAACTATAAATTCCAGTAGTTCAAGCAAAGACAACACAGAAGTAATTTGTTGCCATTAATGATCAAATCTGTGATGGAAGAAGGAGCTGGAAGTTTCTTATGCCATAGCTCTTAAAGGGATCCAAAATGTTTACTGAGACCTGGACTAGAGACTGGCTTTCTTTTAGTAAGTTTATCTCATTCAACATAGTGATTTCTTATCTGGCCCATGATGTTATCAAAATGCAAGCAATAATGGGTGCTGATGTGCCGAGACCTCTCCTGCCCCTGCAGGAAAATCTGGGGCCAGAGTCACCCCAGGAGAAAGAGTCTGATAAGGGAGATAAGCAACTGTGGGAGACACAGGAGAGTGGAGTAAAGTAAAAGTGACAGCAAACAAGAGGAACAATTAGCAGAAACTAAGCTTTAGCAGAAACTAAGCAGGGTGGCAACCTGGGACTTGCAGCAGAGAAAAAATATGAAGAGAATGCAATTAGAGGCTTTCAATAGGTCTGTGTAGATCTTGTGGAGAAATCTAGTGGTAGAGGAAGAGTGAAAAGTATGCTTTTAAAACACCTGCATGGATTTATGTAGAAAGTAGAAACTGGAAAAGAAGTCTGATTAGAATAGATTGCAGTCATAGCAAAAAAAGACCTTCATAATGAATATGTGGAGAAAGGTGGATTTTGAAAGAACTGAGGAACTGTTGGTGTCTGGGACAAGAAAGTGTGATGAGCAGAAAAGGATATTACACAAAACTTTAAGCCGGAAAGAAAAAAGATAATCAAAAGCTGACAACTAAGCTACTTCTATAATTATTAAAAATAGTAACATTTAAACTTTACCTCCTCCTATTGAAACGTTCCTAGCTTTTTCAGCTCACAAGTAGCAGCCTCTGAAACAGGTCAGTTTTCTTAAATTCTGTACATCCAATTATTAGGCAAAGCCAACACAGTGGTTACTTCTATTCCAAACATTAACTAAATGCAGAAAGGCACATTTTGTCATGACATCTTTACCTGGAGCATTAGCACAGATGTGCTCTGACAATGACGGAGAAGAGAAATCCTTCTGCCTTTGCTTTTACTCCTACATGGGGAACAGTGTCAGCCTCCCGTGACTGAAATCCCTGCTACACAGAATATCAGGACCCTCTTCCCATACTCCTAACATTCTCACCTTTATGTTGCTACAGTCTTGGTGAATGGTCCTGCAAATTCTTGATACCTTTCAATCTTCTGAGTTTTGTACGTTGAAGTGCTAATCTTCAGCCTTAAGCTACCTTCTCAACACACTTTACCAAGCCCTGGAAAGACACAATGCTGAGTGCTTGTTCCTTCTAGCACTTTTGAGATGGTGTTAAATGCCTTCAACTGGAATGTGTCATCTGCCGCAGAGTAGATGGCAACACTAGAAGTGACTGAGAAAACCAAGACTACCTGAAGGTTCTCAGAAAGTCAGAGACAAGTGGATAATATTTCAAAGAAGTGGATAATAGTTTCAAAGAAGAAATTATCATGACTATGAATGTGTTTTTTCCCCTCAAATAACAGTATCAGAGTTTCCTAAAGATGTGTCCTTTTCTTGAGTTAGAAAGGGAATAGGCCCAATGACCAAACCTACGGCCAGCTGAAGGACTGGCTGTTCCTGCAACAAGCTGAGGTCTTAGCTTCACTGTGTTTTCTGATCATCAGAAGTGCAATCAGGCAAAATGAAGCTATAATAAGATGATACAAGAACCTGATAACAGGTCTGCTGATTAAATATACACAGTATTCTGTATGGAAATCCAGCTCTGCACTACAAGATGGATGTGCATTTTAATGTCTAACTCACTGGTGGAGCAGGCAATCTTATTTGTCTTGGATATGGAGGTAGGGGGGCATATTTTACACAGGTACCACTTGACAGTGTTGTTACTCTGCTTAGACAGTTTCCATGCAGTCACAAGAATAAAATTACAGTGCCAGGGGTCAAACATAATGTCTGATCACTTTGAATGACTGACGAATCTCTGGTTTCCCTGACCAATGTTGCCTGCCTCTATGATGATACAAAGATGCTTTCAAGAGCAATTAGCAGAAATAACTGGAAATGAACTCTTAGCTGTGTGCTATGACATGTGGTTCAACAATAAGTCCAATTTGGCTGGTTCAGAGCATGTTATGTGGAGTGGCTCTTAGGACTACAAATTTCCCCTCTGGTGAGGGAGAGTATTTTAAGTGTAGCATTTGTTTACTGATCCATATCCTGTCTTCACTGGTTATGAGTGTCATTGCCTATTTTATGTAAGAATTTTCTACACTTTATTGAAAGCTACACAAATTACCATTGGCTTGAACCATACAGTCAATAGCACAGTCAGGACCTAAGTGTAGCTTGTTGCTTCTTTGTTAATAGTTCGTTAAAGGGAAGGGAACTTTATGATGGCCCAGGTCTCCCCTTGGAATAAGTTGGTTGTTGAAAATAACAAAGATATGAGGATTTCTCTTTCCTGTTTCTGTTAACTGAAAGTATTATTGAAACAATACTGCAACGAGGTCTGCATAGATTATTTTTGGAGTTGATCTTGAACTGATAGTTTCTTATATGAAAATAGCATTGCCCCTTTGACATATTAAGAGTAGAAAGGACAATACTTTTGGATGTCTCTCTCAGCAAATGCAGACTTGGAAGCGTTTATAAACAACTGCTCCACATAATCCTTGCCTCAAACACCAGGATCATCCCTTCCACAAATTGTTAGGACTTTATTCAAGAAAATTTCAGCTCTTTATCATTTGCTGTGACTAAATTAATCTTTTTTCCATGTGGGTAAGAATACTCTCATGGACTTTATTGACTTTCCTGTGCTGGCATTTTGCTGATTCTGCTCACGCTACATTAGTGGTAACACTGAGTCAGCCTCCCTCTTCCAAAATTATGTCATTAAACCTCCTCCTTCAGCAGGGGGTCTTTATTAAAAAAACGAGACCTCTTTTTTAAAACCAAGGAGGAAACAACACGAAGCCAGATTTTGTTCTGAGTGATGTTACGCTCCCAAGCATTGGAAGTACGGTGCTGTTAAAACAAATTGCATTCCACAGTCATTGAACATTTTCCCTCTCTTCTTTAAGTATGACCTTAACTTAAGCTAGAGAAAGTTATGGGCTGATTAAGCTCCAGCTGAAAGCTTTCCCGGCGGCCCTAGAGGTCCTGTTTGTGACATTAGAGCTGCCACGAAGTGATACTACATTGAGCAGAGCACTGATAGCAACCAGGGCACAATGTCTGGGAATGCCTGTGCAAGTCCATGCTCCAGCTGCAATCAGAATGATTTAAATATCTGATTTAACCATAACACAAAGGTTTCATTTTTACTTCTTTGCACTATCGATTTGAACCTTAATTTTATTGCTTGTGTTATAAATTATTTCCCTAATGAAAAGTAGTTTCTTATTGACTGATATCTCTGAGGACGTGTTGACTTGCTGCTTTATATAGATTTAATCTTAAATTTGGTCATTGTTTTTGATACCCAAGAGTGTGACATTCTGTGTTATATTGTCCATTCTAAATTGTTAACTACATGTAGTCAGATTTGTACTTTTTATTAGTAGATCTGTTTTGTTTTGGTATTTTTTAAGCATCATCTTGTTCCAGCACCATTTGGATTTTATCAGCACTGTAGGAAATCAAAAAATAAAGCCTGTAGGAAATCTGGATTTTGGGAATTTTTTTTTTTTTTTTTAGCTAGTAAAGAAAGAAGTAAATATTATAAGAAAAATCAAAATGTGTTTTGTGTTTACATTTTCCTCATTCAAAAAAAGAAATTATGCAGATGCTGACTTTAGCTGATTATTCTCCATGGCCTTTAAGATCTTAAACGTAGCTGATATGAGCTTCTCACACTAGTTTTTACTCATAGACCAGAAGAAGACACAAATTGGCTGTGTTTTATCTTTAAATGCTTCTCTACAGAAAGGGTTAGTTATTGGGCAAAATTTAACTAACTATAATTTAAAAAGCCCAAACAACAACTCTTCTTTTGTAGCAGATGTATGAAATATGCTTCATCAGTTTCATATGAACCTATTTAAGAGCCTTGATTGCTGTTTTAATTTAATTTAAAGAAGTGTGAAAGATTAAAATAAATTTAGGCATTAATATGGGCTATGTATACTCCAGTTTGCATCTTTATTTAAAAATGTCTAGTCTATAGTGTAAAATTTTTGGAGACACCTCTGGTTTTTAACATGGTTGTTTTTGTCTTCAGACAAAAACTTCTTCAGGCTCAGCAATGTCGGCCACCGTGAAGATGGATATCTTGGCCCTGCAGCAATTCACTTGCCCATTCACTGCCTTTCCACTCTCTGTATCTTACTGACAATTTCATTTGCTGCTGTTAAAAACAGATGGCTGCACATGATCACAGTGAGAACGACAAAGATAAAGGAGTATTCCCATCACGGCTTTTCCAGCAAAACAGCGTGTTTCCACATGCCAGCCCACTACACCGGGCTACCAGGTGAGTGCAACGCTTCTCACAGACTTGCCCTCCTCATGCTGACAATTCCTGCTCACAGGAAGCTGCCCAGCAGATGGAAGGAGGTGGGGTAGCAGTATTTGCAGGGGTGCCTGAGAAAAAGAGAATAGAACATGCAAGGGAAGATGTGTGGTAGATTGACTGACAGTGAGGAAGGATAGAGTATTGGTTTGACACCACCTTCCATGAACTGCCAGGATTATTTAAGCAAACTTTTCAAGAGATTCACTTTTGTTGAAAATCCTCCTAATCCTAACCATTGCACTGGACTTCTAGATATTTAGAAAGAGGCCCTGTGGTAGCCAAGTGAATGCATTCTACACCAATGGGTCTGCTGTGCAAAACTACTCCCAGCATGACAGTCTCTGCAGCTGAAGATGCGACGCACTCCACTGAGCGTGGGGTCCATCAAGAATTATGTTTGAGTACAGTGCAGATCCTTGTGCCTCCCACAAGGACACGGTGAGAGGAGACTTACCCCTGCATCCTCCTTGGTTTCAGAACTTTCACAGGAGCACGGTCCCGGTGGGTCCCTCAGCGGCATAGCCAATCCTCCTGCACCTACAAAACCAAAGACATTTATTGCCTATGGGAGGATATGCATGGCTGAGAGGTTGCTTTGCTTTGATCGGATCCATTTCTACCCGCCACGCTCTGTCACCAGCCTGGTGTTTTGTCAGTGTTGTTAAAGAAAGCAGAAAGGCTACAAAAACTATGACTGACAAATATCTTTGCCAGCTGGAGACAGCTCTGTGTGCTGCAGAGAGGCAGCTACCTCTGGGGGAAAATGCAATGGGTGCTTAGTGTTGACACAGCGTGCCATGGCTCAGGAAGAACATACTCCATTTCAGACCACTCAGTGGCCATCCCTGTCCCTAGGGTGGTTCCCAGTGCCAGAGCTGCCCTGGTTCCTGATGGGGCAGTGGGATGGCCATGACTGCCAGGTCCAGCCTTGTCACCCCCAGGCAGCTCCCTAGACACTGATTGCTCCATGCTCACCTGTGTTGCTGTGCTGAAGATGTGCCTGCGCTTGCACCATTCCCTGCATGAGCTTGTCCTGTCTTGGGGAGAAGCCAAGACTCATCACTTCTGTGCATCCAAAGGGCAGGGTAACTAAGAGCATCTAGACTCCTAACTAAGAGTATGTCACTGGAGAATGCTGTTTGTCGTGCAGGCAGTAGTTACCACAGCTTACTGGGTCGTGTCAGGTCACAAGCACGGCTCGCAGGGCATGGTGGGGGCAGCCTATCTGGGAGAACCTCTGCACATTTATTTCTACATCAAGCTTAAGCCTTGAAGAAGGTAAGAACATATCTGCTGATTTCACCTTCAGAGACCATCTTGCTTAAGCATAGCTAGCCACAGACAGCTGCTTGGTTGCTTTTAGAATTTCCATAGCAATGGCAATAATTAAATAATGTTGGGTTAGAGTCAGATTAAATCAGTGAATATTTTCTAAGCTGTGAAATTAAATTGTAGGGGTTACATAATCTCCTCGATAGAGGAGCAAGATGTATAAGGATTTGTATATCATCTCCAGTAGCTCTGCTGAAGAGTACAGTGTGCTGGGAGTACATTGAATAATGTTCCTTACACTGCCACAGCACAGTGCATGCCTACTAAATTTGAAATAGGTCTCTCATGTAATAATACATGAGAATCATGTATTATCTTGAAATCATCTTGAAATGGCTCTGCAGCCCGTGGTCAATACAAGGATAGTTATTCATGACCTCTGCTGTTACTTGAGTCTATGATCTTGAGTGTGTCTCTTCAACCCACTACTGTTTGTCTATGCACCACAGTTGTGTTATGATTATTTATGCAAAAAGGAACTGTGCTTCAGAGATGCCCTTTGCATATTTGTTGCTCCAGCAGACACTGGCACATGCTAACAGGGTTAGCTTGAGCTGTAGTTAAGAGACTCACTACAGACCTGCATCTTTCCTTCTAACAACATTGTCTGGTTGCAGCTTCAGTTAGACTTCTTTTGCTCTGGGAGAAGAGTATTAAAAAGTGCCAGTGGAACTCACATGCCCGTAAAAATCCTGAAAATACCTTTAACTTTTTCCAGCACAGGTTCTTTGGAGTGGGCCCTTCCTCTTGCTACCTGCTGAGCTATGGTGTCCATGTAGTCCACAGAGCTGATAGGTAGCCCTCAGGAAGGTTTGAGAACTGGATTAAAACCAGTGTGAGTAGTAATAGAATTGAGACCTTTTTTCTTGTGTTCTCCACACTCTGAAAAAGTCCATGAAGTCAGAACTCTAATCCTATGACTTTACCACAGGATTGATCTCTTCTTTGCATTCATCTCTATGCTCTATGGGATTCCTATAGAGCATTGCTGCTTTGGAAGTGATGCTGCAGAAAAAACAAGTAGTTTATTCTGCCCTGAGTTCTTTTTTTCTGATTTCTTTTCCTTCCAGCTCTCTTTGATAGCTTTATTCATGCTATTCGCAGGCCAAAAGGATCCTTCTTGTTGTATGTATATGTAACATTTCAGCATAATGGGTCTTTGATTGCCTACTAATACCTATATGCTCTCCTGCTATCCACAGCCAGATGTGAAATAATAGAGCTGTGTGCCTTTTTATACCATTTCACTAAAACTTCCCTTCATACCCAAGCCATTGTGCATCTTTTTCAGCAATGTATTTGGAATCGTGAAGCCTTTGCATGTTATCCTTGAACGAGTGCCTCCTCATTACCTAGTAGCTGTTGGACTGGATCAGAGCATGGGAGTAGGTGGTGCAGAAATACCTAAATCTATATTACAAATACTTCCAGGGTTTAATGTCAGACTAGATTTAGTCCAATTCCTTGGAGTGAATGTTACCATACTGTCACGAGGAGTAATATTTGATTTGAATATTTATGTTTACACCAGGGTTTGAAAAGTGTTTCATGTGACCCTGCAGCAGAGTTTCTGGTTTGTTTTCCTCCAAAAGTACTCTTGCACGTGACTCAACAGTACCATCTGTAGTGTGAATCACTCCACATCTGAATCAATTGCAAGTGTGGTAGAGGAGAGAGGGATGAGTTCACTAAAAACCATACTACTGCTCTCTGATGAAGTGCTAATGTATGTGCAGCCTATGCCTACCAAGAAAGCGTAGCCTGGTTACTAGGCTGCTCAGTGGAGATGTGGGTTACTGAATTTCACACTTGTGCCACAACTAGGGTTCTGCATACACCTTGGAAGGCAATGGTGTTGTCTTAAGTTGTCCACTTTTAGACATAGTCCCCACTGATGTGGCAACACTTGAAGGATTAAGAAGAGAACATTACAGTGGTAATAAATGTACCTAACTAGAAAAAAAAGTCATGAGGGTCTGAGGCCTAGAAATTAACTTGCATAAGAAAATGATATATTTCCTACACATCTCACAAAATAAGTAAGTATTATGAGTAGACTTCATCCCCACCCTGTTTTTGGTGAGAGGCCATATATGCTACAGCATGGACCTCAGACCTGATTTACATGAGGGACACGGCAACTTCATAATCACCCTTGGATTAAAAAAAAAAATATCCAAGCATGTTCACATCCATGGATATGTTTTAAAGACCTAGATAGTACCAGTTCCTGCTGCCATTAGCACAGCTAAAGTTTTACATTTATAATTGTCCGTACAGTAGTGATGGAGTAACTCAACCAGAACAGCTGCAGAGTAGCTCCATCAGCATTATTGGGGCTCAGTGGCTTTTCATCCATCTCTGTGCATGCTAGCTCCACTTCTGTGCAGCACTGTGCTGACTTCATTGTTTCCTTTTATTTGCTGTTGCTTTCAGCTGTGAATAGGGTTTGATGGATGACAGGAGTTTTGCAATAGAGAGGACCGAATAATACTACAGGAACGAAGCTGAGCTAACAGTCTTTCCTTAAGAGACATAGCCATGTAGACTTGGGAGAGAATCAAGGTGCAGATAATTAGAAGGAATTCGGGCTCTCAACAGCATCAGCCAGTAGAGAAAGGAACAGGTGTTGTCAAGACAGGAAGGATGAAATTTGGGTATAAGTCCAGTAAGATTAGTTCCTGGTGATGTATTTGGCAGTGAATGTGCAGAATATGGATGAAAAATAAAGGTACTGATGAGGAATCTGGAAAACTGCTGTGCACACCCACTCATTGCTCTTAACAAACAAGGGGAGATTTTAACAGCCTGTCTGTGAATCACTGTTCTTCATGGTCAGCACTGTGACCACGGGGAAGCACCTCTGACTGGCCTAGCTTTGACCTGGGGCACTACACTCATCTCAAGAGTCCTTGCTACATCAGTCTCAGTCTCTCAAACCCCTTGGGTTTGTGTTCTACTTTCACAGAAGCTAGGCAGAGAAGGGAAACGAGGTGAAATTCAGCTACTGAAGTATGTGAACTCTCTGCAGTAACCCCAAACTCCCTTAGAAAACCCAGGAACTACAGACTTGGGGTCTTAGTTTAGGTATTTGTTTTAGCTACAGAGTGCTCTGTGTTTTCGGCATATGGACTCCATTGCTGTGTTGTTGAGCTGTCAGGAAACAACTCCAAACCTATGCCATACAGCCATTAACACTGAAGCAGTCTCTATCCATCTGAAATATGCCAGCCTACATCCTCTTGTCAAAGAAATTGGTGCAGTAAAGGAGCAGGTTGTAGCATAAGGGGAGCTGAATCAGAGTAAAATTTCAGGGCAAATATTTGTCTCCTCAGAGGAAAAGGTGGATAAAGCACTTAAGTGTATTCACCAGGAAAACTAAATCAAGCTTTCTTCATTTCTCACAAGATAGTATTTTTTTGTCTGACCAAATCAACCATTTGCTTGCATGCAGATGGATCAGTTTATTCTCTTTCACCGAGAAAGGTTGCTTATGGGAACACTTCTAGTCCTTTTCAAAGCCTAGGGACATTGAATATGTGTCCCAAAAGCACTACTGCTCCCAGAGTGGTCCTTTCTCCCTGCTGCAGAGTGCTCGCATCCCAGGTCTATTGGCCAGTCTGCTGTTCACCAGAGTGCCCCCTGCCCTGCTCAGACTGGAAGGGAACAGGTCAGCTCAAACCACGTAAGTCCTGGATCATCAGTTAACTTGGTCTTGAACAAGCCAAGGAGGCAATTCATTTGAGCAATATTTTCACTTGGCTTGGATCTCAGGAATTCCTGCTGTATCTCAGTCTGCTTTCTTTCAGCTACCCAGGATTTGTCATTTAAAATGAAAGACCAACTATGTCCTTGTGTTGATATCTTGGCAGTGCCCAGCTGAGCCAGCAGACAGATGCCATGTTACACTACAAAGTAGAGTTTGTCACCAGTGATTCCTGTGATTAATAGAAGGTCATTCAGAAAAATAAAATCCTCAAAGAAGGACAGGGAGAAGAAAAAAGACACACTCTAGGAACAAAGATCTTCCAGCAAGAGTGCTGACATGTTTATTTATTAAACCACTAAATGGCTTGGTGGCTTCCTGGTGTTCAGATTGGAAGAGGTCACATAGCAGCAGGAAGAAAAAGGCATAACTTAAGCAGTGAAGAATACCACTCATTTATCTGTTATTTGCACTTTAATTCATGCTATGTTGAGGCATTGCATTCTTGCTATATTTTGAAACAGCAGTAGGGAAACTTTCTTACCCTTTTAACCACGTTTTGAGGGCTCATCTCTAGGAGTTAAGAAAATATTTTGTATTCTATTTCATAAAATCTTCAGTCTTACAAAAACTATTGCAGAGAGTGCTGTAGGTGCCACTTCTTTGTGATGTGTCTCTCTGATAGCAATTGTCTGAAGCACACTAGCTCACATAATCTGTTTTTCTGCATCTGATAGTCATGTTGTTCCCTGGGGTGAATGCACAGGTTATAGAACTAATGGCACAATTCTCTTTTGCTGATTTGTTTTTCTTTTCCAAATGGTTCCCCTTTTTTAAGCTTTCACACTGTGATGTATTTTGTACTTAAATACAAATAAGACAAAAATCTCCCTACTTGTACTAGTAGGAGGGAAGTCACACTTACCTATGCCCCAAGGAAAAGGAGCCTTGACTGGTGACATCCCTCAGAGTGCTGGTTGGTTTGTGACTGTGCCAGAAGCACTGTGCTGCATCTGTACTAAGAGTAGGTGTCAAAGTCTCAATCTCCAAAATTCAGGTGCACATTTTAGATGCAGATATCTGGCACCATTTTGGAAAATACCTAAGAAGACTTTCATTGGTGGTTGCAGGCAGAACAATTAAAGCTATTGCACACGTTTCCATCACTGAGGAGGATTAGGTCTCTTCAGCTCAGGCCTTCAGGAGTGATTTGAACTAGTCCAGTCTAGCAATACTCTTGACATGTTTTTTGCATGTTTCAGTTGTGGAGGAAGTGATGGTGGATTGGAAGACCAGTTATATCTTCAGCCATTCACTGCAAGGTCATGCAATGTCAGTCTCAATACCTGTCCTTTACTTGTTTTAACAAGGAATTTCTACCTACCAACATAGTTTCTAGTGACCAACAGTGATGAACTACTGTTGATTCAGATCTTTTGTGCATTTTCTCTTAGATTTAGCTCTGTGGGAAAAATCCATTTAATAGTTAGTTCTAGTACAATAAAATAGCTGCAAGTGTGCAATGAAGTTTATAATTTCTGCTATGAAGCAATCAAAATGCCCTCAGAACCATAATCTACATATAATTTGGAAAGAAACCTTAAGTATAGACCAACCCTAAGATTAAAGCTATTCTAAGAGAATAAGATTGCAATGTTGCTTAGAAAATAGCTCCCAATCCCAGCAGTCTTGATCACAGTGAAGAACTTTTGATGGAAGAGAGAGAGAACCACTACAATTTTTGACAGAAAAATGTCTGCAAAAAATAAGCTAAAACTCTGACATGGATTTGGAGGCATGAGGAGGGGAAAAACCTGTGAATTTTGTTTCTCTCGCTTGTAATAACTTGCCTTGGAGTACATTCTCTTATTTGGAATTACCAGGTAAGAAGTGAGATATTCTATTGTTAAAAGAACAGATGGCCTCCTAACTTTGTCTAGAGTTAGTTCCTGTATGTGGCAGAAGTGCAGCTGAATGATGAATTCATTGCCTTGAACAAGGGTTTAAAATTAGCAGAGAACTCCTTGAATGATATAAAGTAGGGAAGCACAAGTGGTATAATGCAAGTTCTTTTTAATCATGACACCTTAAGCCTAAAGAAAGAAAGCAGAAGGTAGGAGAAAGATTATCTGCTCCTGATAACCATTCTCTTTGAGAAGAAAGAAAAGCCATCACTTACAGAAACAGCACTGAAAGTGCATCTGTAGTGTGGTGGAGGAGACAGCTTGTGGTGCTTATCTCACTGCACCTGTATAAAGGATTTCTTGGCCCCAAGAAATGCATGTGTGTAAATAACCATGAAGATGAGCTTCTAACCTTCTCAGCATAGCCAACAGAAAGGACTGCAAGAGCTATGTGGAATTAGCTGCTAAGTCAGACACTTTATCTCCCCTCTTCCTCACTGATCTTGCCCATACTGATCCAGACAAGGCATATTTTTGTGATTATTTTTTGTATTACCTGAATTAGAGCTGCAGTTGGATGTACCAACGGTTAGGAATGCTCCATACATATGCAGAAGATGTTGTGGATGCATCTCCAATAGTCGAAAATGACGTGTGCAGTTAAACCTACTTTACTCTTTGTTGACATTTAGCAGCAGACAGGACATTCCCCACTAGTATCGGATACTACTGCTGAAGTAAACCTTGGCAGTGCACCTCCTGGGAATGGCAGGAAAGCAATCTCCGTTTTTCAGCTAACTATGTCTCTAGATGATTTTCCAATTATGCTTATCTGCTTTTTCCTGTGAAAAACCAGTTTGACTCAAGAGGGTAAAACCTTATCTGTAACTGCAGAGGGGGTGGGATGGACATACTCTGCTGACATTTACCCGCAGGTAATAGAGTGCATATGAGAGGAACTATCGCCATCAATTTTCCTCTCACACCTCATGGTCTCCTAGGAGGTGACATTTTGAATCTGGTTTGCATTTGGAGATCTTGCAAAAATGTCAGACTCTCTGAAGGTGCACTACAAGTGATTGAACTGCACGCATCCACCTGTGGATTTAGGAATAAACAGGTATAGCTTATTCTGAGCAGCTCTGTTCCATGATGGTAAAAAAGTCATATTGGCAGATTTTCATAGGTTATCCATGAGTTAAACTAGTAAAACAAGGAGGTTTATAGCATAAAACCCTGAAGAACTGTTTTAGTTCTTGAAAAGGCAGCAGCAAGACCCCTGAGAACACTGAGAGTGGGTTTGTGGGCCCAATTGTTTTGTAGAGGTTAAGGGCCAGACTGCAATGAGGCAGACATAGCCCAGACTATCTGGACTGGTCTAATGTTTGATCTCCAGTTTTGCATACTTTTGAGCTAATTGTACTGTCAGTTGCTTTGAAGAAATGTGCAATTTTTCTGTCAGAGAAATCTGTATCAATACTTTATGGCAAAGTCAAAACTGTCAGTTTTGCTTGATAGAAAATTTATTTATGCCTTGTCACTGTCTTCTGTTGTGGTCAAGATATGAAAGAATCCCATTCAATCCTACATTTGTACTAGACACACATGTTAGGGCAAAACCTGTAAATTCTGCAATGGCGCAGTCAAATCTTGCTAGACCTGGCACATGAGAGTTGAAAGGTGCAGGTGAGTTGGTGTCATGCTGGAAAGCCGTGCAATCAGGAGAGTGTACCCTTTCAGGCCAGGTATTCGTGCGCCTGAAGTTAAGGGTAGATCTACTATCTGCAAGAAGAGATCCAGAGCACTGAACAGAGTTAGTAAATACGTAGTCAAAGTAAAATCACCGATGATGTAGTGTTAGTGTAATCCGACTTTTGACAAAAGGATGTCAGAGATAAGATCCAGACATTAAAGGATGAAGACACACGTCTTCACCTAAGCTTAGCTGTGCTGCATGGTAATCAGTTTCAGTCATTTCAGAGGGGGTACTTATAGAGTAAGTTACTGCTCAATTAGAGAAGATGCATCAGCCTCTGGCCTCTGTGGATAATCTTAGAAAATTATATATAATTAGGAAAAATTATAATGTTTGCTTTCAAAGTACTACTTGTTTTCACAGGCAAACATAATACCCAGATATGGTATATCCTCCTCAGTTATTCACATATCAACTCCCCAGTTAAAATAGCTAGTGAAATGTTTCATTTCCCAGCCACAACATTCAAAAGAGGCATGACTTGCTGGTCAAAACTCCAGTGATATTTCTTATTAAAGCCATATGCTTAGAGAGTTCAAGAAAGGATTTCTTGGCTCCCTAATAGAGGAAGAGATCAAGTGTTTTAAAAGCAAAAGCCAAACTAAAAAGAAAATAAATTATGATTTTGGTTTCATCATATTGGGCTATGTTTTTCACCTAAAAGGTTTAATATTTCAGGACAGAGCATAAGGTCATAAGGTAATGTGCAATGTCAAATTATGTCATATCCATCACCTTCCAGATAATACTTAGGACATTATGAGATGCAACACTTCACACAATCACAGAATAATCTAAGTTGGAAGGGATCCACAAGGATCATTGAATCCATTTCCTCGGCCTGCACAACACCATTCCCAAGAGTCACACCATGTGCCCAAGAGCATTGTCCAAACTTCTTGAACTCTCAGTTTTGGTGCTGTGACCACTTCCCTGGGGACCCTGTTCCAGTGCCCAACCACCCCCTGGGTGATGAATCTTATCCTAATATCCAAGCTAAACCTCCACTGACACAGCTTCAGGCCATTCCCTCAGGTCCTGTCACTGTCACCACAGAGAAGAGATCAGTGCCTGCCCCTCCTCTTCCCCTCACAAGGAAGTTGTAACTGCAGTGGGATCTCCCCTCAGTCTCCTCTTCTCCAGGCTAAACAGACCAAGTGCCCTCAGCCACTCCTCACATGGCTTCCCCTCAAGGCCCTTCACCATCCTCGTGCCCTCCTTTGGACTCTCTCTAACAGCTCAATGTCTTTTTTGTATTGTGGCACCCAGAACTGCCCCCAGCACTCGAGGTGAGGCCGCCCCAGTGCAGAGCAGAGCGGGACAATCCCCTCCCTTGCCCGGCTGGCGATGCTGGGCCTGGTGCCCCCCAGGACAGGAGTGGCCCTCCTGGCTGCCAGGGCACTGCTGACTCATATTCAGCTTCAACCCAGATCCTTTTCCTGCACTCATTTCTGCTTTCCAGCCTGTCATTCGTCAGTCTGTCTGTACATCCAGAGTTGCCCCATCCCAGGTGCAGAATCCGGGACTTTCCCTTTGTAGAACTTCACGTGGTTGGTGACGGCCCAGTCCTCTCATTTGTCGAGGTCTCTCTGCAGGGCCTCCCTCCCTTTGAGAGATTCAACAGCTCCTCTCAGTTTTGTCTCATCTGTGAATTTGCTTAGTATCCCTTCCAGTCTTGTGTCCAAGCCATTTATGAAGATGTTGAAGAGCACAGGGCTGAGGACAGAGCCCTGCAGAACCCCCCTAGTGACAGGTCACCAGTCTGGTGTCACCCCACTCACTGTAACCCTTTGTGCCTGACCCCTGAACCGTGGTCACTCCTTGCAGGACATGTTTATCCAGTCACGTGCTGGACAGTTTGTCCAGAAGAATCCTGTAAGAAACAATATCAAAAGCTTTACTAAAATCTGGAAAGATTACATCAACTGGCTTCCCTTGATCAGCTAGGTGGGTTACCTTGTCATGAAAGGAAATTAGATTTGATAAGCAGGACTTTCCCCTCATGAAGCAGTGCTGGCTGTGACCAGTGACTGTGTTGTTCTTCAAGTGTTTTTCAATACTTCCCAGAATAATTTTCTCCACAACTTTACCAGGCACTAAAGTGAGACTGGCAGGCCTGTAGTTTCCGGAGTCCTCTTTCTTGCCCTTCTTGGTAATTAGGACAACATTCACTAGCTTCCAGTTAGCTGGGACCTCTCTGGATTCCCAAGATTGCTCAAAAATCAGCAAGAGAGGTTTTGAAATTACATCAGCCAGCACTCTGAGGATTCTTGGATGAATGCCATCAGGCCCCATAGATTTGTAGGGATCTAGCAAGAGCAGCAGATCCTGCACAATTTCAGGTTTGACTGGGAGTTGAACATTCTCATAGTCATGGTCCTCCAGGCACTGAGACCCCCTTGGTTCATCACCCGTGTTGAAGACAGAGGCAAAGAATGCATTAAACATCTCTGCCTTGTCTACGTCCTCTTGGTGAGGTGACCATTCTCATCTTGTAATGGGCCAATGTTATTTCTACATTGCCTTTTGCCATTAATATATTTGATAAAACTCTTTTCATTGTCCCCCACATTTCTGGCCAGCTTCAACTCCAGTTGAGCTTTGGCCACACGAATTTTCTCCCTACAGTGGCAAACAGCATCTCTCTGTTCTTCCCATATCACCTGACCTTGCTTCCACTGTGTGTATACATTCTTTTTTTGCCTCATTTCCAGGAGAAGATCCCTGTTCAGGCAAGCTGGCCTCCTGCCTTGTCTGCCTGACTACAAACATTTGGGAATTGCCCGCTCCTATGCCCTTACGTGGTGATGTTTAAAAAGTGACCAGCACTGATAGACCCCAGCATCTGAAAAGGCTTTTTCCCAGGGGACTTTACTCACTAGTGCCCTGAGCAGCCTGAATTTTGTTCTCCTCATGTCCAGAGCTGAGGCTTTGCTGGCACTTTTCCTCCTGACAACAACTCGATCACTCTGTGATCACTGTGGCCAAGACGGCCGCTCATCTCCACTTTGCTCACGAGATCCTCTCTGTTGACAAGCAGCAGATCCAGGAGGGTATCCTTCTGATTTGGTTCCCTTAGGACCTGTTCCATACAGTTATCATCCAGGTTTTTTAGGAATCCTCCAGCCTGGGTTGTACCAGCTGTGTGATGCTCCCAGTTAATTTCTGGCAAGTTAAAGTCTCCATGCAAGGACAAAAGTGGTTGACTTGGAATTATCCCTTAGTTTCTCAAAGAATTTGTTGGCATTATTGTCCTGGCTAGGAGGTCTATAGAAGATTCCCACATTGACATCCACATTATTTCTTTGCCCCTTGATTCTTACCCAGAGGCTCTCAGCTGTGCCATTACCAACTGTGAGCTCCATACATTCCAACCCTTCTATTACTTTTGAGTCCTGCTGCACAGAGATGGGCTAACTGGATATAACTTTCCAGATTGCCCCATGCTTTGAGAACTCATGTAGAGACAGCATCCAGAAACAGAAAACCTCCACATTAGGGAAACCTCTAAACCTCTAGATAAGCAAACATGCTGGGACATTAAAGGGATGCTTTCTCTCTGCACTTCCTAAATGAGCACAGGCCAGCCATGTGTTCCTGCAGGGCTTTGTCCTCTCTCAATTCTTCAAAGTCACAATATGTGCGCCTTAAAATGTGCCCTGCTGATGCAATTCAAAAAATCTGACTCTTGTGTCTGTGGTATGCTAAACATGGCTCTTCAAGGGTAGAACAAACAGCTATGGCACAATACAAAGTCAGTAGGAAAATGCTAGTCGTCTCCTGCAGGCTTGTGGAAATTATCAGCTCAGTTCTACTTGTTCTCTCTCAGCTCTTTATCTGTCCTATGACATGCATTGTCTAAATTCAAAATTAAAAATATTCCTGAGGCAATGAAAGTGTTTAAGCACCTGCATTCCACAGTACATCAAAACAGAGTAAAGACTGATGCTTCACTTTTGATAGCTATGCTTGGTTTCAACTTTTTGGAGCCACATTACTTTAGTTTACGGCACTCTCATTGCCTACTGGGGCAGAAGTCACATGCATGGCAGTCCCATGATGTGAGAGGCTTCCCTGCCTGATGAGGCAGTCCATCTGTGCAGGCTGCACCAAAGTGGAAGCTGATGCATGAACAGTATGTGTGACTATGGAGTTTGAGCCCTGAGCCTGGCTGGGGGCATTCTAAAGCTGTAACAAGCAAAACTCACCTCCTCTTAAAATGTAGATTTTGTAGTGTTCTTGCATCTCTCTTTACTTGTCCTATTTATTTTGTTCCTTAGCGTGAACACTGAATAGTGTCGATTGAGTAAAGTGTCTTGCTAAGAGAATTAGCTACCATCTTGAGAAAAAAACCCACCAGTGTAGACCCTGTACCACAGTAGCAATAATAATTTTTTGCAGCTCCCATCTTAATAATAGCAGTGGAATAGAGCATGAAGAAAGCATAAAATTACATCAGAGCTTCAATTACCTTTCATATTACCTGTAAATACTTATTGGTCCAGTGCTAGAGTTACTACTTACTTTTATAAGACTTTAAAATAAATTTTAAAGAGGCAGCCTGCCCTGTAGACAGAGAATCCATCTCTGAAAACAAAGAGGAGGAAATTTCAGAAGGTTTCAGGGTAAGGCCCCAAATGTCAGGCTGCTTATTTAAACCATTCCTGTTGAAATCTAGCAAGCTACATTTCTTGTGAGATTTTTAGAAATTAGAAATGTATTAGCCTCTTTTTGAAAGAACCACTGTACTTTAATATCAAGTCTTGCCTGGAACATGAAATTGTGCAACATAATGAATAAAGAAGAGAGGTGGCATTTGGTGGTTTTGGGTTTGGTTTGTTGGTTGGTTTTTTTCTCTTTTTTGTTTTCCTTTATCTTTAAATGATAATGAATTTACTTGATCCTCAGCAGCTCTCAATTTGTAAATAGTTCAGTCTGAGTTTAAAGTAAGTTTGTGACTGCTTCTTCCCTTATTCAGGCTATTCAAATAGTCTCTTCACAATATGTACCAAGTAACAGATAAAAATAACTGTCATGCTTAATTTATTTTAACAGTGCAGGTAGATTGCTTGGATTTTCCACATTTGTTTTCTGAGAACAGCAGTGAATTTTCTACCTCAGTAAAAGACAGTTTCGAAGAACACAAGAAATGCCCTACTGGACTGGAAAAATTGTTTTTGACAGCGGCAGGAAGAGGCTTCACATAGGGAGAACCCCTGTACCAGTCTGTATCCCCTGTACTTCCTCCAGCAGCACAATCACTAGATTAGGGATGTCACTGGACACGGCTCTGCCTTGTCCCTTTAATATGTTTTCTGAATGTGTTATCCATTTGTTTGTTAACATGGATACATTTATCTGTCTGGGGTTTTTTTGTTGTTGCTTTTGTTTGTTTGTTTTTCCTTCTGCATAACCCTCTCATAATCTACATGGTGTGTGAACTACCATGTTTAGCACTACCAGTTCAGAAACCTCTAAGGAGAACAGACAGTGAACCCAAGTACTGTTATAAATTATGGCTTGTTAAACAGCTTAGTAATTTTAAATGTCTAAGATATGACTGCAGAGAGACTGAATGCTCAGGAATTTAAACATTCACAGTCTGAATTTCAGACCACCTTAAAAGAAGCTCTCATAGTATCCAGAGGTGGAGGCAGTCAAAGTAGTCATAACTTTCAGGAATTTTAGCCTCTAGCAATGTTTGTTGCAGAGAAAGGATCAGCAGAATGGGTTCATGCTCACTAAGGACACACTATTTAATAAGGAATTAGGTTAGCAAAGGAAGACAGATGGCAAGAGCAGACAAGACAGTTTGAGACCTAAGGCCTAATTCAGATTTGACACAGCTAAGCTGAATGGTCATTGAAGTCAGTGAGATGTTTACATATCTGTATTCGGGGCTGAATTTGCTTCCCTGTGTTTTGCAGAAGGAAGTGAATAGTTGACTTCAGATAGATGTTTGGATTTTTGGGGTTTTTTTGAAAGCAGGGATGATCATATGGATATTTTGGTGCTATCCAAAAGCTACACTTTAAAACCCAGCAGATTTAATGAGCAGAGATGTTTCCTGCATAATGCAAATGTAGTTGAGAGACAGTGCCTGGCCTAAGGCTTTGTATATACATAATGGAAACAAACAGATGGAGACACAAGCAGAGGCTTGTTCAGTGCAATCTAAGTTGAATGGGACTATGAATCCTTGTTCCCTCACTCTGAGATTGGTCTCTTTTTGAGGTTCTACAAGAGTTGCTGCGGGGTACCTAAGTCTTCTTAGAGTTATAACGGAAAGTATATTCATTGTCTGAGTGAATATTTGGAGAAGGAGCACTGCAAGCTAGCAGTTCACCATTTCTGCGTTTTCCTTCTATCTAGGTGCCTTCTGGCTTCTGTCTAGCTATGGGCAATCTGAGAAACAATGCTGAGCAACTAAAGGGTTACCAAATAGTCCCCCTTTGTCTTCTCCTTTTCAATGGATCAGTTCCAATAGCTTCTGGTTTATAATTTTTTATTTTATTTTGGCTATAAAATTAAAAGATAGATCTTATTCTAGTAAAATGGGATATTATTTTGCATTTCCTGCTATGTAATTACATCTCTCTCTACTGTGGTTTAAGGCATATTGATTGCCCCACCTGCTTTTGTTCAGGGTGCTTCTGTTAAAAATCAGTGACTTGGGAAATCCTTACTGGAAAACTGCACTGGGCTAGTTGAGACTGAGTGACCAGAAGGTTGCAGAAATTTGGAAAAACAAAGAAAAAGAGAAAGGAAGACAAAACATTTGTGTTCTTGGGGAGGTATTTTTCTGCCCTCCAAAAACGTCAGAACACTGGTTATGCAAGGAAGCAGTGACAGATGCTGCCGTAATGGGAACAGTCCAGTCATGCTTCTCCTGTGTAATGCCATAGCATTTCCCTTCTATCCTGTACCAGTGTGTCGACACAGAACAAAGGCAGGTAATCTTTCCTTGGCTTTAGCACACCCTGCAAAACAGCCTGGTCTGCTACATCATGAGAACTGCCTCTGTACCTAGCAGCTCTTGATGCCAGTGATGCACACCTACAGGGCAGCAGCAGCTTTCCTCATGATGGTTGCTAGCGTGTTGTACACAGAATGCGTGCTGATGGGATACAGCAGCAAGAATTGTACATACAGGAGGTCTGGGGGCTGTAATCATTCCCACCCTGGGCACTGAATCACCCTGTGGGTGTAAAGGTTTTTAACAAGGCTCCTTGCTGCTGAGAAACAGTTACCTGCCTGGTAGCTCTTCTGTTTATGACTTGTCCTCTGTGCAGCTTAAGTGTGCACGCATGATAACTGTGAAGAGACATGCTGGCATCAGAAAACTTTTTTTATGGCTGAATGGCTGAGCTACCAAATTGTAGGCAGTCACTTCATTGTCTCCTATCTTAGTTCCTCATTTTTCATACAATAATGATAGCGCTTCTCTGCCTATATAGGATGCAGTTGTTTTAAAATACACACTAAATGCTAAAATATAGCTTACAGCATTTTTTGCACTTCAATAGTTAAAGACCACTTCCATTCAATTCCTCACCTACTGCCTGGAAATAATAAAAGATATTCCAGAAATACTTAGGATGTTTGGTACTTTAGTAAAATCTAGGCTACCACGTCAGTTGCACAAGGCACACATGCTATTGTGCAAGGTTCTATCACTTTGCTGTTAGCATAATCATGTTGCCATTAAACTAGTTATGATTCTTGAGGGAGGCCTAACTTCACACTATGTCAGCTGCCAAGCCAAGGCTCATGTGTGTAACCACATTGGATTTATCACTTTATCTGAAAACAAAAATTATAGTTGATGGAAATACATATTATTTCAAAAATGTGGTCTTTCTCATGATAGTAATGGTTTTTGACTAAACAGTTTCTTGGAGCAGTTCTGATATTTTATTTACCCTATAACCCCTTGTGTTCACTTTGACCAGCAGCTCCACTCTGTGTAATACATCACCCCCTCATTCCTCACCCATTTTGCTAGATGTTAATCTTGTTTAATTTAAGATCCATACACCTTGCAGTTCAGACTACATTGCCATCTATCTTACCATACATTAATTCACAGTCCTGTACAAATGGCAGTTTTGATTCAGATAGAAATTGGAAAGAGGAACTGTAAAAGAAGAACTACTTGTGCTGAACTCCACAGCTTTGCTGGTAATAAGAACTAATCCAAATGTCATTTTAAGTTTTCTTTGGATGATTTGTATTTTCAAAAGCTTTGGCGTTTGAGCTTGCTAATATCAAAACTAGGCATGCACAGTGGTCTGTGCAAAATCTTGAAGGTGAATCAAGGAGTCACATGGGCTAAAGTCTATGTAGGTGGCATTTTAAGACGTAACAAATGCCAAGTAATCTTTTCTGCATACCTTCAGTAGGCTATCCCTCATGGCTCAGTTGGAAGTTCTTTTTTTTAATGTCCTTCATAAATATTTGATATCCAGACTGAACGCTCACATCTCTTTACTAGGGGAAAAGGATGAGATTGACTACAGTGACAGTAATAACACTATTATAAATATTTTTTTACAGTGGGAAACTTTACAAGATATTCAGGAGTTTCTGGCAACAGAATAGACTTTTCTTTTAAACTTAACTTCATGAAAAGCTGATATTTGTAATATTAATGTATTGATTTAAATTTATGGCTTATGGAAAGTAGTACATCCTTTCATGTAAATTTTTTAGGATCCAGGCCTGCAAAGGTTTACACACAGATTCATTGTGTATTCTGGTCCCAGGAAATAAGAAACAAGAGTCGCTTTGATTGCAGTGGAGCCAGGACTCCAGCTGCTGCTTTCAGAGCAGGCAGCTGAAGGTTTACCAGATTTTGTAAGATGTAGGATCTGAGGCCAGTTTTTTGACACGAGAAATCAGAGATTTTTCACCTTTGCGCTGTTCTTGCCACATTCTAGATACTTGTGTTATATTGCCAACCAAAAAAAAAGTGAGTCTTGTCTCAGTGAACTTGAGATTTGATAAAACTAAAAAACCCAAAGGCAAATATCAACAAAAGGATACACTGTTCAGAATTAATACCAAATATTTTTTCATAAACTCAAGCCTATATTTGTTGTGTCAGGGGATGTTCTCAGCACATATATGAAAACACACACACACACTTACACACCATTCATTTCTGCAAGTATAAAGCCTGTGGTCAAGCTCAGCCCAGTTCTGAGTCCAGCACAAAGCCAATGTAATCTTTGAGACTGACTAAAGCCTTCAAGACAGAACTGACAAGGGCTGCTACAGCAACCATTTTTCACAGAGAGCTTATTTTTAAATCTAAACAGCAAATGAGAGGAAAGTTAATGTCTAGAGGCCTGAATGTGCTCATTTTTATTCTGGCTGAAGCTGATCTTTCAGGTGTGAGAATTGTTAAGGTTGAGGTTGGATTGTCTTTGAAGTTAATGTTATGGAGGCATTTCAGCTTTGTCTACAGGTCTGGTTGGTCTGATGTGGACATAATGCTCTGTACAGCACATCTCTACACAAATGACGCTAATGGATCCACACCAAACCACAGGTGCTGGGCTCACCCATTTTCTGGGAAAGCCTGGACCTATGTCCATCTCTAAATCATATGGCTGTCAGCCTTGTGCAAAACCTGTATTTTGCCTAGCCCTGAAGTATGCCTAGCTGCTGATCTTTGTGGCCTCTGCTCTGAATTATAGGGACAGCAGACTCGTGTTTGGACTGTGGTAGTTTTGACTTGGAAGGCTTGCAGTGGGCTGCAGCAACCCCCAAAAAATTATCAAAAGTAAGCTTTTCTGTGTGTTCCCCAAGTTTACTTTTGCCTGTTGAGTTTTTGTTTATTGTATACTACATGATGTGTTGGTTGCTTCCAGGAAATAAAGACACTGACTTGTAACTGGTATGAGGACTCCCTGCTGGACCAGCCAAGCAGGCTGGAGCCCAAACACCATGTTCAGCCTAAGTGCTGTGAAGAACTGGTGCTTCGTCCACCTGCAATTTATTGTGCTGCCTGGTGCTCCCCTATCTCCTCAGTCTGGGAAAACCCCCATGCATTCCTCTTTTTCTCTTCTCACAGGACTCCCTTGCACCAGAAATCTGTTTTCTCCTTGACTAACTTGCCTTCAACTCAGACGAGCTGGGAGATCTGCCACAGCTTGCCTAACTAGGCACTTGTCTGTATTTGCCTGACTCTCACTTCAAGAGTCAGAGTGGGAATAAATGTTGAATTACAAAAAATCACTCATCTGACCACCTGCTTGGAGTACTGATGCCACTTTGCTTCAATAGAGAGGGAATCCTGTTCCCTGACTGTGCCAGTAGCAATTTTCTAATCTATCCTCTTCACACACAAGGGCCCTGAATTATCTTGCAGTAATATTGACACTTAAAAAGCACCGTGTGATTATATGGACAGAGAGTACCAGTTTACCGAAACACACAGATTTTATTCAAGAGAGGATTTCTTTTTAAGGACAAAATTAACTGAATGGAGCTAGCAACTCTGTCTTGGCAACTCTGTCATAATCAGTGTTTATTATTTGTACTGAAAGGGGCAGAAGCCACCAAAACTGCTGTACAGCATAATGAAGATAGTCCCTTTAATCACTAATTAATGCTCACATTGCTCTCTTAACATGAATAGTGTCTCCACCTGAAAAATTAGACAGCAGATAGGTTGAGGTAGACTTGAGTGACTTGAGTAAGGAATGCAGAGACCATGGCTTTGAGCAGTGACCAGATCTGCAGAGCTTCTGGCTTCAAGGCTGTGTTTTATTTGCTTATTGCTTCCCAGCTCTGAGACCTCTCTGGAGGGCTAGGGGACCTACAAGACATTTTTTCACTAAGATCTTTCTGGCACAAGCATTTAATATTCTTGCCTCAACCTTTACTACATGATTTGAGTTCTGCTTTCTTTCTGTAGTGGAAATGAGAAAGGGAAGATTTGTTTTGGGGTCAGACATTACATCTGAATGTAAGTCCTACAAACATCAGTATTGTCTAAGATTTTCAAGATGCACATGGCACTGGAAGATTTGTGTACAGGGGATGAGTCCAGGAAAAGCAATCACTCCCCGCCTTTGTTCTTGCAAACAAACTTCTGGAGAAAATTTTCTTCAAAAACGTTAGCATCTGTCAAACAGGTGTGCTGGTCTTCATATGCATGGCAATGGATGTTAGACAGGGTCTTTCTTTCTGGTGGCAGCATCAAACTGGGTCAGAGTGCCCTCTGCTTCAGAGACATCCATGTGGTGCATCAGTGCTCAAATGAGTGCTGTGCAAATATGCATACAGCTGAAGGGAAAGAGGCAGCAGACAGGAGGGAAGGGAAAATCAGAGAGCTGGCCACAGTCAGCAGAGAAAGGAGCATCGTCCAGTACTGACAATATACAGCTGTGGGTCTCTTGTCCATAGCTACCTTCGTTATTAGACACACTTGACTTTAAATTAATGTCAGCCCCACAGGCTTCATGTAGAAGTGCTGTGCTGGATGGAGCCAGGGGAATTTTGCCTTTGACTCTGAACAGCAAACTTGCTGGGAAAAAAATGAGCTCTGAAATAATGAAATCACATAGAATTCCACTAATTATGATTTTGGATAGAAAAATTGAAGGGAATGTCCTGGTAATGTCATAGCAATAATTTTATTCCATATGAGATAGTAAGGCTTTTTTTTTCCAAAATGTGTTTCTTTAAACAACTGGTCAATTCAGAAAGTTTCACTTTGGGATCAGCCTGGTAGAATCCCTTTCTAATCTGCTTTTATTTGTTAGTTTTCACCACTGAATTAAAACAGAATTATTTACTCTGCTCCAATGCTGACAGTGTTCTCAGCCTCCTTCAAATAGAACACAAGTTTTTGCCTCCTTCCTTTCTCTGCTCAGCACCAACTCTGCTGTCCATTCTTTGTCGAGACCATGTGTGATGGGCTTCCACGCCCATTAACAGTGGAGAATCAAGAAGATAGTTGTGCAAAATAGAGGTCTTGGAAGAAAAGGTGGTTAGTTACACAGACAGCAGGACCTCCACCACTGCAGGTTGAGACAGACCAGTTCATTTAAAGCACTTAATTGCATTCCATAGAGCAGTTTGGGTGGGAAAGAACCTTAAAAATTATTTAGTTCCAACTCCGCTGCCCATGGCAGGGGAGACCCCAACTAGATCTTGTTTCTCAAAGCCCCGTCCAGCCTTGCTTGGAACACTGACTGGGACTGGGCATCCACTACTTTTCTTTGGGCAAGCTGTTCCAGTGCCTCACCATCCTCACAGTAAAGAATTTTAATGTATCTTTAAATATATATATTTTTTATATATAATTTAGGTTAGAATAGCTAACCTAAATTCCCTCTCTTTCAGCTTGAACCTATTTCATTATCTTGCTCTCCTGCCTGGCACTGTTTAACAATCCTGCTCTCCAAAAAATTCTTTACAGGATGGCTCATCTGGGGGAATCTTCCATTGTTTCCCATTACCTGGGGCTTTGTGAAGAAGTCTCTAATGAAATGAGATGGTACAAGCAGATCTGTAGAAATAAATTTGGCTACCCATGTTATTAAATTCAAGTACATGGCTAGTTCTTTTCTGTTATGACAGAAAGCATTTATGGGGATTCAAAGACTAGTAGAAGGGTTAAATTTTTCTCCAACATATATGTTACAGGTCTGTTCGCTAAAAGAAGTTCTTTTGATTTCCTACTGGACATTTTTTTTCTTACCTATTTGAACAACATGGCTTTCAGCAAACTGTATCACTGTAATTTACTAACCTAACTGCTTAGTATTGAAAAGGCTTATTAGCTTTTGTATAAACTCTTCTGGCCAAACTTTTCTTAACATAATTGTACATAATTGAAAATGACTAAACACATAAGATGAAAATTAAGGCTGTAACTTGGGCAGTGAGTCAAGTACTTTTATAGTGGGTAATATTGGAACACACGAGGTATGCCAGGCAGTGTAACTGCAGTGTCAACCCCACTTTGCTGCTGTAAAGAGATTTGCTTTTTGAAGTTCTGCACACAGCAGAGCCCTTTGTGAAAACATCTTGATTTTGTGCAGCTTATTTTCTTTATAAAAGAAAAACAGTTGCTTCTCAGGTGCTGATGGTGACAGGCAGTGCACTTCTTCAGAGTAATCTGGGTATGCAATCAAAGCCTGTGTTCTCCTCCCTGAATTTCTCTTTCTGGGACTGATTATTTACATCTTGCAATCCCTCTGGCAGTCAGGGACCTAGCTTTAAAAATATTACTGCATCAGAGAGGGTTTTTCGAACTAATGTCAATACTTTCATTTATTTCTAGTGCTTTGTGACAGAAGTCTGCCCTGACTTTGCACATAGGCACTCTGAGTTCACTGGCTGTGCTTGGGGTAAGCAAATGTATGAAGAAAGCATATAGGGACTTTTTTCTAAAGGACTCATTGGCCCTGCTTATAATATTTGCAGCTGTTAAGCTGTGAAAGCTGTCCTTTGACATCAAACTGAATTTAATTCCTTTTAGGCTATAGATTAGAGGAGGACACTTCTTGGTGCTAGATGAGAGAAAAGAATTACTTTCCTTTTATTTTCAATTAGAACTTTTAAATACTCTGAACATTGTTCACAGCTTGAAGCCTCAGTGTTTCCTCTGTAGGACTTGTAATGTGTGAAGAAAATAGATACAGGCAGGTAATAGCCTCCATGGTCAGTCCTGGATTTGTTCATATTTGGCAAATGTTTGGCACACTGTGAGGATATGACAATAAATTAACCTCAGTATTTCCAGCTCTGTGAACTCTAAATCCTGGTGTATAAAATCAGCGAAGAAAATAAACAGTGTATAATCTTTCAGTAGCTTCTCCATTTGTCTTAGTATCATTTCCTCATTGTATTCAACAGTGCTTAAGAATATTGTCTGTGGTCTCATAAATGCCACAGAAAAGGGCTCAGAAAAAAAGAGTACCACAGCTCTGTTGGGCTTGTACATGCAGCTAGAGCAAGTATTTTCCAGTTTTCATCCTTAGCCAGGAATCCCAGGAACTACTGTTTATCTTGGTGTTTTTTGTTTGTTTGTTTGTTTTTGTTTGTTGGTTTGTTTTTAAATTATGACAAAGACTCTCCTCAAATTGTTTGACCCCATGAGCTGGAGATTCAGAAAAGACGCCAAAAAGCACTAGATTTTCAGGATAAGTTGTAGGAGCAAAACAGAAATTACTTCTCTCCTGTTAAGGGCTGTTTTCTTCCCAAGGTGGTATCTATCTTAGTTAACTCTCCCAATTTACTAACCCCTTGGTGACCTCCAGCTTCTGTAAAAAAAATGCAGACTGAAATAGCAGCAGTGGAGAATTTCCAGATGTCAGCCCTGTTCTCAGTGTGCAACTGCAAGTGGTATTTAACAGATTCAACACTTTACCCTATCTCACCAGTAACTTAACCATAAACAATATAAAATTGCCTAAGTTGGTCAACAGAAGAAAGCACCCCACCTTTGTCTACGAACCCTTCTTTCTGAAGCAATAAAGATGCTTCTATAACTTAGAAGTGTGTTAAGAAGAAACATCTTACAATGCAACAAAAAATGAGCAGCAACAATCTACGTAAAAAATTGTCAGGGCTAAGTAATCTCATTTGATTTAAAATGAATGATGTACCTACCACACTCCAGTGAAATAAAAAGATCAAGGCCTGATGGCATTAAGCAGTATCCTTTCTTTTAAGCCATAGGATGCTTGCAAACCACAGCAAAATGATGGCTAGAGGTAACCACTGTACAGTCATTTTAGCATGGGGTTATGCTCAAGTGAATAGATAACCTCTTTTACAGCAGGGCTGATTAGCTCAACCAACTCTCCCTTGCCCACAAGAACTACCATGTTGCTGCCATTGCTGGAGCAGACTCATCTATAGCTGGAGGGAATCTGTAGCCAGTGATGCATTACGTACAGTGGAAATACTCAAAAAGGAAGCTGACCTGATTTATCATGTCTGAGAAAGTGACCCATTTCTGCTTGTCTCCTTTTTTCCCTTCACCTATTATTTTCCTTTTGTTTTCCCACCTACAAGCAACCAAACGTGCTACAGTTAATACTTTTTCTCCTAAATCTTGGCAAACCAATCATTCCTGCAAATGCGTGACTGCTGTGATTAGCTGGGTTTGATTGCAATACAGCCTATATTTTTTTCTGTTTTGGCAATGCTGTTACAAGCAGAACCACTCGAAAACTGTAGCAGTAAGAAGACATTTTATGGTGCTGTGTACCCAGAGCATGCCCCACATTCCTGTAGTCTTGTGACAGACACCAACAACCACATCACCATAGCTGCACAAAGCAGGATAGTGCTAATTATCCTAAATTACAGATGTAAAACATGAAAAACCTTAGAGCCACAGAGGATTTTAGGTACCTGCACTTCCCATCTAAATCAAGTGGATGATGATGTCTCTACATACCTTTGTAGATCTGCAGATGAGGGACTTTTTGTGAGGTCATGCTGAACCGCGCAGAGCAGCAGCAACTGGAAATGATGTTTCCCAGGACCTGAACCAGCATCTTTGTTAGTGCTCAGTGAGTCCAGAGAGCTCTCTTCCTTACACCAGGAGCAACTGCTGTGTATACAACTCAGGAGCCAATGCCCTTCTTTCTGAGGCAACCAAGTTCCTAGGTTTGCATGCCAGTGTCTGTGCACCAACACAACTTGTCTCTGCCCCATAGCTGGAGTGACCCAATCTCTCTCTCAGCCAGCTAATTTTTCTCTTAGTTCTTATTTTGGGTTATACTTTAGGAAGTTCCCTCCTCCAAGTCTGATATAGCACACTATTCCTATACAACTATCTCCTTCCTTGTCTCATCTGAGAAGGTGATCTGTGTCAACTAGACTGTGACAATAAAGCAGGTAGTTTTTCTATCATAGGTAAATGTGGAGGATGTTTTGCACAGCTGTGCCAAATGCTGTGGTTTTGCAAGCTCCTCCAGAGATGCATGAGCAGTTACAGAAAATTCATAAGTGACTCTGCATAGTGCACTGGACATCTGAGCAGCACATGAGAACTGCAAATGGAGGTCTTGGGACAGCAAAAACTGTTATTAATTTCTTGTCCCTTTTTTATTATTCATTCTTACATTTACTAGCCTTAAAAGTTTCTTCATGTAACCTCATAAATATCACAGTGTGAATTAAGAATTGTTGAAGAGTTAGTATGAGTTTTGAGGCATCACGGGCGGGTTGTGAGGATCTTGCAGGAAAGTAAGAGGCTCTCTGAAAATGTGCTAGTCCATTTCCACACCCCAGACCTGGCCAAAATAACTGAAACACCTTGAGTGTTGAACTTGGGAGACTAAGCACCTATTTTCCTTCTGTTACCAGAGGTATACAGAGCTATTAAAATAAATGAAAAAGAAATAAAACCTGAGAGGCCTTCTAAATGCTGAATATGCTCTTACTCTGTGAAGTCACTGACCTCCACAGAAACACTCCAGAAGAGCTTCAGGGAGAGCTATGCTATCTGACCAGCTGCTAAACATTTTATTAAAAATATCCCAAGACCCTTTTATTTCCTTAGAAATTTCAAAAAGGGAAATGCATGGAACCCCCTTGTTTCTGAAACCTTAGCAACAGCAGCAATATTAAAATTGTCTAATCTGTTTTTGGTGTTTACTTGGATGACTCAGTTTTGCACAGCAGAGGAATTACCAGCTGAAAATCTTCTCATGGCTATGGAATAAAGTGAGGTGGAATGAAAATAAGAGTATGTCACAGGCCATGGTATGCACTAACAGATGGAATATGTACCTGATGTATCCAAGTGTCCAAGCACAAAGTTGCACATGATAATGCCCTTGTCAATTCATGGTTTTCTCACGAACACTACTGCTAACTCAAGTTCATGATCCCTTCTTTTGCCATGCTGACACACATTCTGAATTAGGAAGGTATTTGCAAAACCAAAGAGATTTAAATAATGAGGATAATTTATCTCAGCTGAGTCAATTCCAGTCCTTTGATGACAGAACCATACCAGTTCTCCCAGCATTCACAGTCTTCTTGGACAGCCAAATTGACTTTCTGTCACTGAATACAAGTAGGAAAAAACCAATTTGAAGCCCCACCTACTGCAAAACTTTCAAGACTAAATTATAAAGCAGAAATGCAGGCCCACTTTCCCTTCTGTGACACTAAAAAGCACCATATTGCCAAGGCTTCTGTGTGTGTGTGTAGATACACATTTTATCTGTATGGCTTCTGAGTGAAAGGAGCAGAGGGTGGGTACTTGTGTAGCAATGGGCAATTTATGGTGCGTTTCTTAAATGTCTGAGTTGAAGATGAATTTTTAAATTTCTGAGTAGGAGCCATATGATGCCTGACTATGTTGTCCATCCTATCATTGTTCTAACCTCAGGTAAACACAGCATTTCAGGAAAAAAAAATACTTGAGGGTTTTTTCTTTTTTTTTTCCCCTGCAAGTCAGACTATGATGAGGTTCTTCCAGTCCTGATATAGAGAGGATGCTGTCTGTGATAAACCCTGAAAGAAAATTGCACACTGTTTACTTTATCAGTCCTTAAATAATTCAGTGTTCTTTTCTCACAAATTATATACGCTGTATGGAATACTTCACTTAGGAAATAAATTCACTCAGAACATACTGCCTTGCTGGCTAAAATCAATCTTTTTTTTCTTCTGCAAATATGAAAAAGTGCCATGTGATCCTAGAGCAACACGGTCCACAATATGCTTGGCAAAGTATAACATGAGAAGGAAAGGAAAAAAAGAAATGAGACAGTAACAGGTATGCTGAGTTAATATGTATGAAGGATCTCATAAAAATAACAGCAGCAAGGCACAGCAGTGGAGGAAAGGAAAAAAAAAACAACTGTGGAGTTAGTACTTTGATTCTTTTAGTGAGAGAGGCAGCTCCAGTGCGGTATGTCCTTGAGATCACAGCATATCTTGAACAGTGGTAGGTAAAGAGAAACACAGTAAAAAGACAAAGAAGTAGGTGCAGTGAAAAGGCAGATTTATTTACTAGTAATACTGTACAGAGAAAAAAAAAGAGAGAAGCCACAGTTACAGCATGGCTGTTGCTGGCAGTGTTCTTGGTTTTTTTATTTTGTACTCATTATTTTAATCTGAAGAAAAAAACAGTCAAAAAAGTACACTTCAGGTTACAAAGTACAGCAGCTATCCCCAGCAATTCTAATCCAGTGTTAGCACAGCAGTTTTTCCCCAACAAAATGGGACTTTATTTACATTAGCTCACAAAGAAAGTGGGAGACTAAAGCTTAAAAAAAATCTCAACCACAACCGACATTCACCATAAAAGCTGCATTTTACACAACATTTTCTTGAACCCCTATAATGAGTCGTTCTTTGGCTGTGGAGTGAATGTAGTTGGGAGCGGCAGAAAACCTTCAGAAATGCGTTCTTTGCATTTGACCTGACCTGCTCCTTCTTGGCTACCTTTGCTGCAGTCAGATTCAGTTGGTCAATAGAAAAACAAAAACTTTCAAACGGATTATTTCTCTTGTATCGGCCCCTAAGCAGTTCCTTGCAAATAAACGGGGCAATATTTGAGACCATCATCAGTAAAGCACCTTCAATGTAAATACTGGCTGACCTTCACACATCCTCAGGGCTATCCCTACCCCGCACGGTGCTAAGTATGTGTTACACTTCAAGTATGTGCTTAAGGTTAGTGCAGCTTGAGCGCCACGTTCATCTGGGACTTTATATGGTTGCACAAAACCTTCTTAGTTTTTGAGTTTGCCTCTCTTTAATAGGCATATTATCTCGGAGGGATACCACTAGATTCTTGGCAGCTAATTTTACTGAGAATGCCTTTGCCTGCTGGATCAGTCTGTGGGGAAGTTCACATTTTCTCCAGGCTCTTTTGCCCTGTCAATAGCAGGCAATAGCCTGACATATGGCAGGGTGGATTGCCTTCTGCTGCTGTAAGAACTGCTTTCTAGATGCTGATATTTTATGTACCTGGATACATCTGGCTTGTATGAGTTCAAGGGGCATAGTGTGTTCCAAAGGAATAGTAAGAGAGACAGCAGATTCACCTGAATAGCGAGATTTTAATGGAACTTGCTGTTTGTGCAACCCATAGGATGCCAGATGAATAGAGAGGGAGAGTGCTCCTTTAATATCGAGTATGTCCCAAGAATCTAGGAAAATGCAGGAAAATGTCCAAATAGTGAGGACAAGATACCATAATTTCTTGGGACTAACACCAGCAGGCCTAAGGTGAGTTTTATAACTTCAGTCTCTCCTTTCTTCCCACTCTTTCTTCTAGGAGAGCATAAAAGGGGAAGCAGAGGGATGAAGAAAAAAGGATCAGTTGAGCAAGTGTCCAGAATGAGAACAAACACAGGGACAGGGGACAGGCAGAGTCTGGGGCAGAGGTGTGCAGAGAGAAGAATTTGAAAATAAAAGTTACACTGCCTCTTTTCTGTTGTGTTTGTGTGGAGGTGTGAAGTTTGCCCCTCTGTCCCCTGCATCTCCAGGCAGTGGGGTTTTGAGAGTTCTTGAAGGGTGTTTGTCTCCTCAAACACAGTCAGCAAGGAGACCATGCTCTAAAACCCTCTGCAGAAAAGTGCACCAGTTTCACACCACCATTTAAAATTCTAATTAAACTAATGAGAAGACACAGTTAAAGCAGCATAAGCCTTGCCTGTAGCATATTGCTTAAAGACCAGACCCTATACACATTTTTGCATGTGCTTAAATTTAACTTGTCTGGGTCACCCCATTAAAAAGGACTACTTGGGGGCTTGATTTTATGCTCATGGGCAAATCTTTAGGTCTTACAGACCTGCTGAATGGATATGCAAGGTCTAAATTTTGGTACAAGTCACTAACATACCAGTGCAAGTTAAAAATGTATAAATATACCCAAACTGGTGAACTTGGGTTACTTAGCTAATTCTAAAAAATTAATTAAGGGTTTTTTAGTCAATATCTGAAGTAGATTAATTCTTAGAACAAACCCCTAAATCCACTTTTGAGAAGAATTTGGGAAACAATTGCAGGAAATCTTTCAAATACAATAGCAGCAAAACCCCGCAAAGAAAGAGAAGCTTTTGCAAACTGAAGGAAGGGGCTTGGAATTCTTCACAAGTTTGCCCGTAAGAAAAGTGGCCTATTCTTAATCCACTGAACTGCTTAAGTGGAACCATCACAGGAAAAAAGCTATAGATTTTGCAAGACTCTTTGAACCCACAAGGAAAAAGGCTCAGTTTTATAATTGTTTAATTTTAAATACAAGTGGGACATTTTTAAGAACTTCATGCACCCTTGTCACTATTTACAAGCTAAGTTATTAGACGTTTATATTACAAGTTGGATTTATATTCTCTTTGGACTAGGTGACAATCCATCTATATTCTAAACTGAATAAATTCAGCCATTTTATACAATTTACTCTTTTACATACAAAAATTACAGTCTATATTTTTGTTGGATATTGTCATATTCTGCAACTATTAAGCTCAGAACTAAAGTTTACTCTTGCTGCTTGGAAGGCTCAAGAAACACAATCTGAGCAAATCCTAAACTTTCCAACAGACAGCAAGAACTGGTTGAAACTTACTGAGTTTAGAAAAAAATAAAGAATCCATGCCTCAGCATGTGGGAAAATCCTCTACTTTGTCTAAAATATTTTGTTCAACTCTTTCCAGTGGCACCATCTCTTGCATTTTGAAATCTAATGTTGGATAAAATATGACAAAACATATATTTCCCCTATTAGCCATACCACTCTGCTGAAAGTAGGTTGCTATTGCCTACTATGTTGGCTTTCTAGGTAAAGAAATTTGTCTAGCTATAGAAGATGTAGGTCCACCTTTTTCTGTGGAACACATTTACTTATTTAGCTGTGTCTATAGCAGTTATATTGAATTCTACTCTTCTAACTTGACTCTTTAAAAAGTGTTGTAATCCTTCTTCCTGGAAAAAATTGTGGTGAGGTCTACAAAAGATCCCAAGAAGCTGGGCATTGTCATAAATGTATGAAAAAGTTGAAAGGCTCAATGTCATGGGAAGGATGATATTCCAAAACTCAATACCCATTTGGGGTTTGTATCTCATTACAAAAATATTTATTCCTAAAAAAATACACAAATGTAAAATACTACATTTTCTATTATATCCCCACTTACTTTCCAAGTATGCCATTTGGATGTTTGACTAAATTAAAAGGTAGAACACCTTTTATTTCTCTAGCAACTCTGTATGCTATCTTTCTGCTCAGATTATTTTGTGGTATCTTAATAATTTTAGGTGGGAAGAATCAGTAGTGAACTTAGGTACAATGGCAGGGGACTAACATATTAGCCGTCAGGAAAGTCCCTCTGAATGTTTGCTCATGGATGGTAGCAATGCTGACTCAGGACCTGATCCTACCGGATGCTAAGCACCATTTCATTTTGTATTTTTTTCAGTAGAAGTAGCAATGCTTAGAGTTAGCCTCTCAGATTATACCACCTTGGGAAAACTCAGCAGAGCATAAAATCTGTATAGGTACGTAAGAACACCCGAACTACACTCTGTGTTGATCATTCATGCCCTCATCTTGCAGATGCCTGCAATGCTCTTCCTATGAGCAGTCCTGTTGACTGAAACAGGTCTACACATAGCAGAATTGGGTATACACATTTTTGTTTGCAGGACTGAAGTCTCGTACTGCGCTGGTAGAGGTACACTTCTTGGAGAAGGGCTTATGCACACTTTTCTTGTTGGGGATTGAAAGATAATGTTGTGTTTATACAGCTTTGGAATACAGCCTGCACTTTTTTGGAAAAAAATAAGGAAATAAAAGATACAAAAAAAGAAGAAGGAAACCCAAGAGTGCTAAGGCAAACTGTCAAATGGCACATCATACCTACTTTGTCATTCATTTAGGTAACATAACAAAGGCAGACCAGAGGAGTTCTGTAAACATATACCATACAGTACATCAGCCACAAGAAATTAAAAAAAGAAAACAACCCTGTAATTCTTTTCTTTCTGTATTGATATTCTAGTAATTGAAAGAGATTGCCTAGCCACTAATCATAATGCTGTGGTTTTTGATTTGTTGGTTTGTTTTTTTTCTGTTAAAAAAAAAAAAGAAAGAGTGGAAGTAAAATGCAGTGGTTTGCAAAAGAAATGGTCCCTGAATGAAAACAAGGGACGACATGGAGAAGGTTTATAGAAACTTAGAAAATACAAAATATAAAAAAGTTTCCTAAGTTACTTTTTTCCCAGTCTAGGAAAAAATACACTGAAAAGAGGGTTTTTAAAATTTTTCTTACAAAAGTTAAGGCGAGCAGTTTGTTGTGGCAAAATGCTGTTACTGAACCAGTTTCTGACTCTACTTTTTTGTATCCCCTCATGCTGAAACTGAAAATGTACATGTGATGGCATAAGTTAAACAGACAGGGATTATGCTTAAAACAGTATAAAAACACCCATCCCGTAACGATCCTTACAAAAATCTCTCTCTGCTTGACCATAGAGCAGACTGCTTCCCTTGCGCCTGATTGTGCATGGATTTCCACAGGCAGCCTCCTATCCAAGCGTAAGGGGAAAACCAACCCCTTCAAAGCCCAAACCATTCCTGGAAAACCAGTTTACATTCATCAGCCTGGGCTAACACATCTGAATTCCCCTGTAACTTGGCTGCAGGCTAAAGCCTAGAAGGGACAAGGCAATGTCCAGCGTGGCTGCTGCCCTTGTGGAGGGGGATGATTGGAGTAAGCGTGTTTCAGCAAAGGCCCTGTGGTTTCAGACCCATTAGCTCCTATTTTATGTTTTTCCTGATCTCAGATGTGGAATTGCCTTTGACCTGTAAAGACCAACCCTATGCAGGTGAACCTTCAGCTTTCCTGGATCTACCGGGGCCTGTTAACCATGGAGTTAATGTGAACACATATAAATGACTGGCCTTCCTAGGCACTCAATGTTAGCTACAAGAACTGAGCAGTAGGTATTTGAGAGGTTTAAGGTTTAAGGCTTGTGCTCTACTTCTAACCACTAAAGGGCCACTTCTGGACTGTGGTGTGCCACCATCTCCCCGCTATGCTGTGCCTCAGATGGTGCAGTGGTCTCAGACACGTTCTGGTCCCAGCGTCAGCAAGCATCTCCCAAAGCTGGCTGCTAAGGGAGTCATCCCCAAAATGCTGAGTCAGTGCTGAACCAGAAGGTCATCTGACAGGGGAGCACATGGCTCAAGAGATGCAGGGACAGAATGGGTTAGGTTAATATGATACCCCAAATTTCCTAAGCAGGAGGTTTTGAAAAAAAAAGTCCATATGGGGAGAGGAGCAGCAGGGGAAAAAAGCTCAGGCTGTGAAGACACCACGAGGCCGGGGTGGCTATGAAGGTGGCATCACACCCAGAGAGGAAAAGGTGGTGAGCAAAAAGATGACTGGCCAGGCCAGGAGGAGATGGTTCGGAGATTTGTCTCCAAGTATTACTGGTGAGGTGAGCAGGCCCTAGAGTGAGAGAACTATTGCAAAGTGCGCCTGGCTCCCACGTCATTCACAGGTAGATACAAGACATAAAGGGCTTCACTCTTTGCTTCACAGGGCTCCTAAACATGCCTGGGCACAGCCTCACCTGGCCATACTGGGCTTGAATCTTAGGGTCTTCTTTTAAAAAATGTTTAGATTTGTGAATGCTTAGCATTTCTAGGAAAAGAGAAAAAGGGAAAAACCCCCACCCAACCACCACTACCAACAACAACCAAAAAAAATCCCCCCAAACCCACACAACCCAACCAAAACCACACACAGGCTGCTAGTTTCTTACAAACAGCCACCAGACTTTTTGTTGCAGTATGAGTCTCTGTGGCCCTTCCCCTCTGTGATAAAACTTAACCACCTAAGCCTGAGTCAAAGAATGATGTGCAGAGCTTCTCTGGGTGAGTTTGGTCCTTCTCCCAGCCGAAAGCCCCCAGGGGAGGCAAAGGGAGCATGTGGAAGTCTATCAGTTTCTGCCACTGCAGCAGATATGGAGGTCAGCAAAATTTCTGCAGGTGTCAGAGGTGAGGCTGTCTTTCACTACTCTTGTTTTTTTCACTATTTGTTTGGGGTTTTTTTGTCAGACAGTCACCTAGGCAGTGGTGAGAAGTTTCACTGACCAGTTCCATATTGACAGCTGAGTGACCTAACATGGGAATCACCTTTTGCTTTTTTTGTATGTGTAGGTTTTCAGTGTGCCTTATATTACCACTACTGAACAAGCATCTTTTTTTACTGGCACAGAAAGAAAAGAGTACAGAGCAAGAACTGTGTTTAATCAGATGCTCTGAACTAACAATTAATGCAGTAAAAGCACCATCCAAGAAAGAACAGAAATATCATAGGAACCACCTCAGACTAAAAAGAGGCTTTTTGTTGTTTTCTTTTTTTTTCCTTACTTTTTTTTTCAGTTGCTGTTATTGATTTTTAAAGTCTGATAGTTTCAAAGACACTTTAAAATAATCTTCAGTACTTGTTCACACTATCAGAAAATATAAAATGTGATCTTTAATCTCACTCATGTAACTCCACTATAGTGAGTGAAGTTAAACTTAAGCCAAACCAGTGTGATACAAGAATCAGGTTCATAATATCTCACCATGAGAAAGCTAGCTGCTTTCTCATTTAGAAGAATCAAAGAACAAGAAAAAAAGAAACATCTATTGATTTTGGATGCTTTCACATTTTTACATTTTCATCTTTAGTTGTTTTTAAGAGGCCTGATTTTCAGAGGTCACATGAAGGAAAATGTACTGGAAATCAGGCATCTTTTAATGCCCCACATTAGAAAAAGAGGCATCCAAAAACACCAGCAGTTTTTGAAAATGTTAGTCTTGCGGCTATAGGATCTCCCAAAACAGCTGCTCTGACAAAACTCCAGTGGGCCTCCACAGGAGTTTTACCTGGACAAGCAGGGCAGCATCAGACCCTGTCATTATGTAGGTACACTGAAGGTACACTCTGTGAGAAATTACACTTCCATAAGAATTACAAAATAAAACTCTGACCCTGCCCCCATTCCCAGCACTGGGAATTTCGCCACTGAATCCAGTAGGAACAGGGTCAGACTGTGAGGAAAAATTCATTTTTTATTCTAGGGAAATAGAAAGCAGTATCCCTCATCTACTGGAGTTCAGCAGGAAAACTTCATGTATAAACATTGGCAGAGTTACTGAAAGGCGAGTAATTAGATCAGTGACTCCATTTCTGTTGGTGTGACAGCTGCATCTTTTTCATGTCAAGTTAATTTCAACTGTAATTTGGGGAGATGAAGTGCATATACAATACTGTAATCTGGAAGATTTATATAAGGCAAAATGATCATTCATACATTTTCTAGAAAGAATAATTAAGGTCCACTTCTGGTATCACCAATAAGCAGAAATGGCTAATGGGTTTTTCTGACACTGCAAACTAAACTGGAAAGTTACTAAAAACCAAAATTATGCAGTTTTTCAGGAAAGGCTTGTCTGAGTTTTAGCAAATTAAAACAGTAAATCAATCGGAGCCTTCCCCCAAGAAATAAAAAATATGATCTATAAAATAATGCTAAATGTGATTTTTCTTAAAAAAGAGAAGTAACATTTTTTTTAAGGCTCTCATATCTGGTGGCTGTGAAACTCAGACTCCCACAAAATCCTAGGAATCTGATCAAGCCTGCCAGATACTTAGAGAAAAAACATAAAAAATGTTTTCATTATATATATAAAATATATATATATAAATCAAATAAATATGAAAACATATGCTCCATTTCTCATTTATCTCTCACTCTGTAGTATTAAGGAAAAAAAACCAAAACAAAACAAAACACCATCACCAACACAAAAAAAAAGGCAGCCAAAAACCCCCAACCCCTCCCCAACACCAAATAGTATGTCTGATGGGAAAATAACCATGCGTTCCTCTTCCTGAAGAACTAGAAAGAAAAGCAACCCAACTGCAAGGCAATGGAGGCATTCACTTCCAGTTCACAGTATTGCAGTTAGAAGAACAGTGAGGTCTAGGTAAGTGATGGAGCAGGAGCTGCCTGGAGCAGGGAAGGAGGAGGTGTTCACATGACAATACAGCATTGACAGCGCTTTTTCTTTTGTGTACCTGGGGCAGCTTCCAAGGGCAGGCTCTCTTCCTTCCCCTCAGGAGAGGAGGGCTCTGTCGTGTCCGACAGGGGCCTGCCAGAGACCAGCTCAGCAGCGTTCCCATCCATGGTGGAAACATCAGTCACTGTCTTCTCCCGCAGTGACTTCTCGTCATCTTCATCGATCAGCACAAGCTCTGCCTTGATGGTCTCATCGTAGCCCAGCACTTTCTTTGTCTCCTCTTCATCATCGATGTTCTGGTAGCCCATAAATATCATTGTCACTGGTTGATCTGCACTGGCCTCTGGGGTTCCACCAGCACAGGGTTTGTCTTGTGGCTGAGGGTTCACAGCACGTCCTTTGCTGGATTTGTGTACCATTTCCAGCTTTGCCTCCTTGAAGAGCATTTGCTCCTTCATATGGCTAAGGTTTCCATCGGCTACCACATTTCTGTCTGACACAGTCATTTTTTCATACCCTCCTTTTACACTTGATTGTCCAGCTTTTTGCATAAGTTCATCTACGTCCTTTGAGCTTAATTTATGTACTCCATTTTCTACCACTGTGCCACCAGAGTGAACCTCATAGACTACCTTGGAACCATCATCATACACTTTGAATCCTCTTTGATGGGCCTCATCTGGGCCAACAGGTGAAGCAGAGACAATCTTGGTCTCTCCTGTCTGTTTGTCTTTCTCCACATTAATTTCCATGGTGCACAAAGCTTGAATGAAAACAAGAGAGGAAGTGCATGTTACAACAAAAAAAGCCAGTGAACGGTTAATTGCCAAACAGACAAAGAAAACTATGGTGCCCCTTTTTCCTGCCTCCTGCTTCTAAAGGGCTTAGTGTTCTACGTTAGAGGTGGGATGCAACGCTGTAGACACTACAACACTACGGCTTTTTATGCAGGTGAAGGCTGGGCGTATCTGCGGCAAACAGGACCTGCTCTTCCAGCTCATGCCACATGGAGCTGTCTCTGCTCAACTAGGAGCACCAAGAGGTTAGGTGTGATTTAGACAAGGGGAGGTGATAGCATGCAGGTTGCCCTCTAACTTTCCATTCTGAACTCGACTCAAAATTCAGAGAGAACCTCTACTCTCTTTTCTGCTATCAAACTGCCAGTTAGTTGGTAACAGGTTTTGTTTGCTGCAACACTCAGACCATTTAATTATCAATGCTTGTCCTTGCTTAACTCTTCCATCCGTAGCACTCAAAACATTTTAGAAGGGTGAAGAAATATTGTTTATCTTTGTTCTACACATGGGAAAACAAAAATCACAAACAAAATCAGGAATAGGATAATTTCTCCCACAGGTGTGTGGCAGGGCAGCTCTCTCAGCTTCCACACCAAGACATCAACAGACCTCTGCTTCCAGGTTAAGAGAATGTAGAAAATAGCCAAGAAGGGCTCCCTTGTTTATGTGAATAAAAGATTAAGCACCACTGCCAAAGTTGAAAAAAAAAAGTAATAATGAACTGATTTTCAAAGAGTCATGAAACAACAGGTAAAAACGTGTGAGGGATGTTGCTCTGGAATAGCAAAAGTTTTCTAGCAGTTAAGGATGTAGTAATGAGATGAAAAGTGTAGATCACACAGTAGGAATAGACGAGCAGTCTACTCTGCTCCAACATCCATTTTGAGATATGATGACATATCACTAGACAGCTTTTCAAAGAAAAGATGTGCAAAGGTATCTCAGACTTTCCAGAGTGTTCATTTGTTTAAGCATTCCTTGTGTGCACATGAAGACATTTCGGCTCTTGGACAGACATCCACAGACACTTAATTACAAATTATCACAGGCAATGACAAGTGTTTGTGAAACTTACAGTGATCACTTTCATCAACGAACCTCAATGGTATCATCACGGTTTATCTTACCTGGGGATACCACAAACTGGAATGTTTGCTTTTTTGTCTTGATTTATTTTCAAGTGAGTTTAGAATATCGTTGCCCCAAGAACCAATGTAGCTTGGTATGTTTGTATTTAAAAAAAAAAAATACAAAAAATTACTGTTGCTTTAATATATTTCCTAAGTCTTTTCATTCACACACAGTAAAATTACTTTTCCTATAACCTTAAAGCAAAGTATTTCATCAGCAATAGGAAATTTATCATGACGTGCATCATTACGCTGCCTATAGTGCTAGACAGAAAACTAACGTATTGGTGAGTGGGTGCATGCTGTTCTCTGTGACATGGTCTCCTCTGTCCCCCAGGAGTGCAGTTTGGTGGGCAAAATGGTTGGGTCTGGCCATCTAGGTGCTGTGTGCATCTGCTCAGCCCCAGCAGGCCTGTCTAGGTCAAGTACACCACAGGAACACCTGCATGGAGCCAGGGGACAGAGATGCCGGTGGGTGAAGGAGCATTGCTGCCTCTGAGAGTGATGCACTGCTGAAGGCTGGAGTGGGCTGCAGAAGCAGTATTCTCACCTTGACTATTGCAACCTAGTGGATTATCCCTAAGGACTGTGTTTTACCACTGCTTCGGGAGGTTTATGGACTAGTTGTGCCCCTAGCTGTCACCGCCCTGAGCACAGGATGCCCATTTCCTCAATGAAGTAAGGCTTACAGTTTTTTGATCTCTCTCCTATGCTGGAGTTTTCATGCCTGGCCATCCCACAGCAGCCTGGGCAGCCAGAAGGCAGCTGCAAGGCTGAGAGCTGAGCTCTGCTCTGAGGTGTGCAGCTGGAGACTGCAAGGCAGCTGGCATGGTTGGAAACAGGAAATTAAGGCTGGAAATAAGGAACGAACTGTTGCCCCAGGGCTGGTAGCAATTAAGCTACCAAGCCATTGCTCTGAGAAACTGTGGCAGACAGCATCATGGTGCAGCTCAGCGAGCAGCTGGCATGGATCACTTGCTCAGGACTGTTCCAGCCCAGGAATTGGTGTGCAAGTGCCCTTTATGTCTTATCCATGTGCCTCTGCTCCGAAGCCTTTAATCCAATTTATAGTGATAATGAAACAAAGATGCAGGTACCAACACTAACACTGCTAGAACTTTCTAGGTGCAGTTTCTTGAGGGGGAAGAAGAAAGGAGGAAGAATTTTGTTTATTGGCTTGCTGCTTAGGGCTTGGGTGAGTGGGCTCTGAACATCACTTGACCTCAACAGGGCTGCTCAGGCAGATATTGTTCAATGACTTTCAACATTACAAAGGTAAAAATAGCGGCTGGCTAGCCTTTGGTGAAGATGCTGAAACTGAGAGGTTTCTGAGTGGCCAGCTGAACTGAAGCAAAGCTGAACCATGAGACAGCAACAGCACACTCAGAAAATCATCTCTGATGGGCAGAAGTTTCTGATTTGTCCTGAGCACCATAACCCAACAGAGGGGGCATCACCAGCCTATCAACTGGCTGCCTGTTACCTTCTTAGAGAGAGGTAGCACCACCCTGAGCTCCCCTAGAGCTCTTATGCTTCTCTTTTTCTTTGAAAATTAGAAATACTATCTGAGGCATGGCTTTTCATTACAGACTGGTGATTTTCCTGTGAAATAGTTGAGTGCCATGTATTTGTAGTGCAGAAGAGGATGCAATCTGCCAGACCCTCTCTGTTTTGATGCACAAATTTAGGTCAGTATTGTGCATTAAAAGAAGGCTTGTACAGTGGGAATGAATTCAGAAGCAGACAGCAAAAATCTGATAGTTAAATCATGGGGACCTGGCCATATTTGAGTTTGTGATCTTGAGGAGCATGAGCCTGGCAAGGAGCAAAGACAAACCCCTGAACTTTAGAAGAGTGAACTTCAACTGTTTAAGGAGTTGGTGAATGAGATCCCCTGGGAAACTGTCCTTAAGGACTGAGGGGCTGACCAGAGCTGGCAAGGCTTTGAGACCACTTTTCTTAGCTCGCAAGAGCTCTCTATCCCAGTGTGTAGGAAATCAAACAAGGCAGGCCGGAAACTGGCACAGCTGAGCTAAGGTCAGCTTCTCAAACCAAGGAGGAAGAAAGAAACATTTACCAGTGGAAGAAGGGACAGAAACCTGGGGAGAGTATAGGAATATGGTTTAATGTGTAGGGATGGGGTCAGGAAAGCCAAGGCAAAGCTGGAATAGGACTTGGCAAGGGATGTGGAGAGTAATGAGAAGGGATTCCGTAAGCACATAAGTTAGAAAAAAAAAGGCCAAGAAGAATCTACCTCCCTGTATCTCCCTGCAAACAAGAAGGGAGGACTGGTGATGACTGATATGGAGAAGGCAGAGGTACTCAATGAGTTCTTTTGCCTTGGTCGTCACTGGAGTCAGGCTTCCCAGTTCTCTGAAGTACCTGATCCTCTGGGTGGGTGTGAGAGAAGTGAAGACCCTCCCACTGTAAGTGAAGAAGATGTTTGGGATCACTTGATGAAGCTGAATAGCCACAAGTCTATGGCACTGTATGACATGCATCCCAGAGTCCTGATGGAACTGGCTGATGTTCAAGGCCAGGCTGGATGGAGCTCTGAGCAGCCTGGTCTAGTGGAAGGTATCTCTGCCCCTAGCAGATGGATTGAGGGAATGAGATGATCTTTAAGTTCCCTGCCAATGCAAACTATTCAACGATTCTATAATTCTGTGTTGTTGTCAAGCTAGTCTCCATCATATTTGAAAAGTCATGGCAGTCAAGTGAAGTCCCCAGTGACTGGAAAAAGGGAAGCGCTGCCCACGTTTTTTAAAAGTGGAGGAAGGAAGAACTGGGAAACTACAGACCAGTGAACTTCACCTTTGTGCCTAGGAAGATGATCCTAGATGATATGCTAAGGCACATAAAAGATAAGGAGGTGATTTGAGGCAGCCATCATGGCTTTACTAATGGCAAATCATGCTTGACTAATCTGGGAGTCTTCTGCGATGGAATAATGGCAATGGTGGCCAAGGGAAGACCAACAGGTGTCATCTGGACTTCTGTGAGGCTTTTGTCCCCCTGACATCCTTGTCTCCAAATTGGAGAGACGCAGATTTGATGGATGGACTATTTGGTAGATAAGGAATTGGCTGGCTGGCTGGAGCCAGAGAGTTGTGGTCAATGGCTCTGTGTCCAGGTGAAGGCCAGTGACGAGTGATGTCCCCCAGGGCTCTCTCTTGGGACTGGTGCTCTTCAGTATCTTTATAAATGACATGGACAGTGAGAGCCAGGGCACTCTCAGCAATCTGCAGATGGCACAAAGCTGAGCGGTGCAGTTGACACAATAGAAGGAAGGGATGCCAGCCAGGGGGACCTGGACAAACCTGAGAATTGGGCCCATGGGAATCTTATGACGTTCAGCAAGTGCGAGTGCAAGAAGCTGCACCTGGGTCGGGGCAATTCCAATGTCAGTACAGACTGGGAGAAGAAGTCATTGAGAATAGCAAAGAGGAGAAGGACTTGGGGTTTCTCGTGGATGAAAAGTTGGATATGAGCCAACAGAATGCACTCACAGCCCAGAGAGCCAGTTGTATCCTGGGTTACATCAAAAGAAGTGTGGCCAGCAGCTTGAAGGAGGTGATTATCCCCCTCTACTCTGCCCCTACTCTACCCACCTGGAGTACTGCATCCAAGTTTGGGGTCCTCAGCACAAGAAAGACACGAACATTTTTGGAGCAGATCCAGAGGAGAGCCATGAAGGTTGTGAGAGGGATGGAGCACCTCTGCCATGAAGACAGGCTGAGAAGGCTGGGATTTTCCAGCCTGGAGAACAGAAGACTTTGGGGAGACCTTATTGCAGCCTTACAGTACCATTAGAAGGCTTATAGAAGTAGGGGAGAGGGACTTTTTGTATGGGCAGATAGAGACAGAACAAAGGGCAATGGTTTTAAACTGAAAGAGTTTAAGTGCTCAGAGGGTGGTGAGGCACTGGAACAGGTTGCCCAGAGAAGCTGTGGATGCCCCATCCCTGCAAGTTTTCAAGGCCAGGCTGGATGGTGCCCTAAGCAACTTGATCTAGTGAATAACATCCCTGCCCATGGCAGGGGAGTTGGAACTCAATAATCTTTAAAGTCCCAACCAAAACCTACAATTCTATGGTTCTATATTGAAGAAGAGTTGCAAGACACATGTTTTTATCTATGGTATGGAGTACTGACATGTAACAATGTCTTATTTATTAGGGAGACTTCAGACAACAAGTTCTAGCACTTCTTGGAGGATGCTGTACTAGAAAGTTAACAGGTGCGATCCTTTTGTATTTCAACTCTGGCTAATTTGCTTAAGCTTTTGACTCTGTCAACATTTTATTTTCATGTCTTCTGCTGTGATTTTACTGCAGTGTTTTTAGATATTGGCGTAACATATGATTTATGACCAACCCAGGGACCACATTAAAGCTACTTGGCTAAGTAAATGCATAAACATATGTGCATTTCTTAGAAAGCTGTTCACCAGTAAAAGGCACTGCCATGGGAGAAGTGAATAACAGAACCTTGCTTATCTGCCTATGTGCATAATATTTGTTCTCTGTGGGAAAACCTATCAGCTCAGCTTGTCAAAGTAGTTGAAAAATGAACTAATGTTGATTCTGAAATGTTTTTATTTAACCAAAGCATATTTACTGCAAAATGTGATTTACTAATAGAATACAAAATTACCTGACAATAGAGTTGAAACTGAAAGCAGTACTTGAAGATGACAGCCAGTATTCACAAGTACAAGTTTTCTGCACAAGCTTTAATTACAGTGAAACATGATGCAGTGCTTCAGGACAACAAGATCCCAACGTGCCAACAGAAGGGTCTAGATTCTGCCTGTTTTGTGGATTCAGAGGCTGTTCTTAAAAAAAAATCTACTTACACTTTCAGCTTGTTTTAAGATGGATGATTACAGCCCACCTTTAAGAATATCTATTGCACACACATGATACACTTATCAAGGACTACATTAACAAGGCTTCTCAGTCATCCAAAGAATGAAAGAAATTATTACTTTCTTGTTGTTGACAAAATGGCACAAAACACACAGAAAAGCTTGCGTTAAAGACATATGAGGGTAAAGCACTGGTGGAAGGGAAGATTTTGGAATGGCTTGCAACAGAACTTATGGAAAAAATTACGTATTTCATAGCTTTGTACAGTGCCTTAGTTGCAGACATTGCTTTGCTATGCTTGTTAATCCGTTCTTCAAGTAAGCCACCTTTTATCCCACTCCTTGGGACACCTCTTAAATAGCCATCAGAAATTTGGTCTTGAGGTAAGGGAGTACATTGTTTAGAAAAGAAGGAATTTGAAAACAATAAAAATGTACAGCTTCTAAGAATCATGTTGTTACGTTTAAGACACACAGTCAGTCTGAAAAATAAGTGTTAGAAAATTCTCTGTATGACTCCAAGCACCAAACAAGCCCAACTTTTCCCAAGAAGAAAGAATGGCATACAAAGAAGTATAAAATGACATAAACATTTGAAGAATGTGTGTGGTCTTGAGAGTGCCTGCCTGGAGTTGCATGGGTATAAGAGAGGACACAAAACCTTGGCCTAGATACCATGTATTTGTATCAGCAGAGATGGAAAGAACTGAATGTTTCCATGTTTAAAAAAAAAAAAAAAAAAAAAAGAGACATTTCCTATGGTACTTGTATGTAGTTCAGCTACAGTATTCTGAGACTACTCACTGCAGTTCAAAAAGCCTTGACTTATTTACAAGCAGCATTTCCTGGCATTTAAATGATATCGGGACACTAGACTCATTAAGGTAATATAACAAAAGAGTTCATGGCTACTGGACTGGTATTATAATACTTTGTTCCTTGAGACTTACCAGCTACTCTGCTTGATCCGTCCCACCCAGGAACTGGCTCTGCTGTTCGTGAATAGAGGGTTGGGAGTTCAGGGATCTGGGAGTAAATGTAATTTACTGCATCTAGTGTCAGAGAACAGGAAACAGTTAGATTCGTGCTACGAGCCCCAGTGGCTTCATTGCTTAGACAGCAGAGTGTTGTCAGCCCTGACAATAGTCACTGGAGCTTTGTACTAGATAATTGGATCAAAGCAAACAAAGTGCAAAGTCACTGTCCTGTGATTGGTGTTCAATAGACTAGCTGAGGCAGGAGGGAATGGGTCCAGATGACTCAAACCTTATGTCAGATGAACACATAAAATTATTTGTCAGGAGGTTCTGGATTTATCAAGTCTGTGACCTTTAAAATTGGGGGTGGGGTGGGGAAGGTAAGGAACAAACCTAATGCGATACCTAGAATACATGACATTTCAAACAGAGATATAAAAGCCTAAAAATGCTAGCGTTGACTGAATGGAAGGATAAGAATATAGGAGAGATATATATATAAGAATATATACGATAAGAAACCAGCTCTTTTGTACCAGTTGTTTCCAATATTACTGAATCAGAATTCGGCTTTTTGTTCTTAATGCTGAAATTTAGCTAACAATAAAATCTCATATAGATATTGATAGGGTACCTGTTTTGGTCTTCAGTAGGTATTATGCTCCTGTCAGTGCTGCAGTGCCATCATTCATTAACAAATCTCGAATTAGTAGAAAGATACCTTAAATGATTGACTTGTTTTACATTTGAGCTTATGGCTGCTTGTCATAAGCTAAATGTGTACTTTAGAAGAGATATTAATAAATTTAAAAGCATTTCCGTGGAGATATTTTGTGGCTGGGTTAAATACAACTAGCATTCATTGTTCTGCTAGGATTCAGTGGCTGAGCTAAGAGCAGAGCTCAGAGGAGAGCTGTGCAAATAACTGACTTAAGGTTCAAGCATTAGACCAAAACGAAAAAAAAAAAAAAAATCACATTCTTTCCAATCAACTGGAAATGCTTTCAGCTCTGTATGGAAATGGTTAAATTTAGGTTCAAACATAAAATCCTATTTGGTGTGAAACAGACCATTCTTTTTCCTCCAAGGGTATTTTGCCAGTTCAATGTATAATTTGTCAAGCCCTTGGTACTGCCTAGTCCATGTGTCAGGGTAGGAGGCAAAATCTGCTTTTCCTCGAAGCCTCTTGTTTCTATAAGCAAGTTAGAAAGGTTGACCAGTGCAGACCATAGAAGGGAACCGGTGAAATGAGAGTGAAAATGAAATGTCCTGTGGTAAGCAGCTTGACTGAACCTGGTTAAGGGAGGTACTTTCACCACATTCCCTATGGGCTAACACCCATCCCAGAAAAAATACCTATACCTGGCAGCATCCTCAGGAAGGACATGATGTGCCACCTCTAATCCCAAAGCTTTTTTGGCAGGAAAATTGGGCCTGGTATTAGTGAAATGGTTTTACTCCCATAGCTGTCAGTGGTGGCCACCAGTTCTACTGGATGCAGAAAAGTAAGTCCCCAAAATGACACTCCATCCCTCCACAGACCACTGTAGGTAACTCAGGTAAGGAGTCCACTTCCCTCCCTTCTGGTGTCAGAAAAGTAGGGCACAGAGGCATGGTGCAAATTCATTTAAAACCCCCACAAATTTAGTATATAAATGAGTTCAATTTGTAGCAGATTAATTGGAAAAAAAACTCCAAGCCTGTCCAGGAAAATGTTATTTTATTTCATATTTCAGTGGACAAATGGCAGACTTGGCAAATAGGCTTCCATAATATCAATGCATACTGTATCCTCAAAGTTTTGTATTTTTAGCAATAGAGCCTAGGAAAAAATAATTGTTTAAGACACATAGCTGACTGAGCAATGGCCAGCAACAGCTGCTTTCTTTTGCAGGGTTACTTTGCCTCTAATGAGAAATTGGTACAATGCTTGATGCTATTGCTCTGGGAACTATCACCAGCAAATGAGTAGGCCATTACTGAAAATTGAAATAATTTCTCAGAGAAAGAAATGGGGACTGTGTTTCTGGTCCAGGGAAAGAAGGCACTTTGGGTTCTGGAAATAGCACAAACTTAGTAATTATTCATTCTACGGAGTGTCCTTTTGGAACAGTAGTTTCAGTACACACTCATGCACTGACTGAGTGACAGATGTGTCACATGTGTTACATGTGGTCATAACCAATGCAGACTTGAACTGCTTAACTAATCATCCTTACTTTTTTGCAGTTCATGAGGATCAATAGGCATGGCTAGCATACAGTTAGTTCTCATGCGAGGACACTGCAGGAGGCAAAATCTTTTGCAAATGTTTACTTTTCCCCCAGTGCCCGTAGGGGGAGCTGAGCATGGCTGACATCCAGCAGTAGGGAAGGTCAGTTGTACAGCTTGGTGATGAAACTCTTGCTTCGGTGTGATGGACGTCTGTGGACTTTAGTAAGCTGTCGGGGCTTTTTTTTTTCCTTGCCCCCTTCTTTGGGAGACGACCTAGCTAAGTGTTAGATGCTGTTAATATTGCCTTAGTTTAGAAACTTCTCTGTATGTTAATTATAATAAAATATTTTTAAAAAAAGCTTCAGGGCTCCAATCTGTCATTGTCATGAGAAGGGAATGCTAGGGGGGAAATGCAATTCTCGTGTAGTTCCTTCTAAAGCTAGTGGTGGTGCCACACGTCAGAAATGGGGTATTTGACTACAAGTTGGAGTTGGTTGGTTCTGCCACTTCCTGTCTTGTGTTGTTGTCTCTTCCACCCCAACTCCAAACAAAGCAAACATGCTCATTTCCCTTTATCTCACTGGCAACACAGTCTCTTTCATTTAGCCTCTTTAAAAGGATATAAGAGGCTAATTTTACAAGGAATGGGTGAGATGCAAATTAGCATTTTGCTCACATGAGAAGTAAGAACATAAATAACATTTGAAATGATGACACTCTATATCTTTATTTAAATCTTTGATAGGTTATTAATATCTAAGGATGCCATAAAACAAGTCCTGTGTCTTTTCGTACTACTTGCAACAAAATGCGTTTTAGGACTATGGCACTCTTCCAGGTTAACAGACAGACAAGTGCTAGGGAAAACCTGTGGGGCAAGGTAATCCTTCCAGGGTGCTTGCACAAAGCCAAACCTTCAGAACTGCTCAGAATAGCTCCCACACAGAGGCTTGTGGTCAAATGTCAGACAAATTAATTTTCCAGGGGCTGGATTCTCTTTAAAAAGTCCGATACCACTAAAATTAGTGGTGGGTCTACTGCAAATACTGACTCTCAGGGCAGGGCTGTTCCACCTACAAAGCTCTCTGGGGCTGCATGGGACTACATCAGGAAGAACAGAGATTATGGCACTCCCACCATGTTTGTAAGAACATCAGTGGAGGTTTTTGCTAGAAGCTGAATAGTTTGTCTCTGACTTACTGAATCATGCTTTAAACGAAAGAACTGAGGGGTAAGGGTCCACAGCTGTACATCCATAAGCGATATGGTGGATGAGTGCATCTACCAGACCAGTAAGAAATGTTCCCCAACCCTTTCTGAAGGCAAGAAGCCTAAGTTCAGCCACCTCAAGTGCATGTATACCAAGGTATGTAAGATGGGCAATAAGCAGGAGGAACTAGAGCCTTGTACCCAGTGTGAGGGATGCCAGAGGAATCACAGAAACTTGGTGGGAACACTCACATGATGAGGCGACCACAATGGATGGCTACAAATATTTTCAGAAAGATAAGAAAGGAAGAAGGGGAGGTGGACTTGCACTTTATGTGACAGAGATATTTGCATTTATAGAGGAGATCATGCCGTTCTATTTAACTAATGCCTTAGGATCATGATTAGAGGGGTCATCACTAAGGAGGATGTTATGCACTGACCTCCCCGTCAGGATGGTGAAGCCAACAAAACCTTACTGTGGCTGCTCAGTGAAGTCTTGGGCTGAATGAGCCTGGTCTTCATGGGTGGCTTCAATTACCCACACATTTGTTAGGAAAAAAATAAAAACTGTGCACATGCCATGCATCAGGTTCCTGAAATGTTTTAAAGACTCCTTTTTCCTATACATCCTGGACATGCTGATTAGGAGCAGCACATTGCTAGATTTACTGCTTGCAAACCAAGAAGATTTACTTGACTTACACTGGTAGCCTAACTACCAATGATACCTTGGATATCATTGAGTGAGCAAACATTGTGGAATTTAAAGTCCTGCTTAGAACACTGAAGACCAGTAGCAGGATGAAGACCTTAAATTTTAGAAGAGAGAACTTCAATATGCCAGGAGCCTAACTGTGAGAGATTCCATTGGAAGCATCCATGAATGTCAAAGGAGTTTGTTCGTGCTGGGAGTTGTTTGAAAGTGCCTGCTGAAAACACAAGAACGGACTGTTCTTTACAAAGGCAAAGGAAGAAGTCTAAACAAAAGACTTCTCTGGCTTAACAATGAACTGTTGGGTGTAATTAAAAGCAGAAAAAGCAGCATACTGGCTGTGGAAAGGCAGCCAGTTACTGAGCACTACAAGCACCTTGCTAGGGGGATGCAGAGATGCAGTCAGGAAGGATAAGGATCAGCTAGGACTAAAGTTGGCAAAAAATGTCAAGAAGAAAGGGTTCTTCAGTATTTGTGAGCAGTAAGCAGAAGGAAAGACACAAGACCAGTGCTTAAGGAGTGCAGGGAAGCTAGTCACTAACAATGGTGACAAGGCAGATTTCTCAATACCTTTTTTGTCCATAAATACATAAATCCACACCCTAAGGTGTTAAGAAAAGTGCCTGACATTTTTGTAAGGAGACTGTCTATAGTATTTGAAAGACACAGAGATCAGGGGATGTCCCTGATGACTAGAAGAGGGAAAAATGTCATACCTATCTACAGAAACGGACCAAAAGAGGACCCAGGGAACTGGAGACACAATGGTCTTATTTTGTCCCCTGGGCAAGTGACAGAATGAAACCATTACAAACCAAATGAATCAGATGATTGGGGAAAGCCATAACGGATTTACCAATGACAAATCATGACAGACTAAACTAATCACCTTCTACAATATAATAACATCTTCTATTGCCATAGGGAGAGCACTGGATGATGTTTATTTAGACTTCAGCAAAGCTTTTGACACCGTTTCCCACAGCATTCTCCTGGCCGAGACTGATTGAGTGGTGCGTGAGATGGATAGGAAACGGGCTCACATGTCACACTCTAAGAGTGGTGATAAATGGTTTTTACTCAGGTAGCCAGAGGTGCTGTAATTCTGGCAGCTATAGATGGAGACTGAATTAAAAAGTTAACAGAAGCCTACAACTCAAAGCCAGCCACTGATGAATTTTTACAGGACATGTGGAAAGCACTCTTCAAAGAGCTGTACTTGACTCCTCTGAGGACATGCTGGGCTGCACAGCTGGTCAAGATCAGAGGAGAGAAAACCAGAAGAGTCTCTAAGCAATGTTCTGGGTACTAAAAAATTCAGGTCAGGTTTCCTAGACCACTTCTTGGCCAAATTTATGCTAATACATACAAAATTCAAACAGAAGTTTGTGCAAACTGTTCAATTACTGTAATTGTGGCTTCTGTACGTTGACTGAAGAAGTAGCGTAAAGTTTGCACACAAACAGCCAAATACTGCTGAGGATGAATTAACCCCTGAGGCAAATTCAGCAGACAAGGGAGTTACATCAGATCTTCATGTGTCTTTAATTTTATATATACACTGACACATAAACATGCACATGGGGCAAGAACTCTCTCCTTTCCATATGTTCATGATGTGCATGCAGCATAGCACTGCAGCATGCCTGGTTTTGACTGCAGATCTGAGCACCAACAAATCATGTAATGCCTAGCATCATCTCAGACCTTGTTTAATGGAGAGCTTGTCAGCTGCAAGCTGCCACAGAGCTGGCAGTCACAACTGAAGGTGACAGGGCCACAGCTCCCAGCCTCAGCATTTCTGCTCTACTTTCTCTTACATAGCGATTTATGAAGGCAGTGTGTTTGTACCTCGGAAAATGTGGAATTTGTGTTAATTGTGCCTGGATGATTTCAAGCTCAGAAATTCTCACTTCCAAACAGTTCTTTTTCTGGGAAGGCTGTGAAGGACACAGAGCATCACTTGACCACTGGTGCTCACCACCACTTCTCCCTTTCCTTTACAGCCTTTGCTTGGACCTCTCTGGGCTCTGAACACCCTCTGTGCTGTGCTTTCTGCACACTCAAAATCTCTGTCACCACCATACAGACTGCACAAAATTATACACAGGAACACAATGGTGAGATAAATCAATTTTAGTACCATCACTGCATTTACAATAAAGGGACACAGAGCAAACGAACATGACATGTATGGACTTGGGAGTCTTTCATGATGTGGCAGCAACTGAAGAAATTGCTCTGACAGGTCATTGTTGGTTTGTGCCTGTTCTTTACATGGCCCTCCTGGGTTATCCAGTGGCTTCTACCTTTTTTCTCTGCAGCATGTGTTGCCAGACAGATGGCTGATCTGCTGCAACAAAGCAAGTTCTACGTGGTTTTGAAGGAAGGGGAAAACCTATAGTACCAAAGTGCTCACAGCTACGTACATGTTTTCTTCCTGCTCTGATCAGCTACCCACTCAGACCACTGCCAGAGACAATACAGAGGACCAGCTCAGCTTGTACCATGTGAAGATGCAGGGCTGCATTGTGCCCACAGTGGAGAGCTAAAAGGACAGCCTGCAGCCTCAGTCATCCGTAGAGGACTAGAAGACAGCCCTACCTAGGGCATGACCTGGCCCACCTCAGCCCACAAGGACCAGTTGCCAAGAGGAGGAGACAAGATATATAAAGCCAGTGGTCTAGAAGAGAAGAGGGACTGGCTCACTTAGTTGTAATCCTCTGCTCTCTTTGCTTGCACATGAGTTGCTCTCTTCTCTTTGACATAGTTTTGCAGTTCTCTATTACCTTTCAGAAATTACAAACTGTCCTTAATTTTGGCTCAGTCTGTGAGGAAGGGATCCACTGAAAGCAGGCAAAATCTGGAGAGCATGAGGGTTCCTTTTTAACCCAATGAAATACTACATTGCTACATACCTTCAGGGAAACTACCACTTCATAATTGATAGCTGGGGCTTGCTTTGGTTCCTTTGCTATTGCAAGACACATGAAGAGGCAAACTGCATCCTGCAGGAGTAATAGAAGCTTCTGAGCACTTTGGTTGCTAATTCCTGCAGGCACTATTCCTATTTTGGAAACTTACTAATGACCATGGTGTAACTCTGCATAGGTACAAAATATTTGCAATTACCACTTTGTGGTAGCCAAGTTTAAATCCTCCAGAGGGAAGGAAGACTAAGTTCTTACCCTGGAACACACTATCTGGGATTTTTTTTTTTTTTTGACAATAGCATTTAACAAAAAACTTGGATTATATTGCTAGCAGAAGTGAAAATTTCTGAACTAGGTCTTTGACGTAGAAAAACCCCCTCCTTAGTGAGTAATATTAATCACCTTGAAAAGACAGCTCCAAGTCAACTCAAATACTACATAGTAATTTCCATTGCATCCCAGTGTTTTAATGTTGGGATCATCCTACATATTCCTCATCTACATTCACAATACAGTTGGGCTTGGCTTTGACAGCAGCTGGAGGAGGTACTCTTAACCTCAGTATTTCATCCTTTCAAAGACATATACTGAGAATGAGTATCTGGTGCACATATTTATCTGCAGATGCCTTAGCATGACATCCTTCCAGGGTCCAAAGGGTCCTGGGGTGGCACTACAAGGGTCTCTCTAGCTTCCTGGGAACCATGCATATTATTTGTTCACTCAGACATCTAACTTTATAGCTCAGTATTTATACTGATCACACTTTGTATGACACTGAGTTAATAAGCGAGAAATCACTACATTGTCATCCCACCAAGTGAGGTTTTCCTTCTGCAAGAATCATCATGTGGAGAATATTGTTCATCAGTGAAGTAACCTTTTTTTAATAGTTGTTCCTCTATATTAGGAATAGTTCTCATAGAATTTAGCTGTTTATGAACAGAGCATGAGCACATATAATGGAGAAGATTGACCACAGAGAGGTGAGGAGTCTGCAGTGCAGGGCTATCACATGGTGAAAGGGGTCAATAAGACAGAAATTGTATGATGTCTGCTTTAAGTTATTCCTGCTGTTCTTTCCCTTTGAGCATAAGAAGAGGTGGAACTCTGCCAAAGCAATACAGTTCTACCACAGCAGTGACGTTTGTGCTTGCATTATAGAAATACCAAAGAAAAAGGTGATGGCTCTAGCAATAAATCAGAAACACACAATGAAGGAAAGAAACCCTGCTCTTTAAACCTTTGCAACAAAGCTTTAGTAACAACTCTTGTTAAACCCAAAGCTATACAGTAATAAAAAGGCACTTACCACCATCCTGGTGGGAGAAACTCTGTGAAGGGAAAAAAAATAGGATGTTTGGTTAAACCTTTTATATTTTGGGTTTAATTTGCTTTACATCTTGATTTTTATGCTAGGCTTACTTTTATGATTCTTTGGAATTTTTAAATGGGTAACTGCGGTTGTTGCTCCTTGTATTTAGTGCCATCGTAGACTAGGGGAGGGGGACATGGTGTAACTAGATGAAGAGCTCTGCTTTTTGTTGCAGGCTGTAATGTTCTAAAGTGGCGTTTGTGGCAAATGCTACTATCTCTGGATGCCACGAGAGCAGGGAAGTTTGAAATACCTCTCAGGATCCTGCTGACATCTTTAAGGGGGGCTGAAAGCTCACATGGCTTCCCTCCTAAGCTAGGGAGATAGACTCTGAAATCCCTCTTCAAAAAGAGCTGGAAAGGAAGGGGAAATCCAGATAACCCAACCAAAATAGACCTGATGCCACCATGTCTTTTCTAGTCTTGTTCATACTGGTTCAAGCTATGTGCTCTGCAACTGCCCTCAATCTTTCCTTAAGTGCATGAATTTATAACTGCTGCCTCCAAATGGTGCTAAGAGTACTTTGCTTTCAATCTGTGCCCAAGTGTCTTTTTTTTTTTTTTTTAAATACCTTTTGCAAGTTGTCAAAGGATTTCTCAGTCTCCTTTAGTTTCTCCAAAATTATTCGTTCTTTGGCAGATATTTGTGATTCTTCACTTTCTAATTTCTGTATTTCTTGTTCCAGTCTGTGGAAGACATACAGACGTGCACATACACACAAAAATTAAACATAAAAATTAGCTCAGTGAGAGTTTCCTAGATATTAACTGATATTTCAAATGTCATCAGAAACAACTTTGACTTTTATTATTCACAACTGATTTCCTAGAACATGAAGGGCACGTGAATTATTTGTAAAACAGACAGATCTATTTACAAGAAAAACAGTGATTATCTTATCCACTTCTGCAAAAGCATATACAGATTAACCAAAAATATACTTCAGTATCCCTTCATTCCAATTCCCATAACATCTCTCATTTTTACTTTCATTTTAGAAATCACAGTGAAGGATATAACTATGAATATGCAGTAGTATTTAGAGGAATAAGTGTCTTCTAGTATTTCCGTACTCCAGACAATGAAACTGGAAATAGTTGTTGGAAACTAGCAGTCAACCTGTTGGGTTATGAGTTTCTCTTGAACCCCTACTTTGCCCACTCCCCTTTGGGATATCTACCTGTGCTTTCTACTGTTACTGCATGACACTGGGGTCCCCAGAGACTTTGGGTAATATAATACATAGTTCAGAAAATAAACTTACTCTGCTAGGCAGTAAACACTCATCATTCTCATTTCTCTTGTCAAGGCCTAGTGGCTGACAGCTCACACCTTAAAATGTGTTGATTATGATTTGGGATACACTTTTACAGAGCTTAGATTCTCCATTGCTTTAACCTGAACCTCTTTTTATCGACATGATTTATGCAGATGCAAGAATATTCCCTCTTTTCCTCCACTCTCCTCCTTCAATGTGTGCTACCATCTTTATTTTCTCACTTTTGGGAAAAAAAAAAGAAAATAAATAAATAAATAAATAAATATATAAAATAAGCCAGGATGAACACATTCGGACAGGGATCGTTACCTAAAACTTCCTTTGTCTACCAAAAGATCTGTAGCTGCTCATAGCTTGTTGAACCATATTGAATGTGACACATCAGCATCACCCAGTGCTTTCCTCACCCATGGCTGCTTGCTCCTGCCTTTCTGTCACCACTTTTCAAATGAAGGATCAGAACACTGATCCACACTAAAGGACACATTTTTGCTCTTTCCCAGCCCTGCTCAGCTCAGAACTCTACTAATACTAATTCAATAACAAGGCAGAGAGCAAGGAGAAGGTGATGTAGGAAGGATAGAAGGAGGAATTGCTTCTTTGACAGACCTGACAGGCTGAGTTTCTTGTGAAATTCTTGTGTTTAAATATAGATGCAGGAGTCTAACTTTAGGCACCCACCTGGGAAATTTTTCCTCACTTTTTAATTGTATGATGATGAAAGTTTTGTGACACTTACTGATAATGCTTCTCATTAGAGGGAGGGAAAAGTATCACAGGCTCAAGTTGCTGCAGATGGAAAAAAGCAGATTTTGCTCTCCTGAAGTATGTGAATACTTAATAGTCTCAGGTTCATGGTGATTTGTTGAACTGCCATTTCTCTCTTTTAAAGATAACACCCTCATCACTAAGTTGAAATGGCTTAACTGCAATAATTTTAAAATGAACTGTTGGAAAGTACTGCTTCAATCCACTTAATCCTTCCTCCAAAGTAATATGAAACATAAAAGATGCAAAAAAATTGAAACTGAGTATTTTGTTCTGCTGCAGTGGAACAATTTGATACAGGATGAATTTTCCCCCTCATGTTGTAATTCAGGGAGAAATTTTTCAAAATATCCTTTCCTATCTTGACTTCTTTATCTTGATTTTTTAAAATACCTAGTGAAGTGAAAAATTCATTTGTAACTCAGGCATTTACCACACTCCTGCTAAATTAAAGAATTTAGAAGTCAACAGGTAGGTGCCTTCTTTTCTTTCTCTATCCCTGATTTGTAGATCCACATACATTTGTACCTTGCTGATAAAGACATTTGAAATATTCTGCTGTGCTGCCTGGTGAAAATAAATTGTGGAGCTGGGTGAGTCAAGGTTTACTGGTATGTTTCACTTCTTCCCCAGTGAGTCACTAAGCAGCACTTTCAGGATGCAGATGCTGTAAATTAGTACATTGTGCTTGCTATATTACATGGGAAGAGACCGAAAAATGGGAGTGTGTAGAAGTCAGCAACAATAAAATACAGGGGGAGGAAAGAAGCCCTTTTTCTTTCAAATGAACTGTGCATTAGTTAGTAGTTTATGACAATGAAAACTCTGAGTATATGAGGCAACTCATGTGATGCAAGGGTGTAAGTAAGTAAACTCCCTGTAATCTGGGGTCATCGCAAGTCACCATTTTTTTGTACACCAGCTCAAACTGGAGGCTTGTCATTAATTGTTTGGTCTTGCAGAGAAAGTTTGCTTTCAACACGTGCACATGTGCACTTGCACATGAACAGATAGCAACTGATTCGATTTATATTTTCTCACTTTCTGACTGCTTGCTCTTTTGGTTTTACCTCTCCTGGTTCACCTCTTCAGTTTCTGCTTCCTTTGTGCCAGTCAACCATCACCATTAAAACAAGTTGGGCAGATGAGACATTATTTTACTCTATTTTGACAAGACATCTACTTGTTCTGATTTTTGTTCTTTTGTGGGTTTTTTTTGGGTTTTTTTGTTTGGTTTTTTTTTTTTCTGAATCCCTTCTTTCTTTTAGAAGTGATACTGACAACAACTTGCTAAAGAGGAAAAGGATGGAGACAGAGCTACCAAGGTTTAGAAATATGGATGAAGCTGTTAGGAACAGAGATCTTCTGTGTGACACTGAATAAGAATGTATAAAACTCATCCTGTGGAGGCAAACTGCCTTTTTCTCACTGAAATCAGTACAGGTAGACTGAGAGTCTCCCAAGGTCTATGCAGAATGCAGAAAAATTGCAGGAAAGTTACAGGTCATTCATCAGAATGTACCTGTTAGATAGCACGGGGGTCGTATACCAGGCATGGGTATCCACAGGGGGTTGCTTTTTACACTGTTGCTCAATTTTATATCACTCTTATTTGTACTGTCTAGGCCTATGGGCTGAGGCACCTCTGCTGAGGTAACAGAAATATTCCAGGTCAGAGTTTCCATGTGAAGTGTTGTATATATTCTTGAGTAAACCACTTGGGTACCACAGACTTTGCTGGAAAATTTGGACCTAGAGTCCTCACCACTTCTTCGTGCTTTTTTCATACGGTCCAGCAATATAAAAATTTAAACCATGCAAACTGAAGGTTGCTTTGCATGGTTTATTTTTTCAGTGAGTTTCATATAATCAGAATTGCTCAATGGTAAGGAGAACTGCCTGCTTTTTTGAAAACAACATAAAAAAAGAGTAATGTAAATTTGGTCTAAAAAATAAATGCACTAGTATCAGATCTGTTTTGAGCAACATGCTATATAATGGCTTAAACAGTAATAAATCCATTCAGAGTGCACATGTATGCATAGAAATATATACAAAGTCCTTACATTCTTCTTGTGTAAATCTGTTAAATATCAAATAATGTCCTTTTCTTCTAGCCCAGTTTAAAAAGGATATGCCTTAACTGTCATTTGACACCTGGCACGGAAACTCTGTAATTCCTTTGTTCCTCAGCAGACTCAGCAGATTTTGGGCTGGCCTTTGAAAGATGGCCACAACAATAAAGCCAGTTACATAAACAACTACAGCAACTGAAGTGTTGTAGGGAAGAAAATTAAGAAAGAAAATGCAGATTCAGAGGAGGAAGAAGGGGTATAAAACAGATTGTTAGTATTTCTGCTTTATTGGCCCAGGCAGTTACCTGATGACTGAGATTTGCTACACTGTTATCTAAGAAGAAACTTGGGTCAGAGAGTCTGGGCTTGCTGTGGCATGGGCGAAAGTTTTTTTTCAGTGATTGTATTAGAGTCCTATTTTCCCAAATACCACAGAAACAAATGGGAAATTTTGTCACTCAGAAAGCCAAGCCTGCCTTGTTGCTTGTCTGTCCTGCAGCTTTCTCTAATGGATGGCTGCCACAAGCATTCGAGAGTGCAGAGGATTTTCAGGGGGCCTGAGAAGAGCAGTCTGTGTAAGCTAGAAAGCTGAGTGACTCTCCTCATGTTAACAGTGCTGCCCTGCTATGAAGAGGAAGGAACCACAAACAGCTGAAGGGATGCTGTCTTTTGGACAGCATCGTGCTGTCATTTGGGGAACCCTGATTCCTTGGTTAGTAAGACTACAGGCTTCTAGGATAATAAAGGCTGGAAATGACTTTGGGAGGTCTCTAGCCCAACCTCCTACTCAAAGCAGGGTCAGCTATGATCAGGCCAGGATGATCACAGCTTCTTCCAGTTGGGTCTTGAAACTCCTGAATGATGGGGGGAAAAATATATTTTAAGGCTACTTACAGGCCTTCTCTTTTAGAGTCTGTAGCTATATCATGCCCTGAAAAATTCAGACCAGAACCTTACAGTACTGCAGGACAAGGAGATGTACCAGACTGATAAAGGAGGTCTGGCCTGTGTGTTTGGTGGGATTTGGACCTTACTGGGCACTACATGAGTGTGGACAAGGCAGCCAGTGCAGCTTCTGAGAAGACCAGAGGCAGAAACAGCACATGAACTCCCCTGCAGAGATGCAGGGATACAGACCACAGGAGCTGTCAGGTAGGACAGAATACTGTAATTTAGGTGACAAAGAGGGAGTTAAGCAGAGAGATCTAAGAGGTGAAGAGGCAGCAGGTGAAGTTGGTATGTGTACATGTGCATTTACATTTAGCACTCAGTACCCAGCAAACATCGTGCTTGGATACAGGACTCTGTTTTGTGCTCCAGCCTGAAGGTGTTGAATGCACTTTCTGTAGGCGAAGGATTTCCTCTGTTTCTTCTGTTTCCCACACTAAGATGTTGAAACCCACAAACTTGGCCTGTCATTTTCCTCTTTGCTGAAAAGCAGAGGCTGTTCTGGCCCGAGGTGCCTTTCCTCAGCCACAGGAGAGACCCTGAGCATGGTTTTGCAGGGCATTCACAGAGTGAATGAAGAAGCTGATGCAGACTCGCACTGGTTTGCAACAGGAACACACAAATCCTAAGTCAGCAGAACTATGCCTCAAGAAAACAGCCTTCTCTATCCAGCTAATTAACTCTAGCAGACACACAGCTTCTAGAGATTTCTATGTTTGGCTTAGCACTGTTTTGTTTTTCAGGGTGAGAGGGTAACAGCATTATAAACAGGGAGAGCAGCTGCAGGTTTATGGACCAGTTTCTTTATCCTGTGCTAACTATGCATTCTGGGTTGTACCTGAGAAATCCTCATGCAATTTCTGCAGTGAAAACAGAAATGTAGTAAAAATTATGTCTGCAGCATACACACTGGCATGTCAGTGGAAAAAAAAACATTCATCAGCACTAATAAGGAAAGTATACAAGTATTCAGAACTTAAGATAAAAACAGGAAAGACCTAATCAGAGTAAACACTTGAAGGGAAAAGGTGACGGATGAATACGTAGAGTGGGGGATGGTTCAACTTTAACGGATTATTTTGCTATTGCTTGACTGACACTGTGAATCAAATTGATATAAAAGCCACAAATGAGACAGTAATTAGTATCAGGTCTCTCAGAGCTGAACATCCACTGCACCAAACCCTTGATATTTACCGAACAGAGAATTAAACACCAAGTTTAGGGATAACTGGGCTTGCCGGAGGGCTGAAACTGATCTCTGCACAAACTCTGTGCCTGTCTCAAGGATTTTACCCTCAGGTAGCTTTTGACCACACAGCAAAATCAGAAACTGAAACTTTACATGTAGGGTCCACCCTTCTGCAAATACAGTGCCTTCTGCTGCAAAAGTGCACTGGCAAAATGCTCCACTCCATGGGCTTCTCATTCCCATCTCTTTTTGGGGCAGCAGGGTACCTGTTAGCTGACCCAGGTTCAGAACAACCTTGGAAAATGAACTTGCAAGGGCCAAGTGTCCCCCTGAAAGACATCCAAGTCTTTTAAACGAGCATAACTGGATCCCAGTCCAGCACCTCAGCCCCTGACAAACTTCCTATTACCTGTATCAACTGCCAAGCACCAGCAACCTGTCTGTAAGCCAACATGCCTACGAAACTGGAGCTGAAATCTACATGCCACAGCTGAGAACAGCACCCTTTGTCTGCTGTAGGGGAGGGGGAAATCACTGAATAATCTTTGGTTTAATTTCCACATTGGCTTAGTCTTCTTAGCAAACACCAGCAGTTGTGCTGAAGCCAGTAGGACCATTTGTGGATGTCACTCTGTATCGACACACAGCCAGTGCTAATGGCAAAAAACCTGCTTAATTTCAGGTCTGTTGCAGGCTGAAATGGGATTCCAGAGTTGAGTAATTCAATGCCTCTTAGTTTAGTCTTTTTGCAGTGCTCATCCTTTTTTGAACATCTCACTTTCAAACAAGAAAGCCGGCAGGGCACACCTTATGATTTCCAACAGGCTGTTGCTTACAGAGTGCAGTTGAAATTCAAGAGCAGCAAACTTAATTAACATCTTTGAAAAGGCAAAACCTCTGTGACTTGAAAAGCTGGGAATCCATTATCACCAACCAGTGCTTGGACACGAGATTCAGGCATGATGCTGAATGAGTTGCTCTGGTAATCCATATGAATCTTGCTGAACACATGAGAAGGGAAACGCTTCCCTCCACCTGAAAAAAGTTGCATCCCAGTACCAGCTGAGGAACTTGGGAAGAGAAGTAAAACTCCACAATTCACTTTGCTGTCTGAAGTAAGTGTGTATACACAGAGAGAGAGAGCAGTGTAATAATGTTCAGCATCTGCCTGGTGTAGGATGAGGTTAATCCACGCTATCTTAGACAAACCAAGGTGACCAAGTCATTGGCCACAGGGCTTCTTGAGCTAAGCAGGATGAGCTGGAAAACACAACAGTCATTACCTTGATTTAACTACTACAATGTTGCCTGCTTTGGATGTAGAAGACTTAATGTCAGTGTAATGCAAAATCTTTGACCTGGAATTGAAGAAGTCATACAATTGAGTCCCTTTCCTTGCGAAATCAACTCTGTTTGCATATTAGCTTTTGCCTGTGATTTGCCTAATGCAGCATTAAATCTCCCAAATATGGGGACCTTCAGCACTCTGGTGTGACTCTTCCTCTAACTGAAACCACTTCTTCATGAGCTGCTTTTTCTCTCCTTAAGATGTTATCTCAGCCTAGTATGATTTCCTCGCATCACCTTAACACAAAACTTTTCGCCCTCATGGCACTTACAGCCCATGCTTGTTTTTTGACTTTTACCGATGTAAACATTTCTAAGCCTAGTTCTTCCAGTCTTCTTCAAATGGGAGATGTCTCCAGATCAAGTGAGATTGCAACCTTAAAAACGTCCCACTGACTCGGGAGATGGCAGATCACTGACTGGAAATCAGTGAATCACTATGCCTTGGATGCTTGCCCTTAGAGCAGAGGAGTACATGGCTTGACCCTCCTTTGGGAATGGAGGGGAAAAAAAGTTTAAAAACAGTCCTGTTCTGAATCCAGTCCAGTGGCCAGTGATCAAAGAGGTCAAAGAGCAAAGAGCCTCCTTATTTTCTCCATGGGCTTAGAACAGAGTGCTTGGCTCGGAAAGCTTCTGTTTGTGCTCCTGACCAGGCTCCAGACAGGACCTGGCAGATCTGACCAAGCCCCTGATCAGCCAAGTAAACACCCCGATAGCTTAACCTGCCCTGGTAGCATCTGGCTTCTGAATCATCCAGCCTCTGGAGCACTCGTGTTTAAAAGAAATAAGAACAAGAGATGTTCTGGTTTCTCGGCCCAGCCAGGTAAGATGAAAATGGTTATTTAGGCTCTTCCTGATGAAGCTGGGTTTTTCCTTTCCTCTTCACCATTGCTGTCATGTCCTTCTTCCCTCCCAGATCCAGGCCTCTTCCCTCTGGAGCTTCACGGGCCAGTGTCCAAAACATTAAAGCAAATGAAGTAAGAGCCACAACTGATATAAAATGCTTGGCCTGCACAGAACCAGACACACAGATCTTAGTGTCTGGACAGACAGGTAGTCACATCAGAAAACAGACAGGACTTACACTGCAAGTACAGAGGTGCATCATCTGTGGTTCATTGTTTGGTACTCACCGGGATGGCAGGAGAAAGGCAAGGAAGATAAAATAGCTGTTTGAGAAAGGATATGTGCTCTACTTTTCAACTGAAAGGTGAAGGTGCAACGACTCAGGAAAGACACTGAATCCTGCAGAAACCTGCTTGCTTTCCTATGGCTTTAAGTAAAATTGGCAGGACAAGCACCAGAATAGATGTCCTGGGATGTCTGAGGACACACAAGAGTACAAGGGAAAAACATACCAGTGTGGCTTTCGGTCATAAAATCCTCTCTGCCGTCATGATGTGCTTTGCTCCTACCTCGAAGTGTACATCAGGGGACTGGTCGGGCACTCTGAGCACAGGCAGTAGGCTCCAGAAAGGCCACGACTGTGGTGGGACCTTGAGTCAGAGGACATGTGTTGCAAGATGCGGGCCAAGTGGAGGAGGGTTGCACATGCAGTTTTCCCCAGCACAAAGTCCCTGTACACAGCAGCACACACCCAGAGACTAGAAAAGCAACACAGGTGCGGCCAGCCCTGTGAAAAACAGCTCATTGGCTCGTCGCAGCTATGCACATGAAAATCGTTTAGGTTCAGCAACAGATGCCAGCAGTTCAGCTGTACAGTGGATTGCGTTATTTATATCTTGGGAGAGATCCAAGAAACAGAGGGAGAGCAACTGGGGGATGACGGCTCAGTGCTCATTCTTCCATCGTGCAGTGGTGCTGGCTGCTGCAGTTACCCAAGGTTAGCGCAGATGTGTGACCAAAATGAATGCGTGACCTAATGCAGTACCCACACTGCAAGCTGCCAAGGAAGGAGGATGTTCTTCTGCAATTCCTGTACACACTGATATACTGGAGGCGCACGTTCAGTTACCTAGAAGCACTTAAAGGGAAGGCAGGAAGCCTGGAAAATCTCCACCATCTTTTTAAGTGAAGGGAAGTTAAACAAAAAAACAAACGTAGAAGTATTTTCTCTGAAGAGATTTCAGCCTCCCATGTACAAACTGGGAATACACCTTTTGTCTCTGATTTACAGTGTCAGATGAGAAACTAGCTAAGGCTCATGGGGTGCTCAGGGCAGAACATGAGCAAGGCAAAGATGCCCTGCAGAAAAAGAACTGGAGGTGCTGGTCAACAGCCATCTGAACACGAGCCAACAGTGTGCCCAGGTGGCCAAGATTGCTAAAGGCATCCTGGCTTAAATCAAGAATAGCATGGCCAGCAGGCCCAGGGCAGTGACTGTCCCCCTGTCCTTGGCACTGGGGAGGCCCCATCTCAAGTCCTGTGTTGAGTTTTGAGCCCCTCACCCCACGAAAAACATCAAGTTGTTGGAGCATGTCCAGAGAAGGGCAACAAAGCTGGGGAAAAGTCTAGAAGGAGGCTCAGGGGAGATCTCACTGCTCTGCACAACTACCTGAAAGGATGTTATAGTGGAGGTCAGTCTCTTCTCCCAGGTAACAAGTGAGAAGGCAAGAGGAAATGTCCTCAAGTTGTGCCAGAGGATGTTTGGATTGGATATTAGGGAAAAATTTTTCTCTGAAAGGGTTGCCAAGCATTGCAACAGGCTGACCACAAGAGTGGTGCAAGCAACATCCCTGGAAGAGTTCAAAAGACATGTAGATGTGGTGCTTAGGGGCATTCTTTTGAAGGAGCAGAAATACCATAAAATTCTGCAAACTCAGAGTGCAGGCAGTGCTGCATTGAAAAGCAGAACACATGGGAGACCAGGTTTAAAGGTAACATCGTTAGCCAGGGCTGGAGAGGGCATGTTGCCTTCTGCCTGGACCTCAGGTCTCTGCAGCTTTTTCCTCAACTATCTATTTTGTCTCCCTGTGAGAGCTGGGGAGGTGCCCTCTGTGCCCCCATCTGCTCTTCCCAGGGAGCTGACGAGGGTCGTACACAGCAATTCTTGCAGACAGCCATGCTGCTCAGCCACCGGCGGGCTGCAGCAGTGAAGGGCAGGGGCAAAGGGGACAGTACAAGAGTTGTGCCTGGCAGAACTCAAGAGCACACCTAGAGTGAAAGACAAACTTCCTCCTGGTACCGGCTCTTTCCCTTTCTGCCTCCCCTTCCCTTTCTCCTCCTTCCCCTCCTTCTTTCCTTCCTTAAATTCCTGCACAGATTATTTCCACTCAGACTTCTGCTGAGTCTCTTTTTTCTATTTAGATAGAGCACTGGCTGCATCCAAAGTCAGTGGCAGCATGTTCTCTGTTGCTGGGAACCAGGACTTCACTCCTAGCAGAATTCCCATTTGGGCTATTTGGAATCCCTCCCTGCCCCTACCATGTTTAACTTTTAGCAGTATAGAAGCACATGCAAGTCGCTCTTCCACATGGCAATGAAAAGATGTTGCAGTTATTAACTAGAAAAGCTGTGCTGACAAAAACAGCAATCATGGGTCATAGCTATCTAATTTTATCCTTGCTGTAGCCTCCAGCAAATCATTTTGCCTCCGATCCCCCATCTTGATCCAACACCTTTTGCCAATCCTATAGATCCCAATCGTACATCAGTCCATGCTCATCCCTAGTAGATGTTTTAGCTGGTATTATTAATTATACTCACTGTACATGCGAGATTTCCATGATTTTGGTTTGACTTGACTCATATTTGTTGCTAAGAACTGCATGGACTTTGTAATAGACTTCTGGTGCAAACAAGGGATTATCTATTTGCTTCCTGTTGTGGTGGCTTAAAATGGGCTATTTCAAGGAACGTGATGCTTACAAGCCTACTTGTTGGTGCAAAAAGCATTACCCAGCATCCAGCATTCTGAGGTACACCATGTGATTGACTGAATTTAGTCTGAGAATAGTACTAAAAATGAAAACAAACCCCAGAAAATTCAGGCTGAAAACATGAAAACTCAATCAAAGTTTTATAATGGTGGGATTATTCTGCTGTCCTGTAGCTGTTAAAGCACAACTATCATAAAAAGCTGCAACTTACAGGGATGACATCTGCCTCCTTTCGACATTTTTAACATACTTTTCCTTGCCTTTTGTGTTGTGCTTTAGTCACGACTGCCTGAACCTGTAAATGCCCTCAGTAGTCCTTGACAAAGGAACTAGATGGTAGTGCAGCTGACAGTCAGTATGCATCAGGCACTGAACTTTTTTAGGTCTCTTTAAAAATTCCTCATATTGCATGACCCTCACAAATACACAAATCCATCCCCCTGCACTGTTTGCCAATAGGGACAGAAAAAGAGCAGCAGGGCAGGAAGGGGAACACCCAGTAGGAGCTGTAACGTGTTTTGTTTGTTACTTGATACAAACAGTTTCTTGGATCTGAGCTTTGCAAATCTATCCTCTGCTGTCATTCACTTACAGGAACTCACAGTTCGTTTTTCCAGGGTGAAGGCTGATGCGAGGCAAGGAACATGCCCCATGGGAACCCACAGATTTTGTACTAGGAGCACTGAGAGATGCACCAAGCTGTTGCCACCCTGAGCATGATGACTGCAGTGTCCTGATCCTGCTTCATACATCTGATCTATGTTAGTGCTTTTACGCTGTGCTTGTTTATTAATTTGTGCTGGGCAGCAAACATCCTCACGTCCCAGAAAGCCACTGGAACAAACGTGGCTTCACTGGGGAGAGGTTTTGCCCTGGTGGGGTAGCTCCAAGGTTATCCAAAGTGCTCCTGCTGAGGCAAATCAAGCCAATCAGGAAGCCCCCAGAAACTTGGGCTGTGTTCGGTTTGTTGTTTCCACCCTTAGGCATTTCCTGCTATTGTTCTTGTCATTTTCTTTGAGTGTTCACTAGGCTGGTGGGTGGTGCTGCTACTGCTGGCAGGGGAGGCCTCCGGTCCTCTTGGGCACATGGAGAGCTCTGTGCCATTCCTTTCACAGACTCCCAGCACTAATTTCCGGCATACAAGTGCAGGGAAGGTGGACCTGAGGTGGTAACTGCATCTCAGTGAGCAAAGTGCAGTTCCTTTTCCTGCTGGCTGTGCTCAAGCTGGACAAGAATGAAATCATACCATAAAATGATGAATGAGTTCCAGGTCAAGACATTGCTTACCACTTCTGGAGAAGGAGAAGGTGGGTGAGTAGGTAGAAGCAGCAAATCCACAGCATCCTGGGATCTATATAGAGAGCTGTGGAAATACTGACTATATGCTAGACATTGACAGCTCTAGTTTTATCTCTGCCACCCAGAGCCTGGCTTTCACTTTCCAGGGGTACAGGATTTCACAGATTTACAATGATCTAACCCCAGCACTCCACTAGAGAACCAGAGGAGAGGAGCTGTTAACTGTCCAGGCCTTCCAGACACAATGCCTGTGTCTCATTTTTTAACTCTCTGAATATCATGATTAATCTTTTAGTTCATCAGACACCTCTCGCAAGTATCTACCTGCAGTGTGAAGGACAAAAGACCTGGATGCTGCACTCCCTTGGGTGTTGTTCCAGTTTCAACTGGAAATCACAGCAAACCAGTTCCTAGACCTCCCTAACTGCTCAGGTAATCATGAGCACATCTTGGGATTTCATATATCATGTAAGACAACTTTCTGTGCTATGGAGAAATTGTAAGATTGAATTTGTCCTTGGACAGCATCTATAATTCTGCAGAGAGATCCCTGGAAATGTGGTGTTATTGCTGAGCTGTAGTGGTGAATGGAGCCAGCTAGAGAGCTGTGTGAATGAAGAAATGAGTGGGAAAAATTGCTTTGATATTACTTGAGGCTCCCTTTTCCAGCCCTTTGTTTCACATTACCTAACATCAGCCAGACATGAGTCATTGCTATCTGAACCTTCACAGCGCTGGAGTGCAAATAAAAAAAAGGAGAGCACGTTTAATAATGTGACAATGCCTTTCTAGTCCCCATGACTGGCTCATGAAAACTCAGAATGAAGTACAGTTTTAACTGTGGAATGCTGAAAACTTTGCCTTGACGCTGTTCTGCATGTTTGTGGTAGGAGTCAGCTGATGACTTCCTGCCTGCGTGGGTCTCAGAAGGGTGAAATTCTTGACCCTGGACTTTCCAAGAGCTGCAGAGCTTCAGAATCAGGATAAAGCAGACATCTGGGCTGATTTGGTTCAGTGGAGCAAAAACCAGCCAGTAGAGTATCTGTGGAATGGGATGGGTTATAAAAGGGCTGTAAATCTTTCTTTTTAAGAAAACTTCTAAAACCATGCCAGGGTCTGTTGTTTTGACCTCAAGCTGACCATTGATCATAGCAGAGAGGTGGCACAGGACTGCCCTTCTAAGGGTAAATGTCAAAGAGGAGAACCTCACAGCACCTAGCAGTGTGGTAACCCCCTACTTTCTAATAAATTACTTTGCAGTCGGTTCATTACCCTTCCTGCAGCAAGCTGAAGAAAGCCAAGCCTGATGGGCTCCTGGCTGTGATCCCAGGGCTAGCTGGTCATGAGAAGCTAGCTCACCTTCTGTGGTTTCAGTGCATCCTAGCACTGTGACAAACATCCCTCACACAGGTCTCCTCGACTGTGCAAACCATCTCTGTGCCTGGAATGGTGGTATTAAGGGATGGGATAGCAAGGGGAGATGGTCCATGTCACATCTCTGGAAATTTCTGCTATGTAACTTGAGAAGAGATGCTAAAGTTTTGCAGGGATTTTCTGAAGTCTAAATGGTTAATTTTGTCTGGTTTTGAGTTTTGCAGTATTCCTAATGCTCAAGGATCCTGGACTGAAGAAAACCTCAGCTGAGTTTTGGCAAAAACATTCTTGGTCTTACCTGTACAACTGACTGCCTTGCCTCTTTTCTGTGCCTACTGTGTTTTTTTATGTTGGTATTTGAACAAGGTATTCAAATAAAGTAAGTTCTTTTAAGAATGGGTAGTAATAAATGTGAGACCATTGCAAAAATCTCCTCAGGTTTACAGCATTGACAGATCATTTTAATTCGCTTTGTCTAAAACATGAGACCAAGGGCAAAGACTTCACAGATGTTCATAGTATAGGGAAGGCTGGGGCCCATTTCCTAGTTTACTTCATGCAGGCAAGTGTGCACACCCTCAGGACATGGGAATTTAAGAAATTACTGGCCAGTTGCAGGTTGCAGAAGATGTCTGTAGGTGCCATCTGAGATATACAAAGAAAGCTTAAAAGCGGTAAAGGTGCTCTTGAAAATGGGATGCAGGTACTTTTGGAAGCCCGTCTCCTGTGATATCCATGCCAATTGGTGTATGGTTATGAACACTTTTCCAGCTTTATTGTTTGAAGGTACCTCATCTATGAATGTTTATAGTTGAAGTGATCAGGCAGCAGATGAAAGAGCAGTACTCAAAGCCTTGAATTTAAACAAGAGAGATAAACAGGCATCAAACTGTAGGTGTGTATGTAGTTCCAGTGGTTTGAATAGATGAATACTTGGATGTAAGCACATGCTGAAGTGTATCTCTAAATCAAGGCTTAAAGGGTAATCACATTAATGTGACAGCTCAAAATTAGGAAAATTGTCCCAGTGCTTTGGAAGGGACAGACTGAAAATAAAATTAAACTAAAAAGGCCTTATTTGAAATACGGCATAGGAACAGAGAGCAACAACAATATACTGGGTGCTGGAATCCCATTCACTGCATTACAATTACCACCAGACAAAGGCAGCAGGAAGTGCAGGCTGTCAAGATGACTGGCCAAAGGGCTGGCTGGTTAGTCACTAAGTGCCAGATGGACACCACCAACTGTCTAAATGATTTCTACCTCATTTGTAATTGGCCTCAGTCCTGGCTGAGCTCCCTGGCTCTGCCTGCAGTTCTCAGGTCTGCTGTTGGCAGCTCCCTTGGTATACACCCTGGAGGCAGCGTGCAAGCTCCTCCCTGAAGGAGCTGTGGGTTTTCTGGTCATGCCCTCCTCTAACAAATTTTGCCTCATTCATGGTGTGAAACGTCCATGGCACTATTTCATTCCACCCTCCTTTACTTTTTTCTTTTTTTTTTTCCTCTCCTCATTTTCATGCCAGTTGTTGTGATCAGTCACAAAGAGACATTTTCTGATACTGGTACAAGACTGCTGGTATTTCCCGCCTTATGCTATTTTAACACTGGTAAGTAGGACCATTGTAATGATGCCACTTTGTGCCCAAAACAGCTGTGCCTTTAAGCGTCTCTGGCTTCTCCCCCGTGATCCAAATCCACACTGAGTGGTCTTGTGGCCTTCTGGCTACAGAACTGTTCTGGTCTCTGCTCATCGCCCCACTGTGTGCCTCCTGCTATGTGTTTGGGACTTGCAGCATCAGGATCAAGAAATCCTCTTATAGAAAGTCCTCCTACATTTACTTGCTTCTGCCTTCTTCAGTGACATGTCCTTTCTGGGAAGTACCAAAGTCTCGAGGCCAAGAAGTCCTCAAAAAATTCAGCTGCTGGGAAACAAGCGAATGACTTTATGCTGAGTTCCAAAAATTTTGCATGGATTGTTTTGTAGAAGACACAAACCCCAATTTAAAAGACGAAGCAGGAGCTGCCTGATTCAGGCTACTTTTGAATGGCTTGGCATTTGAACCTATAAGTGACAGGAGCATGTATTTGCCCTCACAGAGGTGGTTGTCCAAAAGAGCTCAGTGGTGTTGCAGAGCATGGCTCCTGCCTGGCCCTTCAGCACAAGCACAGCTCTCACCATCATTCCGTCTATGATGTCTCAGGTGGGTGTCATTGAGACAGAAAGTAGAAACTGTTTTCAAAGGTACCAGGCAGACTGCCTCGCCACTGTTTTCTTGGTGTTAACAGTCTGCTGGGAAAGAAAGCAGATGTGTTCTACTGCTTTTGAACAGGTCAATACATTTGCAAATGTCAAAATGTCCAACATCAAGTAGAAAAAAGATGCAGGACAAAGGAGGAGAATGGTTTTCGCCAACAGCACACCAGCAAAAGGTGGGAAGAGCTATGTTCAGTTTATCATGCCCATGCACATGATGTAGGTCATCGTGGATAGATAATTTTCACCCAAAAAATAAGTCTAGCTGTTGGATCTTGTCCAGCCAACCTCTCAGCCAAGAACAAGCAGATGAGGGTGGTCACTAAATATCCCAGTGAAAGTGGCTGAACTTGTGCTTTACCCTGCATTTGCAGAGGGCTGCTGGTGGGCTGTAGTTCATTATCACGGCTCATCTAAAGCATGATGATGCACTCTGGTAATCTGACTGTGAATTTGAGCCCTTCTTTTCTTTCTATTTCCAACTCCTACCCCTGAAATCAGTACTGTAGTAAATACCTGCTTGACAGTAGTGCTCTCAAAAACTGTGGCCAGGGAGACTGAGAGAATACTGCAGACAAATACAACTTTTTCTTACAGGTTGCTAAATATCCAGTGCCTTTTGCACAACCATTCCTCTTTTCTCATTTCCCCTTAGACCTCCCTCATGCTCTTCCCACAACAAGATTGTGTGGAGTCACACATCCCAGTGTAGGAAATACTTGTTTAGCAAAGTTTTTTCCCCTAATACGTATAATAGAGCAAACCTTCAGACAGACATGCTAAATATACATCCATGGACCCAGGGAGCACTGCAGAAAGGCACCAAATGCTAAATGTAATGCTTGTGCTCCTGCACCACCTTGTACTATTATTGTATAGTATTATTATGAAGGTCACATACTAGCTTTCTTTTCTGCTTCCCATTCCTGCTGCATGCTGTGTGGCTTGCTTTGATAATTGGAAATTGCTCCACAAACTGACTGCCATGGCCCAAGGGACAGAAAAAGGTCTATCACAGCAGCAAAGAATCAAGAAGAGGCATCCAGATCCAGATAGCAAAAGAAAAAAAGGGAAAACAATAATTAAAAAGTCCCTACCACTGCATGAATAAACAGAATGTACAAGGGGGGACTGCTAGAGGAAAAGCTTCTCCGCAGTGTATGAGGCCATCTAGCGAGTTCAGGCATTGTAACAGCTCAACTTTTTCCAGGGCATTTTGTCCTGCTTGTCCCCAGCAAGACTTCACATGCCAGCTACCAGCCAGCTACCAGCTAGCCTTTGCAGGAGAGGAGAAAGTGACAACAGAAAGGGCATGGCTGATGCCAGGGAGCTTGGCATGCTGGGTTTTTATGGGAAGTCAGAAATCCAGTTATACTGGCAGTGGAAGGGCAATGTGGTGTGCAAATTTTCGCTGAATCCTGTCCTCAGCTGCACAGCTGGGGATGACAAGGGGAACTGCTCAGCCAGCGGGCACTGCAGCAACTGGGGTGGTGAGAAAACCTTGCCAGGAGCCGTGAGATGTAGGCTGCTCAGTATTATGTGGTGTCTTCCCTGACAAAAAACTGCTGAGAGGCAAGGAAATGGGTAAGTGATGTGCTAAAATAATTTCAAGTTCTCAGAAACTGATGCTTGTATTTTACATGATACTGGAGTGGCAGTCCGGGAAGGGAAACTGCTGCAATGCAAAGCATTATTCCTACCAAGTCCTGTCATGGTGCTTTGCCTCCAAGCAGACCAGACTGGCTGCCTGGGGATGAACACATGATCAGCTGCCCTGCCCATCCACTCCTCTGCATTTTGCTGGGTTATGAGAGCGACAAGAAATACTTGGGATTTTTGATAGCTTTTTGTGGCTGCTCAGAGAGCCCTTGAACATACCTGAACCTACATCTGACTCCAAAACCCACAGCCAGTGTCACACTGTCCTGGTACAAACTATGCTTGTTCAACCCGGGGTACAGTGCTGGAGAATGTGAGCACAAGACGGTATTTCGACATTTCAGGTGCCAGCATGTGATTCCTGCCTCTGCAGTGATGTTTCCCACTTCTAGCATAGGCATAAGTGTTTATAGCAAGTTTGTCCTGTTGCATTAGAAGCACCTCAGAAAACTGGAAGGAAAAGGTTGGAAGACCCTCACCTAGTAAACACTGGTTTAATCTCATCAGATTCTGGGAGCCAGGTGAGCACATGATCAAGACAGTTTTTCTGTCTTCAGCTGACTGATTGCATTCACTTTCTCATCTCTTGAAAAACTGTTTGACCTGCTTGGACCTTCCTCAAGGGAGAACCTTCATGTTCACCAGTCTATCTCTGGAACAGCTATAAATCTGGAGCTTGGTAATTGTAATAATGACAAGCTGTTCCACATTCTCCTGAATTGTCACTGAAGCCTTGATCTGCAAATTTTAGGACACCAAATTAGTTTTAAGTGTAAAATGTTTAGTCCCAGTGAAAAGAAGTGTGCACATCTGGAAACATACGCTATTTCAGTAAGTATGTATGTGTCTACCTAGGCTAGATACAGGAGAAACAAAATATAATTAGCTTTGTAGCCGTGCAGCCCAGTAAATACAGTAGCACCGTTGCTAGTAACAAATCCCAAGCTTCCTAATAGCTTTGAAAGGACTTCAGGACTTGCCCTGGTCCCTCTGTAGATGCCCCCTTTGTCTTCTGCACATGTCTGTGAAATTGTATGGTGTAGCTGCGATCTACATAGAGCAGTGCCAAGCAGTTTGTTCTGTAGAAGGAAAGGCATAGGATCGCACTGTAGTCATTCCCTGCAGAGGAAAACAGGCTTGATGCCACAGCTGAAGCCTAGAAAGAGGGATACAGGGAACCATGAGGAGGAGGATGGGGTGGGATGATGAGACAGGGCAATAAGCAAATTCACAATTGTCAGATAAAGACCTAGAGCTGGATAAAACTGCTGTAGGAGCAGCAAGGAGAGCAAAGAACAAGCATCAAAAGAAGCATAGCTAGCAGGTCAAGGGAGCTGACTCCACCCCTCCCCACCTGAGCACTGCACCCAGCTCTGTGGGCTGCAGCATCAGAAGGATGTGCACATGCTGGAGCAAGTCCAGTGGAGAACCACAGAAATCATCAGTGGAATGGAACACCAGTCCTATGAGGAAAAGCTGAGAGAGCTATGGTTGTTCAGCCTGGAAAAGAGAAGGCTCTAGGGAGACCTTGCCTTCTAGTTCCTAAAGGAGGTTTGTACGAAGGATGGAGACAGACTTTTATTTTTTAAGTCGGGCTCATATCCATAGGACAGGGAGCAAACTGAAAGAGGGCAGATTTAACACAGATATAAGGACGAATTTTTTTATGGCGTGGGTAGAGAGAAACTGGAATACATTTCCAAGGGCATCTGTGGATGCCTCATCATTCTAAGTGTTCAAAACCAGGTTGGATGAAGCTTTGAGCAACCTGACTTAAGTTGAAGACGTCACTTATTGCAGGGAGGTTTGGACTGGATGGCTTTTAAAGGTCCCTTTCAACCCAAACTATTCTGTGCTTCCATGATTCTATCTAACACATGTAATACATATATAACAGATTTGACATGGATTTACAGACCCATGAAGAAAGACCAAGGTATAAAGGGTGTTAGAAAAAAAATAAGAATTGCTTCAATGGACTCCAAATTGAGGAGAAGTAAACCATCAATGTCTACATCACATTTTCCCTGGAAAAGGGAAGAAACCCTCACAATCAGCATAATATTTACCTTGATGAAGAGTCTGAGATTCTGATGACTTGACATATATTTTAACTGTGTCTGGGATGGATCCGAAGAGGTTGTGGAAGAGTAACTCTAAGAACAGAAAAAGGTCCAAGTACTAGGAAGACATAACAGTTCTAACTATTGCTCTGCAGACTTTTTATGTAGTACTGTTCCTTCTTCTCCTCCTATAATATTTTGACTGATATTGAAAACTAGTCAGTTGTTAGATTGGTAAGATCTTGTTTACCTTAACAACAAAGTTTTGGCTTTGCATAAAAAGTCTGCTTATTTTTCATCTTGACAATTAACTGAGTGCAACTTTATCACATGGTAGATGGGAGATGGATGCTAGCTATTTCCCAGCTCAAGGCTTTGTGCACTAGACTGTCTTTCTTGTGGTGGTTTTTCTGTTGTTTTTCTCTTGTTGGGTTTTTGTTTTTGTTTTGTTTTGTTTTGTTTTGTTTTTATTTTTTTTGTTTCTGTTTTTGTTTTTGTTTTTTGTTTTTTTGTTTTCCTTTTCTTTGATCAGATGGACTTTGGGCAGAACATTCAGGAGAATCTATTTTCAAGGCCTAATTTCTCCACAGCTAATTTAAGGACAGAAATAATTTTCTAGGCCCCAGATTGAAATTTATTTTAAAAAATTTTGAAAAATCCCTAAATGCTGTAACAATACAAGAGTATGTGTGAGTTTAATGTTACTGAATGTAGCAGCACATGTTATTTCAGCCTGTAGGAGAAAGACCAGACCACTGTGAAATGCCACTTTTGGATCAACACTGGGTTTCTGGGTCTAGGTCTAAACCAGAAGAGTAGGAAATAGATGCAGGACAGTGCCAGTGGGTAGGGGAGGAGGAAACTAGTGGGTAGTGCATAAAAAAATAGAAAGCTTTTCAGGACAGAGGCAAAATACAGCTTTTTAGCTACACTTCACTTAAAAATACTTGTTTTTCTTAATAGATTCTGGTGTTTTAAAGTAATGATTCCCTGCACTTCCAAAATGACTGTAATTTTTTAGAAAAACAAGGTATTTTGAAACTGTAAAGTTAAGTGTTAAAATACAACATCTCTGCATTAGAAAAAAGTCCATATTTTTCTGTCCATTGAATTCATCAGGTGATTTTGCTGTACCCTGTTTCATATTATAGAAAACAATGGCTTGGCTTGAATTAAAGTTCTCATTTCCTGCTCCTTACAGCACCCTCAGTCTAGGAAGCATGTTATATAGATGTGAGAATTTAAGGTACACCAACTCATACAAAAGGTTACATCACTCTTTAAAATAACATCAGGCTGGTATTTCAAGAACCTAAGGCAACATGTGAAGGCACTAAAGATTTCTTATGGAGGTTTTCCTCACTTAGAGATTCACTGTTATATCCTTGTAATTATGGTAGGATTTGTTACATTAAAGCCACTTTCTAGTATTGCAAGTTGTATTCAAACACTGAGTATTGCATTCTAGTATACAAAAGAACGTATCTTTTGTAACATTGCCAGTCTTTGGATTATCTCAGTAGAGGATGGATATGTTTAGTTTCAAGATTAAAGACTGGAAACTATAATATAACAGTAAGACTATTTGCATGTAAATAAAATTCAGATTTTTTTTCTCAAAATTATTTTCTTCCTCTTCCACTTTTATTTTTTTTCACTCAGAAGGCCTTATTGCTTAAAATCTTCCAGGCAATCTGTCAATTCCTTAGGCAGAAAAAAGTTTCCTGCTTCTTGAGGAGACTGAATGCCCACAATGCCTGAATATAGCTCTCTGGGATACTGTTATCATATACATATGACACTAGCCCCCAGTGGATGGACACACATGCACATAAAGACTTGGTAGCAGATTTTAGGAATACAGACCTCTCTGGCATTGCTACTGTAATTTTAATAAAATTACTTTTTATTCTAGATAAAGATGCCTTCTTAATACTTTTCTTGCCAGTACTCATTGTACGATAAATAAATGTAAGCCACCCTGCTATCACACCAGAAACAAAGCATGCATAAAATGTTGTCTTTGGGATTGTATATTTGCAGTATTAAACAAATAACATGATTCCATCCAAAGTTTTCTCCTGCAGTCCATGCATACATCAGCTTTTGCCTGGCAAAGAAGACATTTTCCTATAAAATACAGCAAAAAGAGAAAGCCAATGGTTTCACGTTCCATTGATTACATCCTCTGAACTTCTTTCCCTGAAGTACCTCTTTGTGGATACTTTGGAAATACGAAAATATAAATTACTTGATAAACTAATGGTATCTTCCGTAATCTTAGTGAGATGCCAGCTGCCAAATTAAAGAGAAGACACTAAGCCCTCACTCTGGGGTGCAGGTGAATATGCATGACAAGGTCAGTAGAGCTTTCTTTACTATCCAGCTAGTAGATCATCCTTACGACTTCTGCAAGTTACAAAAAAATGTTACATCGAAACATTTCCACTGAGTGTGGCCTCAGGAAAACCTCACCTGGGATGACTTCTTGCGTGATGCCATGGAAAACACAATGAAAATGGCATTTTTTGCGTATGTTGTACTTCCAGTTCTCACCTATATCTCCTTGGCTTAAAAAAAGCTGGACAGATCATACATTGGTATCCTATGGCAAGAAGGAGGCTATTAATAGTTCCCATCAAAGCTAATCACACAGTCCAAAATATGACAATGACCCTTCCAGTTGTAAATGTTACAGCAGGGAAGAAGCTGTTCCAGATATGGAGTTTGCCTGCAGAAAGCTCATGTTAAGACACAGACATTAAGAAGAAAGTTACAGTGGTGATGTGAAACCCCAGCCTACTGCAAGGGCTGATGCATTGTGGGGTCATGGTGATTCCCCAAATGATGGAAGGAAATGTTTATTAATGAGAAATTTAAAGGGATACGTTGAATACAACACATTTCTAGAGGTCTGCCAAAATGAGATCTGCTGAACACACTTCAGTGCAATGTTTGTTGATATTCTGGTCCCTGATTTCCACCAGATTTTTATCTTGAATATAGTCAAACTATTTTTAAAGGAGGATATAGCCCAGTGTGATTCTGGATAGCTTAAGGAAGCACCTTAATACAGTTAATTTTAATTGTGGATTACTCAAGTTGTCTTGGCTCATTAAAAACATTTTTAATTAAGAAATGCATTTAAAATATGTTTAAGCCTGGCAGAAACCTGTGCTGACGTTGCCTCTTGACCTGGGGCAGTGTGCAGCACACCATGCTGGTGCGGTCTTTGCCGGCTGGCAGGCAGCAGGGTATGTCAGCAGGGCACTGCACTCTCCCTCAGGGCTGGAGCAGCAGTGTTTTTTGGTGAGTCTGGATGCTCAGCACATCGCTGCAGCCTTTCCCACGCCACACTGACCGGTGGCTGACCTGTGTGTCCCACATCCAAAAATAGATGCAATATACAGCCTCTTTCTAGCTGAGGAAGTGAGGGATGTAAAAGTACTTTTCTGTGGTAAAATTGAGCCTTCCCAGGGATAATTCCTAATGGTTGTAAACAGCTGTCCACTCTCTGGGGTGGGATCTTGACATTATTGCATGAAAACTTGGTTATATAAGCCCCAGTATTTTAGTACTATTTCTATTTTGGATGCTCCAGTCAGGTTCTAGTCTCCAGTATTAAAAAAAAAAAAAAAAAAAAATCAGGCAAAAAACATATACTTTGACATTATGATTACATTTCCATTGGGAAGCAGTCAGGCTGACACCGGCCCTTTCCACAGGTCCTGGTCCTGTCCTCAGAAGGGGCTGTACTGAGAAACCCAGTATTCCATACAAGAAATGCTCCAAGATTTTGTTATTCTCGACTTAAAATGAGCAGTGATGGAGGGTGACATGTTTAGATAGAAAATCACTATGCAGAAATAAACAAAGACATGTAAGAGGGAGTCAGGCAGTGGTACTCAAAGGAGAGGTCATCTGATAGCATTTAGGACAGAAGCCTCTAGAGAAGGCCAGCACCATCCCACCACAGTAAATGCCCAATGCCATTCTTGGTTCGCCTGTTGGCTTTCAGACTGTGGGACACAACCTTGTAAAGCAGCACCTCCTCTTTTCATGTTTGGGGCACCACACATTCTCCTCATGCTTCACGTGAAACATGACAGGAGAGCTAGTCTATGTTCTGCTTTTGAGACAGGACAGAACAGGAAGCAGAAGTCATTGCTGAAGACCAAAACGATGAAGATGACTTCTCTGGAGGGAGGAAGCCTTGCCATGCTTGAGTGGCTGCTGAGTAGTCCTGTGTGCTGCTGGAGACCACAGCACTATCATGGCACAAAGTTGGGAATTTCAAACACGTGTTTGGGAACTGGAAGGCAGCCTAGTGAGAGGATGAATAAGGGCAAATAGGAATAGGAGCAGAGAAGGCATTTTCACATCTCCATGCTGCAATTGATGATTGATGGGATCAATCACAGCTACACTATTGCTAAAAGGAGAGGGAACAGACCAGCTAAGAAGCACCACGGTCCCTGGCCATGGTGACCAGCAACAGCAGGCAGAGGGAGGGACTTGTCTCCTGGCTCCAGTGCTGACACCTCCTGGGTGCCTTTCCATGAGGTGGCTGTCCTGTCTCTACCAGACACAGGCCCGGGGCAGGACCGCCTGGTGCTGCACGGGGAGAGGATGGGTACCAGCGGGGTGCTGCGGCATGGCTGCTGCGACAGCACAAAGGAGGATGAAGGAAGGGAACAACAGCCTGCCTGTGACAAGATTAGTGGTATCTTACAGGTTAGGAAATTTTTAGCTTAATAAATTCCCTGTTGCCTTGGATGTTTTAACATGCTGTATCAATAGCAGAGATTGTAAGATGCTTTTGGCAATTCTTAGCAGAAATCTGGAAGATACGAAATGAACAGATATAACGAACCATGGAAGGGAAGTACAATACTCTTAAGACATTTGTATGGAGCAATTGCTGTGACAGAAAATATATATATTTGATTCTCCTTGTAGATACAATGTGAAAAATAATTGTTAAACAATTATGAAGCATTTTTATGCAGTATTGAGCAGCTGTTTTGTTTCACCCTGGGAATGATGTTTTATTTCCCTGACCATAGATTACTTTTCTGTCTTTGCTTAGAAGCATATACCATTTTGGCATTTGTGGGGGTTAAAGGACGCTGAAAAATTATGGCATATGGTTGATGATTTCCCTGAGAAGTATTACTCCTTTGGAAAACACTGACTTAATTAAATGTAAAATGTTTATGGGAATTTATCTATTTCATTATAATCTGACAGGAAATTATCTCAATATTTTGTTTCCAGGAAGCAGAAACATTTGCTTTTTACATTACCATTTAACAGATAAAAACAGATAAAAGTGTTCCATTGTCAATGTTGAGAATGTTTTAGTCTTATCAAAATAAATGTTTCCAGGTCAGAAAAATAATATTAATTCCTCTCTTTCATAATATTTTTGATAAACTTATTTTTTTCTCTGTATTTGAGGCAGTGTTGATGTTTCAAAGTCTCAGAATTTTGTCTAAGATAGAAATTTCTAGTTATAAGCCATTCAAATCATCACTTTATGCTACAGCTTCTTTTATAGCTTCAGCTTCTCATACTCGTTCGCTAAGGTGCACAGAGTCTAAATTTATGCCTTCTCTTCCTCTTCACAGGTGTCTATTCCGACTCTAATGACAAAGCATGAGAATCTGGAGTCTATTTCAGACTAGTGAAACAATGTAAAATTATTTGGAGAGCAAAACTGAAACTCTGAATACAAACCAGCAGATATATTTATGCCTTCAAATAAGAACTCTGAAACAAGTGACTCCAACACAGAAATATTTTGCCAGCTAGTGAGAAGAGGGGGAGTGGAAAGAAAACTCCATCATCATTTCAAACAGTTGTACCGGGAGCTGGCTGGCTGGCTGCTTTGCACTGGTAGTCCATCCAGTTCTGTGCCTGGCATTGGCTGTTTCTAGATATTCCATGGAAACAGACCAAAAATTCCATGTTGGCTTACATATAGGAAAGTTTCTTCCTTACCTAAAATACGAGAAGCTGGCTTTGTTCTACACCATAAGAGCCAACAGTTTGTTCCTGGCACTAATTTAGTCTGCTAATCCCTGGAGACTCCACCTTGTATTTTCCAAAATACACCACTTTGTGAGTTTAGAATTGCAGCAAGATGACTGATCATAATGCAAAAAATTTGGGGTTCCTCCATACTCACATTTTGAATGTCCTGGTTTTGGTTTCACAATCTGTCATTTGCTCTAGTGAAAAGCAGTTCCTGATCTCACTTCTCTGTTTCATTTCCATATATACTTAGCACTTCCCTTCTCCAAGAGAATTACAGAAACAGAAAATAGTGCAGCCCTCCTTCTTACATCAAGTATCTCAACAAACTGGTCAAGCTTCACCCTGAAATTGTCCAGGAGCAGAGATCCCCTGTGGCAGTTGACAATCTACTCCAGTGCTTCAACATGCTCACTCTTGAAAAAGGTCTGCAGGAGAAATACTTGATTATTTTCTTTAAAGTCTAGCCTTCTGGCGTTTTAATCCCACTTCTCTTGTGTTTGGAATTTATTTCCCTCATATTTATAGCTATTTTCAAACTGTTTGAAGACATTATCATGTCCCTGTTCAACTTCCTTTTCCTAAAATAGTTTTCTTTTGCAAGTTATGAGTCTTTGTTATCAGAAAGAGGGAGAAGAGTCTATGACTGGCTGGAAGCAAGTGCTGAACCCCAGCGGACCAGGAGTCTGGGCGGGTCCTTGATTGCAGACTGTGTTGGCTGAATGAGCATTGCTCCTGGTGACTGCCTCTGACCTCATCTCACAGACCTGGAATGAGGCACCCTCCATGGCCTCTCCAAGTGCTTCACTGTCCTGATCGCTGGAAGGATTTCCCTAATGAATTTCCGTTGCCAATACTTAATTTCAGTAGTCGTTGTCTCTTCTGCTGTGAACACAAAGAACCCATTATTCCTTTCCATTGCAATGGCTGATGAAGTATTTGAAGACCTCCTCTCTGCATTAGACTGAGCACTCTTTCCTTGTAGACCATGCACCCCAACCACTTCCACCTTCTCCTCCTGATTTTCTGGTAGTCTGAACTGTACTTCCAGTGCAATTGTACTTTCAACTGCACATTAATCCAAGTGAGGCCTTACTAATGATCAGCAGAGTATTCTTTTATGTTTCATTACCTACATACCAAAGCGTCTTTACAGCACAAAATCCTTGACTCATGTCCAGCTTCTTATTCAACCTAATTCCCACATGTTTTTGAGAACTGGGCTGACTACCACAGCCCACCCTGTCTCCACAGTTGGCTATGCCTGCCCAAAAGTAAAATTTTGCATTTTCCTTCTATGGCATTTTTAGGATCATCTCTGATTTGCAAATACCATACTGTTCTTCACCATGTGCCCCCAGGTATGATGGTGGTATGATAAACTCTTCAAGTTTAATCAACAGAGCGTCTACTCACAAACCTTCTCATCACCTGCAGTGTTATGAGAAGATGAAATGGTGTAAGAACCAGCATAGAGCCCATCAAAACTTTTCCCTTCAATTTTGTCTGAACAGTTTCTTACCAGTATTGCATCTGTCTTAGACAAGTTTTGTCCAAATCCTATTTCTACTGGATTATAAAAGTATCAAAGTCTCTTACTGTTAAGGTAAATGGCATCCTCAACTGACGTGGTCTGCTGGGTGCCTGTCAAGGAAGCTGGGTATCTTGGCAGGCCTCATTTGATAAATTCAAGTTGTTTATAAATCACTATGTATTCTCCTAGACAACCCCATGTACTCCTCTAAGGAATGAAATTAGGTTGGTACCCCCTAACTCCTCTTTTCTCTGCCCCCTTGGTAAAGTTAAGAATGACATTTGCTTTTCCTATTAATGTCTCTTTCCAAGATGTCAAAGGGACAAGACTCTGAGATGGTTTCAGCCAGATGTCTAGTTTGAGGATGGATCTCACCATGCTCAGATGATCTGAAACCAGTCTGTTTTGCCTCAGTATTCAACTTGTTTTTCCTGATTCTGCTCCAGATATGTACCTGGTGCCACTGCACTTCTTGCCCAATTGCAGTACACCTTTTCAGTAAAGACAGAAGAACAAAACAAGACTCTTATCTCAGTGTCATCTACCATCTTTCCTCTTTGTAGAACAGGAGATAAGCATTTTCCTTTGCTTTCTCTCTACCAGTAACATTACCACAGAATAATTTCCTATTATGGTACAGAGCCCATTATGCCTCTGCTGTTTTGGCTTTTGTCCTCACCTCTTTTTGCAACTCTTTCAAGTCACGCTTAGCAATCTGAACTAATTTCCATTGTCTGTGACCTTTTGTGTTTGCTTAATGCCAAGGAAAAGCCAGTGATTTTGTGCAGTGAGTCTGGTCCTACACCACCTATCTCTCCTCTAGGCCAGTTTGTGCTTTCATGATCATTCACCCTGTGTAACTCTTCTATCCAGCAAAGCTTTCAGCTATGAAATCTCGGGTTTATTGAAATCTACCCCAAATGCATTATTTTAAATTTATTTTTCCATTTGTAATTCACAGACCTCCTAATTTCACGGTCATCCTAGCGGGTCCCTAACCTTTATATTTTGTGGAGTCTCACTACAGACTAACCACTCTGCAGAAATTCCTCGTTCTGAATAGTTGGCTGGAAGAGATCTTCATGCTCCAAAGATTTGCTTCCCTGTGTAGGGTGAGGTTAAGATGACTAATACTCTTTTTAAAATAAGCATGGTTTTTAAATGACTTTCTCTTCTTTTAAGTGTATCTTCCACTGGACTTGTCAGAGTATGTTACTATTTAACTGAATTTGAGAGTGGCGATTGAGTCTTAGAATTTTTTCCAGTATCATTAGGACAACCTAGACGCTTTTGGTTAGGAGAAAATTAATATGCAAAAGCTATTCTTCTCTCAGTCAAATCACAGCTTCCTTTTAGATAAGCAAACAGTGAAGCTACAAGAATGCTAATCAATGTGGGACACAAAGAACAAAGACATTCGCTCTCTTCTGCAAATCTACCCTCCCACTTAATTAAAAAATAGTCTTCCTAGGAGGATAATGAGGAAAAAGAGGGGAGCAGGGAGCAGAAGTAGTGCAAAGCAGAGGAGAATGTGTGCTGAAACAGAAGGTATAATTTGACACTTCCTGATTCCCTCTAGAATTAAAGAATCACCCCATCGCCCTGTGACCTATTTTTTCTGGTTTGATAGGACTGACCTGTGTAGTCCAACCCTCTCCAGCCATGCTCACACAGGCCGAGCAATGCCTGAGGACCACCAAGGCCCGTGCTCAGTGAGCATGGATGGCACAGCTGACATGGGTCCGCAATACCACCAAGTAAAACTCCTGTGTGCGGATTTGCAAATCCTCCCATTTGCGACCCCTGGGATGAAAGAAGGCAAAGTAACTAGGGCTAAAGCCTGGAAAGTTTCTTGCATTCCCCAGCTCCCTCTCTGCTGGAGTGGCAAGAACATTCCTCTCTGCTGCCCTGGAGAGAAGCAGGTTGTGAGGAATGGCAGAACCACACCACTGATGAGTGCAGAGGAAAAGGAGGGTTTCATCATGGAGCCATGTCACACTGCTGTTCAGAGTTAAAAGGGAATTTGATCACAAAAGAGGAGAGTGGAAACCCAAACGCTGCCTATAGACCTGGCTGCCTGCCTTGAAGACTGTCTATATGGCAGGTCACTTTACTGAGATGTGACAGGAGAGCAATCTGCAAAAAATTGTTGTTTCCCAGAAACCCTTTGCCATATTGAAGAAGCTACCCAACTCTTAAAAATATGACAATTAAATAAAAGAGAAACTAGAGGCTTGGCAGTAGGGGAAAAGATGGATATGTATCGCATTTAAGAGAGAGAAAGCAGTGGGAGCTGTTAAATTCCAGCAACTTTAATAGCCAAGACAGCTTTACGTCCTTACAATTCATCCTACCAACAAAGTCCACCTAACTGCGGCAAAAAAAAGGAATGCCTCTCTGTTGGTTCCCCTTCCTTTCATTTGTCCTAGCGGATGGGGGAGAAGAGGGACAATTAATATTTTATCACCAAATGAATAACTGGTGCATGGTCCCCAGGGTAATATTTCTCACAAACAAGATACACTGTATGAAATGAGAAGTGCAGCTAACCACTATAGAGGAGCTACTTTATTAAAAGGAAATTTTTAACAGAACAGCAATGAGAGTTGCTGGACTACTTTTGGTAGTTTTGAAGGCAATGCTTTATCACTTCACCTTGATCCTCCATGGGGAGCTATCTTCCCTGCCTGCCAAGGTTTCCCAGTTCTTTATTAAAGTTTCCATCCAGCAAAAACTAGACTCCTGTTCTCCAGGAAAAGCTGGAGAAAATGGACTTTTCAAAACCTTCATTATACAAACCCTCTCAGAATAGTCTCACAAACACATGATTCAGCATCCCTAGGGCAAACAGACACATTAACACACTTTGTACACTCTCGGCTATTTCCCAGCTAGCATTCCTCCCATGGTAGACACAAAACACTATTATTTATTTTGAAGACACTTTCCTAAGAAGGAAAGAAAATGCTTCAAAGAATTACATAAGATTGGACCATGTTCAAAAGACAAGTGGTTCAGATGAAAAAAATCATTCCTTCAGAAATATTCAGCTCTACAAATCATGCTCAATACATAGAACAGTATGAACTTTCACCAGTAAAACCATAAAACAAGAAAATTAAGTAAAACCAACATGTTCCATGTCCTATTTTAGTGTCTACTTACTATCAGGAAAAGCTTCCATTACCAAAAAAATCAGATTAATCCAACATAGATTTGTATTATGGTTAATTTGTCCCAAAGATCTAGGGGCAAAACCAGTGTATTACTGGCTACTACAGCTTCTGAGAATCTCTCTCTGTAATTTTTGTGCCAAAAAAAAGGTCACGTTTTATTTTTGAAAGAAGAATTTCAGATATCCACAGTATATGTCGCTTCCATAATGATTGTTTTTTGAATGAAGGTTATTCCAATTTAGAGAAAGGAAAGTTTGAAAACCCACTTGCAACCCATTTTCAGCTTTGTTCATGCACAGCACTTCCAGATATCTATATATCTAACAAAGCAACAAGCAGTTCAGTCAGAGATTACTAAACACAATCTACCTCTTCCCTAATCAAACACTAGCTATCAATATTTCTTTCCTTTATTGCACTGAATCCTTTCCAGCTCAGTAGCGGATAAAGCAAAGACTAATGAGGAAGGAATCACCTTTCAGAAATGCTGGGTCATTGCATCAGGTTTTTCAAATGTCTTCTCTTTTGGGAGATGAGGTGGCTCAGCAGGGGCTGCTAAGATGGAAAAATATCAATGTATTACTCATCTTATTCAAGGTGCCAGCATGATGCAGTCTGTACTGATGCAGTAAGTGGTAAGACAAGCCACCTAATGAAGCTGTGAAATGATTAAATACCACCACTCTTAACAAGAAAAAAAGACATTTGCAGGATAGGTAATTTTTGCAGCTTTGCCCTACAGACACTTCATATGGCAAAATAAACACTGGAAATAAGGAAGGAATATCAGACATTCTAGTTTGCTTGAGTCATCATGTTTCATAGTCACTGTTGACTTGTTAATCTTCCAAAAGAAAAGCTATATTATCTTGTTTGCAATTGAGGCAAGTCAAGAAATGCTCCACTGAAGCAAGTAAGTTTGTGATTTAACTGTGAAAACCCAGCAGCACTCCAGTGCCACATAAAGCCAACCTGGTTCCCAAGGTGGTGCTTGGTCTGGTGGTGTTTGGTGGAGGGCCTGATAATGCACAGCTCCACAAAGGAGCCACCTGTAAGAGTCATCCTGTTCATTAAATGTCTTCATTTGTCACACGCCCCATTTAAGCAGGAGTTTTCGCTTCCCAAGAACCACAGTGCATTCTCCTGGCCTCCATCTGCGCTTAAGAGGGAGAAACTGCAGCTGTTCCATTCTCCATCTTTGAAATGCCTGAAGAGTGAAATGACTGCCTACAAAACGCAGTGTGATAGCAGCCTTGCAAAAAGTAATGTATAGTAACTTATACTGCAGACAAAAAATCTGTTTGGTCCTGGGATCTGTGGTAGCCTTGGACACCATAAGCCAGGACATCAGGATGTAGCTCTCAAGTGTGCTGCTAACTGTTTGCAGGTATCAAAGCGTTTGTCAGCTATTACATTTGCATTCTGAAGAGGGGAAAAAGTTGAGGCACGGATGAAGAATTTACATGGTCGACAATAGTCTGATTTGGTAATATTTTCTGTTCATGCACTGTAAATTTTAGATAAAAGCATTTAACAAACCAGTGTAACACAGCGTCTCTCTGCTACACCTGAGGTTTCGTATTGCCTTAGGTGGCATTATTTTGATTATACCAATCCCTGATAATTGAAGATCTCTGGGTAGAAACAATGTATTACAAACATTAAGACACGAATAGCTGGTAAGAAAAACACAAATTCTCAAAACTTGTTTGTGTGAAGCAGACTTCAACCACTGGAACCTGTTTTCAATTCATCCTTCCAGGGAATGTATACCATTTTCAGCGACTGCTGTCCAGACCAAGCTGAACTCTTTACCTGATCTTGGAAGCTACACATGCATGAAAGAACCTCCCTGATAGCCTCAACAGGGCTAGGTAAATAGGATGATTTTTCTGTGACATAGCTTCAATATGATTGATGATTTACATTTGTAAAGCTGTTTTTGAGTAGCAAAGAGCAGAGAATTACATGGGGGTTTTCAATGTAGGGTGGTTCCTCCTGAAATTACTTGTCTAAAAGATGATAGAGTGTTGACCACTGCTGCCTGCCTGAAAGACTACAAAACATTGCCCATAGCCTTAAAACTGGGCTTTCAATGACCATATGTGTGACATAACAAGTTACATCTGATGTGATGGTTACTTCCAGCCTTTGGCAGGGAGAATATTTTAGATGGTGCCTAAGTAAAAGTACAGTTATTTCACAAGAAGAAAACAGAGCTGAGGATCACCATGTTCTTGGCATGGTGACACCCTGCAGTTCTCCACAGCTCTCCCCAGAAAGTGATTCCAATGGGCTCAAAGGCATGAGGCATTTCCCTTGCATGTTTTGGGGCATAATCAGAGTACACATGTAAATCCTGTGGTATCTTTACTGTTTTCTCCTGCTGCAGCATTTCCTAAAGTCAGAATTATGTTATTTTGGCTTTTATTTATTTTCTCAGCTGAAAATCCTACGGAATCAAAACTGGACTGCCAGTGTAACAAATATGAACCACTTCCTCGCATCAGAAGTGATGTCTTATTGCTAGGCATGACTTTTGACAGTAAGCTGGATTGTCCTTGCAGGACCAAATCAATGGCTAGCCACGCACAACCCCTCTGGAACAGCGTTTGGAAGATGAACTGACTACTCTGGTTTCCCCACCTGAGTGCTGCAAGATAAGACTTACATGCCCTGCTCTACTGGTGACACACTGTTGCTTTGCAGCAGCTGATGCCTGGAATGCATTTCTAAATTCAGGAATCTTCTGCCTTTCTGGGCTTATTCTGGGTGTGCCAAGCCACAAAGCTCAGAGGTCATCAGACAAGTCAGAAAACCCTTAGCCTTTTGCTGTAACTTAGTAGTATTTCATATTCCCCTTCTATTGGAACTAAGAGCTTCATCTTCAACTGAAAGTCTCAGCAAACCTTACGTGGGTTACTAAGACTGTTCCTTTATCTGATGGACCTACAGAAAAACATCTTACTGCAAACTAGACTGCCAGTCCATTTCCTGATTGCAATGTGGGTTCTTGGGAGGATCACTAGTGTGAAATTCACTCTCCTGATTAATAAGTACCTTTACATATATAGAGCAGAAATGAGGCTAAAGATGGACTCATATCAGGAAACAGCATTTGCAATTTTCTAAGTATGTTTTTAAAAATGCACAAAACTAAATCTGAATGGAAAACTTCTAGTATAAGGCTACGGCTTGAAGACTTCATTCTAAGTTATTTTCTCTGGTCACTTATCTGACTTGAGTGTTACACGTTCCCCTACCATATGCCTATGCATTGCCAGTAATCCATGTTTACTGGGAATATCTGTCTATTCACACTCTGTGCAGTTAAGATTCTATAAGCAAGTTCATGTTTCCCAAATGGGTTTCCTACAAACAAAAAGTTCTTTCAATAACCCAGCAACAACTCCACCATTTAGGGCATTTTCCCTGAGCTACAGTCAAAGACGTCAGGGTCTGAGCTGGAATTGCTTTCTCTCTCTGGTATCTGTTTGCAGACAACAAGAGTTTCTTCTGGTATAAAAGATCTATGTGACAATTTGAGTCCACCAGTTCATTATAGACTTGACTTACCTACACGACACATCACTCAAGCTTGGAAAACCTAGGCTCTAGTCCATGCTTCTGGTCCCCACTTTCTTTTCTAGTCACTGCTTGCCTTCATGACATGCATATAAAGTCTGTGCAGCAAAGAATATAATACTACTGTGCACAGCACCCAGTGGGGTGATGCAACCCACCTGGAGATCCAGTAGGAATCCTGGATTCCTGACTCACTGCATACAGAGAGTGGCAGCAGGAGAAAAAGAAGAAATAAAACAAGCCCAGTGGCTAATGGGCAAAGATAAGAAAAACACCATCACATTAAAGAGATTAATCAGTTGTTTGGGAACTGGATTTTGACAGCTGAATTAAAAAATGAAACTCCTTTAGGAATTATCAACAATAGCTACCCATTTAATTATGCAGGTGTGTCACACTGTGGGCCTGAGGCACCTCAAGCCATGCCTTCAGAAGCATCAGATCTCAGCTGCCACTGCAGAATAAAAGAGAAACGTGAAGAATTCTGAAGAGCAAAAATTCTCTCAGTATTCTAAGGGGCACCAGTGAAGTTGTCTTCATACAGTGAAAAGCAATTCCTGTGCCATAGAGCTCAGCTCACATCATGCTAAATGTGTGGGAAAGATAATTGCACAAATGAACACCAGAGTACAAGATGTGGAAGAACTGCTGAAGTACCTTGCTTTGAATAAAGCAAAAAGTCTTTGGTAGAGGCAAGAGTTTAACCCAGGGGTAATTCTGCACTTCATACTCCCATGGCTGATTTCTTTCCTTGAGGCAATTCCCAGAGACACACTCTGCACCACCTACATTGTCTAGACGAATGCAGGATGCAAAGACTCGGTCCCTGTGACTCTCTCTACTAGCGCTGACTGCAAACTTTCCTGTTGATGTGCTGGTTTCACCTAGAGGGCAGGTTATTAATAAAACCACTTTATTTCAGTATGTTTTCTAGTAGAGAGGTAAGTACATGACTACAGTAACCTCTGCCTGTAGAACGCGCTCCATTTAAGTGCCCATACTTCTTGCTGGTAAAAACAGCAATCCAAAAAGGGAAGCCTTGCTTGTGAAGCTGCATTAGTAAAAATGCTCTAGTACAGAGTTGGCATAATTTAACAAACTTTCATATGGAGGACTAAATGCATTTTCCTGGGAATGGGACAGCTTGAAGATGGTATTGCTCTGCCAGGTCTTCCAGACCACTTACAATCTAAAAAATGTTTTCACAGCTTTTTGAAGATTCACCAGTTATCCAGTTATTCAGAATCAGCTTAATCTCTTTCAGAGCATCTTTTCCCTGGCAGGTACTTTGTTTTTGAATTTACTTGCCTTCTTAGGACTCTGGTCCCATATTTAGGTGAATTTGTCCTGATGTAGGCTGACAGCTACAGAGAAGGGAGAACAAATCCCCATTCAAGCCCCAGAAGAGGCATGTTGCTGGCACCTATCAGACCCTTGTCCATAGGTTATTTTACATGGATAGTATCCAGGTAGACCAATTTCAGTATATTCTTCTCTTCCACTGTCTCATAGCTATGACTCCTTGCATATCAGATAGGCTTCACTGGCTGAAGGACTTCTAAAAATAAGCATGAATATTGTCCAAGTCTGGTTCCAATGCTTTGTAAACTGGAATTTACTTTTCACTCCAAATATTCTTTCTAAGTCATTAATGACATTCTAAAGTCATAATCCAATACTCCAGTTGCTTGACCTCACTGACCAAACTTTGCAACACACAACATGCTTTGTTCTGGAGTCCTAATTGCAGCTCTGGGTATTGATTACATGGAAATCCTTGGCAAAGCTCTGCTTTTTCTGACCTTGAACTAATTTTTATGTTGCAGGTTTTGCAAAATTTTTGAGTTTTCCTTCTTTTCTCCCTCTCCCCCCCTCCTCTGTTGCTTGGCAGTACTCCTGACATCTCTGTTAAGTCCTTTTTCCCCTGTGGCCACAACAGGTCACAGAAGATTCCATGCAAATCTTACTTTGAAATGGTTTTAATCCATGTGCATTTGTTGCATGAAGTCTCTCATTGTCTCCACCTATTAGTCCCTATCTCTCCTCCACAGGTTTTGCTGCCCCTGTGCACATATGTCATACCACGTCAGTTTTCTACTTTGAGTTCTTATAGCAATCTGGTGCTGGGGCCTGATCCTCAGTATCTTACACCATACAGCCATACACCGTTTCAGCCTACAAACCCGTATTTGTATATGGCAATGAGCATGTTTTACCTTTGTAACATGCTGGTCCAAGTGCTCTGAATGTTCCTCATTGTTACTTTGACTGCATCAGTCATGCTTTGTATTCTTGGACGTCTACAACTTTTTCCCGAATGTACTCATCTTCTCTGTTACAGCTTGTTCGCTTTTTTATAGTGAGACAATGATACATGTGCAAGCAGATTACTGTCTGTTCCTGAACATGCCTCCTTGGGACTTCTCTTTTTTCTTTAACTGCGAATTCTCAATGAAATTTGTTACGTATGTCCCTTTCTTATCAATCAGGATTCCTTACTGTGCATCCAGTCTTACTTTGCCTTCAGTGGACCACCATCAGGGATTTGCATTACTTCTTGCCTTGGGATTCATATACTGCAGGAGTTAAAATGCCCTACGAGGAAGGTGACATGCTTTTCAGACTGCAGATTTCTTAAAACCGAGGCTCAGACTGGCAATGCCCACTGGGTGGCTCCAGACACTGCACCTTGCCCCACCTCCACCTACTCAGCGCTAGCCCAGCTCTGCAGAAGCACATGTCAGTGCTGACGACCAGCAAGAGTGACAGGGCAGAGCCTGGGGTCATAAACAGGTGATGCACCGGACACATAAGGAATGGTTATGGGTTAATATTTGCACCACGGTAGTGCCCAGAGGCCCAGTAGAGGGTGCCTGGGCAGGAAGGAACATGAAGGCTTAAATTCCACGCATTGCCCTTGAGGCACCTGAACTCAAGAGAGAGAGGCTTACACAGGCCACAGAGGTGATGCTGTTCCTTCACTGACTGCTTGGGGTGCCAAACGAGATGATGATCCAATGTAGGTGACTTATTTAAACTCCTGGAACTCAACAGGATGAACGTGGCCCTTTGGGACAGGGAAATATTGAGGACCAGAACTGCAGCTGTGTCTTCCCTGCCTCTGTGACCACATAAGCGTGAGCATGTGTGTGTGTACACTGCATGTCCTGACCTCAGAATTTTCTGTACACACATGAGTACACTGCATGTTCTGGCCTCTTTATGTCCAGCATGTAAAGAGTGGTTTGGCTGGGAAGAAAGAAGTCATCCAATTTAATTTGGAGAGAGACTAAAGATCCTGTAAAGCAATAAAACAAATTCATGCTGTTGCCTAACTCTCTGCCTTCTCTTTCTAAATACAATGCTGGTTTGTCATGTCTTTCAGGATTGTACACATGTAGGTTACCTTCACACAAACTTGTCTTCCTGTTATAGAATTTCTGCAACTTTTTTTTTTTTTTCCATCTACCAGGTGCTATATGAACTGACTGTATGTAAGGAGCTGTTTCACCTGCACTACCCTGTGTTAAGGCTGGTGCACAAGGAAAGCAAACCAACCAGCCAACCCCAACAAAAGTAAGCATAACAAGGAAGGGAATGGAGACTAGTCAGTTTTGTTTTACTGCAGGCAACTATCCCATTTGAACAATAATTAATATTTAATTCGGACATAATGAATTTCACCAGTTCCCACTTTTCATGCTATAATACAGTTTACTGCTGCAGGAACCCCCTGTCAGTTCTACTAGGCTCAAAAGAAGTGTGAGGGTCTAAGATGGCTTTACATCTGTGGCGATTCAATACATAAGATAATACATGTGTAATGAAGAGATTTCCCCATCTTGCTAACACCATCACATTGAGAGATGTGAACTTTTTAACTTTGAAATGTTAAAGCCAAGGAGGCTCTGGAGTCTTTCATTTGATAATATTTCACTATGTCTCAGCTGGTATGGCAGCAGAAACTCAGCCTTGTACAAAATGTCCATTTTATTGAAAGGCTGCTGTTATTAAAATTGCATTTTTCCTGCTGAACCTGACCTAGAGGGATTGCCCCTTTCACAAGGGGGTGCAGCATGTGATCTAGTGTTAACTCATATAGAAACTGATGGCACTTTACAAGTGTTATCTTGTCTAAAAAGATGCATCCTTGTGTGGTGATTTTAAGCCCAGCTGGAGATGAAACACCACGAGAAGATATTAACTCTACCCTAGCTGAAGCCAGGACACCTTGATGACCTGCTTCTTTTCTCAAGGAACATGTCTGAATCTATAGCACACTGACATGGGTGAAATGTCAGAAGCACTAGAAGTGGAAAATCCCTTGCTATGTTCAGGCAGGGTTTTGGGACTTCTTTTATATCTGGCTATCAAATTAAGCAAATGGGTATCTTTATCAAGGCCCATATATGGTACATATGTTTAAGGAGAGCAGACATAGGTGATGTGGAGGGAGTCTGTGCTCCAACTGAAGAGTCTTTCCTTCTCTCTGTTCTGTAAGATGCATAGAAATCATTAAGTTATTACAAGCTAGCAATGCCTAGGAGTTGTGGAAGATCCAGAGATTGCTACTATTAAACCCAGAACACCAGCATTTAGGCAACTGTTAAGGCACTGGCGTGTCATTCTGCTATTTTAAGTATGAGATGAGTTTCAGAGCTGAAGTAGTAAGCCGTGTTATTATTTTTAGTGTTGGCTTGTTGTTTCTTAAGTGTTACACCTGAATATATTAAACCATATGAAAAAAACTCAAATCCATTGCCACCCAGCAACTCCTAGCTCACTGCTTTTCTTACATCATGATGCAAGTTCCGTGAAATTCTCTAATCACACTGCAGAGCAGGTTCCTTTGAAAACCTGAGATTTCCTGTTGAGGATTTTTGCCTGGTTTTGTTTTGGTCTCTGTTTCCCTAAGAAATGTATCGCATATGAAGATAAACCCCAGCAAGGGCTCAATGGGAGGTGAAGGTCGTGCTCTTTTGGAAACTGCAGTTCTGAGGGGTTGCTGAAATTGGAATCTCCAGACCTTCTTGGAAGCTGCGCTTCTCCTGCACTTCCTTTCATGAGGCATCTTTCACTCTGACATGGAAGCTGCTGGGAGGGAGGGAATTTTTGCATGCATTTACTACCTGCGCATATCAGCAAGACAGCAACAACCAGCAAGGATGTGCTTGTCCCAGGGAAGAGCTTTTGTGCCAAAGCACAGGCCCTTCCGTCATTAACACTGGAGCTCTCCCTCCATGCTGGATCACCATGGAAAAGCTTTCTCCTAGAGGTGACACAACAGTGGCTTATCACCAGCATGCAGAAAGGTGAAACATTTCACATTCTCAAAGGGCTTTTGCAAACATTAGGACCTTGGATGTGCAGACAGATGAGTAGTCCTGAGCAAAGAACAAAGGATCCACGTACACCTTGGCCTCTGTCCTGACCTGCTTCACCCCCAAGAGCTGTCACAGTGCCAAAGTGCCACAAGTGGCTCTTGTGTGTGCATTCTGGGGATCCAGAATCCACCGGTTTAAGCTGTCTACCTGGTCCACATGCCCAAAATAGCTAGAATAGTAATTTGTCACTCCTTGGAGTTGTTTGGCACCTCCTCATCCAAGGTGAACAGATGCCCTGTTGATTACTGGGGAGACATGCCACTTTGCTGAACATCTATTTCACTGGGTTTCTTTACTCCAGGAACCACAAGTCCAGTTCTGGTACTTCACGTGAGTGTTCATCATCAAGTAGGGAGATACAGAGTATTTCTTGTTTCCGTGCTACCCGAAAGCTTCAGCGCAACAAAAACCCTCCACCTTTTGTAGTAAACACAGGCCACCAGCATGAGCTATAATTTAATCTAATATAACAAAATAATTTTGGGAGCGTTTGAAATGCTGCGAAGGAATAGCGGGCTTTGGGTGGGCTGCTCTGTTCTATGAATACTACCTGTTAATACCCAGATGTCGAATGCCAACTTTCCATTCACTGCTGCAAAAAAACCAGAACATCATGCGATAAATAAAACAAACCATGAGAGGCATGCAACACATTGCAGCATTCGTTTTACCTACAACACACTACCACAAATATGTCTGTTAAAGTCGCCTGGGAATCTCTATCAATGCTATCCCAAACATTACGTTTCAGGCTTGGGATTTGGAGAAAAATTTTGAGGGAAAGGAAATGCTTTTCATTCATTTTTCACTCCTTTACTATCATTTACTCCAAATCTAAGGTAGCTGCAGGAAACAGGACATCACTTTTGCACTGCGTAACAATGGGAAAGAAACTCAGAAATGTCTGCTTTCCTCTAACACTGACCCAGGATCTTTACAGGAACATAAAAAAGTAAATAGCTTTAAAGTTTATGCCTAAGGGCAGTTCGTGTCAAGAGATATCCACGGCTGGCTTCACTCTGACATTGATATGATGATGCCACCAATCTTCCAGCCAGGTTTCAAATATTTAACAATGTCATCCCACTACTAGCAGACATCCACTCTTCTTAAGACTCAATGAATTTTGAATAAGGGGTTCAGTCTTCTTGTTAAGTCCATTGAACCAACCACTTTTTTTAAAAGAAATGCAAGAGACAACGGATTTTTACAGGGGACATCTTGTCTTATTCTGAAGACTGAAGTCAGGCAAGCAGGAGTGCTGGACATCCAGGACCAAAATTAATTCAGCTCTTTTGACTCCCTGATTTTCACTTTGCGTTCTTGGTTACAAGGATTCTAAACATATTAAACTAATCTCAGCTGTCAAATCACTGTTTTGTAAGCCACAGTTACACCATTCATATGCCTGAGTCTTGTCCTCATCTTGCACTCCCTGTTTTTTAACTTATATGTACATCATGTACTTTATGGCCTCCTGATGTTAACTAACAGCATAATAATAGCATTAAATTATTTACATTGCATTATTAGTTCTGCTTTATTCCTCTTTTTTGATGCTGATATTTTTTCCCTTGCTTGACATGAAGTGCACAAAAATGCTGAGTAATGTAGGCATTCTTCTTCAAAATGCTTTTGCAGACATGGAAGCTCATTAAATTATTTCACTTACTCATGTCTAAGGTGAGTCATATGCACATATCCTTGCAAGCTACAAACGGAAGTGTATGATTTCCTGTATCATGATAAAATAACATAGAAGTCTAATAAATAAGAAGCAGTCTGTACACTTACGCATTTTTACTGCCCCAGTTGAAATTAAACACTCCCACACAAAGGAGAAATGGTTACACTAGCTGAAGAAAAAACATTAGAAGCATGTTTACATGTTGCAAAATGTATTATTTTAGTGAGAAAGTCACTTAAAACTGGACCAGAGTGAGCAATACCCAACCAAAGCATTTGTGTGATGTGAAAGGCCTTAGAGACCATCTACAAACTCAGTGCTAGCCCTACTGTTTCTCCAAGAGGTATTGGTCTTTTCTGGACAGCACACATCCTCATGAGCCCACCAGCTATATGAGCTCACCTATGTGAGGCCACATCCACATTTAGGAATGTTTGTCTGGCCTCAAACTCTCCCAGTTTTCTGTTCTAAGTGCCACAGTTCACTCAGTTTGTCAGACCTACTCTTTACAGCTGGCCTGCAAATAACGATGGATACTTCTCTTTTACCACAGCTATTCACGTAGTAAAAGCAGAGGTATGAGAAAGGAACCTTTTTGAGTGCTTCAGTGTGTGTAGAAGAAATACTGCTCCCTGTCACCATGATGGGATGCTCTGCTGCAAAAGGAAAGGGATGACTGAACATTCCCCCTTGTTAAAGCAGGGTCATGGGTACTGCCTGCCAGCAGGCACTGGACATTGCCCCTCACAAATAAGCTTCACCCTGATCCGAGAGGAAGTGCAAAAGATATCTTTTTTTAATGTATTATATATTTTTATATATATTTTCCAGTATGTGTGTCACAAGACTTTTTCACAGATATATTGATACTGCAGCTGCTCTGTGCTTGCACATACTATGCAGTGTGACACTAATGAATATGCAAGATCCATGGCACAGTGGTTTTACAGCCCTGCAGAATCAGCCTTAGGGCTGGTCTTGAAGTAATTTTCTGTCCTCCTGGTGGAACCAGCTTAGTCTGTCCTCTGCCACCCTTGTTGAGAGGGTTCAGGCTTTTTCCTGGGGTTCCCCTGGATAGTGCAGAGTGGACTTCCAAAAGGCCATTGATCCCCTGCAAACATGAATAGATGAATGATCCCTCTGTAATCCTTCCCCTTCGTTTCTCTCCTGGGAATGCAGAGGGAAAATGTAGTGCACAGGCAGCAAGAAAAATACTTTCAGGATGAGTTCATTCTACTTCACTCCTCAGGATAATGTGCTTCTCATAGTCTCTCTTCTTCTTCCCCCTTCTACAGCCCTTTACCTTCTCAGCCTATTTTGATGGGCTCTGGATGTGTCATGTTGTCATGGATGTAAACTGTAATTAGACTAATGACCGCAACCTCTGCTGTCTAATCTCTGCAGTTCAGATATAATATTTTCTCACTTAAATTAAAATACTTTTTTACTGTCTTTGGAATTCCCTTAGAAAGACAACTTAAGTGTGTTAGTGAGGCTGTCCCATAAATGTCTTCAACTCAGGAGAAAGCAGCTGACCTGTCATTTGACAGATAGGTGGTCACAGAAAAAGAGAGCTTCATTACTTTCAAATATTCAAATATTTGATTTCACGGCTGCCGTTAAGGAAGTTAAAAAGCAAACCATCGGGGAAAGGTTTTACACAGTCTTTCATCCTTCGCTTTGAACCAATTAAGCAAAGAGGTTTCACTGCCTTCAGTGGTGGTACTCATACAGCTGAAATTAGCCACTCTCTGATGTGTTTGCTGGATGGGGTCAGAGCTCTTAGCACCTTGCAGCATTCAGCACTAGATGAAATACGTATTACAGTACATATTTCTGAAGCACAGTCCATGTATTCTTTCCATATACACTATTAATTTATGAAGTAAAATATCAGGTATCATATGAAATATAAAATCAAATGAAATCTAAAAAAAGTTTTCTTGCCTTATGTTACCACAAATGTAAAAGAACGATACACATTCTCAGTTTCAATTAACATGAATCACAGAACAAAGATCAGTAGCATGATAGAACTCTTACATTCATGCTAATCTACATCTTCCACGTAGTAGTCATTTAGCATTGTCCAAGCTTAGGATAGGTCTGCTTATGTATATTCCCAAAGGAACATTCTCATTGACTTCTCCAAGAAATTTCACAAGAATCCTGCCATAAGGCAAATTGAGTTCACCAGAGGCTAAGTTAATAAGTCAGCCCTTGGACTACTGGTCCTGTTTCCTTTTTCTCTGTTGTAGCCTCAGCTGACATATTTGTAAAAGCTGTGTTGCCAAGTTTTACCAGCTTTTGCCAGCTGAAAAAACTCTAAATTTACATAGCCTAAATGGTAGAAACAGCTCTGGAATTTGCTCTGTGAGGATTAAAAGCACTCTCCTTATGAGCTTTAGAGACCTTTGTAACAAAACAAGGGAAAAAACAAAAAAAAAGAGGACAAATGTCAACTCAGACTGCAACAGGAAACTGACAAAAGGAAATAATTCTAACACCCAAACCTTGCTTCTGAAAACAGTAGGTATTTGATCTGCTGGTGGCATCTGCAGTTGCATTTCAAAAAGTCATTTGCACCAGTGAAGTGAGTGCAAATGGATGCTCTCCCTCCTTTAACTCATTCTGGTTGTAGGAGGTGTAAAGGAATGGAGAATCTCTTGAGTGGTGATCAAGTCATACACATGCATCTGAAGGGGTAACTTGGCCCTCTTTTTAGCTACCTCGTGAAAGAAATGCATAAAAGTCCATTAAACACAAAGATAATACAACGACTCTCATCTTGCACAACATGGACATCTACGAGACAAATGCTGGGTGTATTTGGCTGTATGTGTGACTGCCTTTTACAGTCGTGCCCGGGCAGCTGCCATCGGCTGCTGCCAGAGATGGGGACCTTGGCAAGGAAAGTCTCCAGCCCTAATGGGAGTGAATGTTCTTAGGCAAAGCTGAAGGAAGCTGTCCCTACCTGTGTATGTTTTCTTCCAGCTTTTTCACCTTCAGCTCATCCTCTTCTGACTGCTTCCTTCTGGCTTCTTCCTCTTCTGCAGAGCCAGCAGGAATTCCCTGTAGCAGCCATTTTTCCCGAAGAGCTTTTGACTGTAATGTAAAAAAATCCCATGTCTTAGGAACAGACTGAACAAAAACTATCTGAAGACTGAGAAGAAGCTGTCTTTGCTTCTGAATATTAGATTGACCCCACTGAATTTCTGCTCACTGCTTCAGACAGTTGGTAACAGCCAAACGATTAGCTGTTTATCCAGATATCAAGTCTTCCACACTGAGGAGTGTCAGTTTTACAGCATACAGTTTATTCACCATCAATGACTTAATATGAAGTTATTATCACTTCCTAATAAAAATAAGAGTTTAAAATTAGCTAATTAGCAAGTCCTGCAAGGACTGAAATTTTTGAACCAAAGTGCGGATTTCTTGGGAATGGTAAGGCATGTGCTGGAAGGACTAAAGTCATAAACTTTCTAAAGCTGCAAAACCGAAAGATCAGTGTGCTCTAAATGTGATTTTTTCATGGAGTATAAAAACAGTCTGCTATTAAATCAGTCATAGCTGTAGTTTTTTATTTATACAACAGATGTGTCTCCATATATTTACAGGCAGACAGACAGACACATGTATACATACACATGAGCACACACATCATCTCTTGGGCGGACACAAATTAGAACAAATGACCATAATCTTCCAGAAACCGTGCACAACCCAGGACACAGAAACACTGTTGCAAAAAGGATCAATATCCTTCACCCAACAGAATTATTCCTGGGAATTTTGTTGTGCTTTCTACACTGGGAACGTGGCTATAGCCTCACTTGGTCCCCGTTTAATACAGCTGCAGCTCATCCAGGGTAGTTCACCAGTGCAGGTGTACTGGTTGAAATCCATGCTTTATACAGCATATATGCCTGTAGTCCTTGTCTAGCCCAAGTCCAACAGAGGAATGCAGCAGATAGGATGAGGAAGATTAGGAGCCCGACGTCCTAAGCAGGACTTTGCCTCTTGGCAAGAAGGAAATTGAGCTGGTGGAAAAAATGGTCAGCCAGGGGACCATCCAAACTTTCCCTTGCATTGGTCAGTAAAGGGGAGCCTTGGTTTTGAATTTGCAAAGTGATTGGCAATGCTAGCTCAAGGAACCAGCTCCTCTTCTACAAAGAGGACTTAATCAGGAAATTATCAGTTCAAGGAAATTGGATTTCAGAGGCAGCCCAAACACGCCGTGTCTTTTCAACACCATGCTTGTCGCTGGAATGGAACATGACTTGTGCAAACTAGGTATAAAGGGAAAACATTTACCACCGAAAGCAAGCTTCAAATCTCGCCCAAAATAGAAACATTTTTGACATGACAGACAAGGTTTTCTTGCTAGTTTTTGAGTGTGTGTATATATATAGACATAGTATCTATGCACAAACTATTTTTGTCACTCCATGACCTATTTGATGTTAGTCAATTAGATTTTAGTAAGGCAGCAGACATAAAGCAATGCACACACAAATTATACTTCAGAAATTACTCATGCTTTCACTGGCTTTAACTGTGCTGTGCATGAGAGGATGTCTAGGCAGATTTAAAGGGATTTCTATGTGAATTAGGACTTCTGCATAACAGAAAAGGTCTCATGCTCTTGTCCCATGCAGTCAAGTTCAATAGTCGGACTCACTGATGCTGGTGACATATTTTAACCCAGCTGAAATCAGCTTTGCTCATGGCCTCCAATGTGTTAGTTGCCAAAACATTCTAAGTGGCTATCTCCAGCCACGGTTTCTGCAGTTTGTTTCTCCTTATCCTGGCACTACCATGTGCTAGTGCTTCCTGCCACATTTAATGAGCTGGTAGTGAAATTTCTGTGTTCAACCGAGCTGATTGCTGGCCAGAATTTTCATGACCTCATTCAGACTCTCTGTGTGATAGAAATGTCCCCTCAGCAGAGGACTCCTAAGTCATCACATGTACGAAGAAACAAAGTGACACAGTCAAAGACAGATTTACAGGTCTTGAGGGGCTAAACATTTAACAATCTGTGCTTTGGCTTTTAAAGTCTCAATAGCACAGCTCAGTGCGTACTGCTGGGCTAAATCCAGTGCAAAGCCTAGTGAAGGCTGACTGCTCTTTAGCAAACTGCTGCCTTTTCTTTTAAATGTGGACCATCTGCATGAGGAACTACGTTGCTGCATGTATCATATTCAGCTGTGGTCTTGAATCTGAAATCGTGAGTGATGCTCAGTTGGAAAAAAACTCCAAAGTTTCTAAAGACCAAACTCTAAAGATGAAGACAGCCTTCTCTGCTCTAAACCTCTTTTAGATACGGCTCCAGCAAAAACAAATAAATAAAGCCTTTGACAAGGTGCTGCTTGGACAGCACTGGCACTGAAGACATTAATAGTCACTCCTCTCCTACTCCAGGAGGACAGATAAAACCCAGGCTTTTTTCAATGCACTTTTACAGAGTCTCCATGCTGATGCTCACAAAGAGAGAAGCCAGTCCCTTCAGTACAACTGCTGTACACTAAAAGTAAGGTATTTTGTACAGCCTTTGTTTTGGTCTTTGTTTATAGGAAACACTTGAGCTACAAAATCACATGGTTTCTTTCTCCCAGATTTTTTTTTTCTTTTAACCTATTAATAGCATGAATTTGAAACTGGAAAGCATCAATGAGATTTTTTAAAAGACATATTTAGAGACAGGAATGCTGTGATCTACTAAATATCCTCCCTCTCGGGTGAAATGTCAGCATATTTTAGCTAAAACAGGAAAACTGGAAGCTTTGATGTTTCTGGCTCTCCTTTTTAAGATGAAAATTAAGGCATTTGTTAAATACTATACTGAGGAATTCAGGCAAGAAGACTTAGAAATGGAATCATTTATAAATGTGTTTCTTACACTGCAGACAGTCTATTTGCCAAGCTGCTGAGGTCATGTGTTTATACACCCGCTGCAGATACAACAGGCAGGCATACACCAGGGGATGTTGGTCACACATCTTGCTGGGCAGGAAGCATTTTCTCCCCAGCCAGATAACTGGTGTAGGGGGTGAAGCAGTGGGCAGGGGTGGAAGAATCTCTCACCTGCTCTAAGCAAGCACTTCCCAAGGAGGCATTTTCATCACAAACACGTAGGGAAGGCCTTGGTACACATGATGAGACCAAGGGTGGGTGGTGAGACAGTGGCAGAGCTGTGCTGGGTGCTTAGGCACAGCTCCTGGGTATGAGACAGTCTAGTGAGGCAGCCCACATCAAAGCAGCCCAGACAGATGCAAATCAGAGCCAGATGCAGATTGGAAACAGAAGAGAGTTTGCTGCCATCTGTCCTCCATAGCTATGAAATTTGGGTTATGTTTCTTAAAAAAATCTCGCAAAATCTTATCCCAGGAAGAATAGGATGTGTTTCTCAAATGTGCTAAAAGAAGGTTTGCATGAGGATGGAACCCCGAAATACCCACCTGTATGAGCTACCCCTGCTCAACAATACCGTACATTTGCTTAACAGCCTGTGATTAAAATGGCCAAAAGCTAGTATTTCTGCATTATTTCTCCTTCATTGTCTGCTATGAGCTTTAACTCTCTACTGAATTTTAGAGCTTTATGCGCCAAAGTTGTGCTGTATGATTAGATGTTGTCAAAATGATAAAGAGCTCCTAGAGTGGCCAGATAAACTACTGTAAAAATACAGGTATTTGTACAGCTCATTGCCATACTGGAATATGTGAATATTGTGAATATGCTGTGCTTTCAGAAGGAACCACTTCACTGACAGAGTATGCTATGTACTGTTTGGTATAAGTATTCCTTCATTTACTGCAAGAAAGCAATTTCTTCAGGGCTAAATCCTTCAACAGAAATTAGATCATGTCATTAAAAAGGCTCTCTGTTACTGAAGTGGAAAGGGCACTGGGCTTGCAATCCTCTAGGTTGCTACTGCTCTCAGATGATTTGGTTTGTCTGCACAGAATTGAGAATTGATACTGTAGAAGTAACTGGCAGCTTCACCTGGTTTTGTTTGATCAAGCATAGGAAAACAGAGTGACTTCTGCACCATGCAAAAAAGGAAAAAAACAGGTCACAATTATGTGAACAGACCACAGTGAGGACAGAAATAAGTGAACAAATGTTGGACAGGACAGGAAGAAATTGTGCCAAATTTATGAATGCAGCAGACACAGTGACAACCATAAAAGTGGTGCACCGCAATCTTATGTGCTATTTATTCTAGTTTCATGCTTCAGGACAGTGAAGCCTGAGGGCTTTAAGTTGGTTACATTTAGTGCTAGCAAGGAAATAATGCATAGCTTCTCAAATGCACACAGTAGAATTAATGCTGTATATGCAAAGAAAACCTTTACTTTTAGTGCTGTGTTTTGCTTTAATGTTGCATCAAAAGTTTGAGTATCAGAGGACATTTTATTACAGCAAGTAAAACTTTTTAGTGTCCTTTTCATAAATCATTATGCCTATTCCACGCCACCGCTGCACTTCCTGTTTTGTGAAAGTTGATTAGTTCTAACCATCAGTCTTGCTGATTTTGAAACAACATCCATAAACTTTATTCTTAAGAATAACACATTTCCAGTCCCACATGCATCGTAACCGTGTCTTAACCTGAGGCCCAGACACATCTGCCAGACTTGTCATGACTTTTTAGAAGGAGAGAAAAGCCCCAGTCCTTGCTGTGCTGCTACCTTTTGAGGTAGTTCCTTAAATAAGCTTTGGGTGGTTTTTTGTATTTGCAAATGGTTAGGGGGCAATCAGTACTGTCTCTCCTTGAAAGCAGTGCTTGCTGAAGCAGAGCACTCTTCTGTCTCCTGAGTTCAAGGAAGATGATAATCCTGAGAAGAAACAAAGGTCAAAAGTTGACAAGACAGCCTCCTCCAGTAAAACGTGCCTGCTCTTGTGAAACACTTCCGGATGTAGACTATTCCGGGTAATTATGGTCTTCTGTGCCCTAGAAAACAGCCACTAATGATCCCTGGTGTAATTCCACTGAAATCAGCAGGGCTACATCAAAGGCACTTTTACTGAAATCTTTGCCAAATTGAAATTTTGCCAAAAGTCTTTGGATTTTGAGGCTTGAAGACCATGAGACACTAACATTTTAGAGCTGAAGTTATTTATTAATACGAAATTATTTTCTCCCTCTATCCATTCAGTGTTTGTGCCATGGAAAAACACGAACGCAAAAGGTTGGTTTCCCAAGTTCTCAAATCTACATATAACCAACCCATGGCCTACTATAAGAGTGCAGTGAACATCTTCTTTTGCCTGTCACTGTGAGTCAGATGTTACCCCGAAACAATCCCATTAGGATGCTAGCATAACTGGCTGCATTTCAGGTTTGTTCTCTGCATTTCAAAAAGTTACCTCGGTACAAAAAGGGTGAGGTTTTCAGGCAGATCTGGAGCTCTAGAGGCAGCAGTGAGTCTGACTGTGCTGTTTGGAAGCTACCTGGAGACCTCTCATCACCCAGTGGACCAGCTGCAAGAGGGAAAACCTCACAGAGCAGTGAAGCCTGTTCTGCTTGTGCATGGTCCCAAGCATTTGCCTGGGTTGACAAAACTCAGTTTGTAAGGGACACAAGTGCAAAAATTACCACTGTCAAAACTCCTCCAAGATTCCTCGTTTGTCCTGCCTACCCTCTTTCCGTAGGCTCTCCAAACACTGCATTTCTTGCTGTTGTATTCTTGTGCAGCTTCCCCAGCCATTCCCCTGGCTCTAACACAGCTAGTACAGGCTACCCAGCATGTCTGGGTTAGGCCTGCTGATGCACAGCACTGTTGCCAGCATTAGCAAAGAGGTTACTGGGGCATGAGGTACTAAGATTATAAAAAGACTTGTTCCTTTGCCAGCAGGCCTTCCCTTGCCTTTCAAAAAAAAGGAAAAAAAAGATTATTTGCATGCCTGTAGTGTGAGCAGGCATGTTAATGTTAGATGCCCTTAACCATTTGTCAATAAATATGCAAATACAGAAAGAGGCTGTAGACATAAGCTGAATGACAGGTAAGTCCATCTGAAAATAAGCAGCTTCTCAGAATGTATTCCTGAGTGATACTGTAGTATTTAATTTTTCATTAGGCAAATGAAACAGTCTGACTCTGCTCAGACTGGTGCAGAGTTTTCCTATGTGGGCTTTCAGTGTGAGAGAATCTACTTGCAGAACAAAGGAGAGGTGTGGTCCTCAGTAAACAGAAGAGATTCTACACTGCTCTGCTGCAAGATGGTTGTGGCCTTGTATGGAGCAGGACAAGTAGCCATTTCCAGCTTGCTGGTATGATCTGATTTCATATGGCAGCAAAACTTTTTGTTGTCTTTCTAGTTATGTAAGACACTTGTTTTAGCCCAAGGAGCATGTGTGCATGATAGATGATATGATTCAAGCATTGCCCAGATTAGGGAATTAAGCCAAACTGAAAAACTTGCAGCTTGATTGTAGTCTCTGCTTGAATCACATTGTCATAGCTTCCATATGTATGATTCAACAAAAAAAAAAAAGTATCATAGCTGGTGAAACTTAGCCAGCTCAAGAGCAAACAGCATGTTTATAAAGAAGATTAAACATTATCCTTTGGAGTTGCCAGTTTGTTGTTGTTATTCTTTGTTCAGGAAATGAACAAAATGTTTCTTAGAAATATCTTAAGGAACAGATACCTTAAAATTTTTTTTAAGCAGGTCGCATTTAATCCAAGAGTTGTGAAGGCTGTCCAACAGTCTGTTAATGTGTATTCATCTCACAGAACGTTAAAACACATTAACTTAATTTTCTCCATCGTGTTTAGACCTGTCCACTGCCACTGAAAAGCTTTTGTGACCAGGCACTGGAGACTGATGCATAACCTCTTCCTAAGTTTCTTCTCAGCCACACAGGTATGGGTAATTTGCCTGAGTTTTTCCTTTTCATAAAATCCTTACTGCAGTGGACCACTGAGACCAGGATCTCCATCTGCTCACCAAAGGGACTGGTGCTTCACCTGTCCCCAAAAATCATGTCTCCTCTTTCCCCGTAGGTCCTGAAGTAACAGAATTTTGCTACAGCACCAGTAAGCCACCAGGCTGTGGGTGTAAGGGGGTACATGTGGGGAGATGAGAAAATAATAATAAAAGAAGTAAACAAGTAAATAAAAATAAATCATGGACACTATTATAAGCCCCACCTGGAATCACGGCAGCAAAAAGACTTTGCAGAGATTATCTTTCCCCCTTGTTTGCTTGCTGTAGCAGGTACATTTGACTGCCCTTCAGCTCCTCTGAGTATTTACACAGCCACTGCTTCTTCTCAAAGCACACATTCAGCACAGCAACAGAGCAGACAGGAACACGTAAAACAGTGCAACAGGACTGCAGAAACAGGTGAAGGAAGACTGAGATAGCTGGCATGATTTGTGCTCACTTGGGGAAGGGCTGCATCTCGGCTTGGTACCCCCAAGACATGGCAAGGGGCTTCAGTGTGAGCCACGCGCAACTGGACCTGCAGATGCGTAGAGAAGGCGGGTCTGTGGCAAATGACCTGAGGGATGGGCATGATGACAGCAACAGATGGCTTCTTCACAAAGGTCTCATGCTTTGTCTGTTTAAAAACCTCACAGGAACAGAAATTGCAGCTGTACAGATAGAGGCCCAATTAGGAACGATTTTTGGGGAAAAAAGCACCAATCAGTTTATGCCCTCAAAGTAAGCTTCCCATTCATTAGCAAGATCACCAGTGTAAATATTCTGAGTATGTTGCTTTTAAATTGTTGAGGTCCCATTTATTTACCTTTGTAAATCAAGTACACAGTTGTTTCCGGTCAAAGATGAAGAAGATGAACTAAAACCATTTTAGCTAAAACCCTTTTAGCTTCAAGGAAACCCACCACAGTAAGAGACATTGCCAAGACTCTACTAGAGCAGACACAAAGTTTGTATCTCTCTCGTTCAGGTAATTCATCAGCTGCAGAGCACTGGCCTGTACAGACTGGTTTCACTGACAGGGATCACAGGTATGGCCCAATACAAGGTGTTTCCAACATTTGTTAAAGACTTGAGATGACATTGAGATGAAACACAATGAACAGTAAGATGGCAGTTAAGTCAAGCACAGAAGTATTTTCTACATAAATTTTCTAAGCATCCACTCTACCAGAAAGTTCTGCTTGAAGTAACAAGAAGATACCTCTTCTGAAGAGTTGTATTTTATGCTGGAGAGTTAGGGTTTATCTTTCAGTATCTCTCTTTAGAAAGTCTATTTAAAATTTCAGCCTTTTTCATTGCAGGATGATAATGATGGCTCTGTTCAATTGTTTAATATTTCACTTGTGGCAAGGTTAAGCACCATAATGAGAATAAACTATAAACAAGTGCCAGTGGCTGCTGCAGAGGTCAGGGGAGGGATGAGGAGACCAGGCTTCCCCAGCAGGCACACACCATCAAGTATGCAGCTTGCAGAAGAGGATGCTACAATGAAGTCCCACATGGCCCAACCTGGGAGCAAGTCTCCAGCGGGTGGGGGATGGGATTCTGTCCTGGTCAAGAATCCAAATGTATTGGGATGAAGATGGGCATGGGACAAACCTGCTCCTGCTGGCAGGAGCACATGGACATCTCCAAGGTTCCCTCACACAATAAATTACTTTTTAAATCCATGAGAACATCCCTGATTCCCAGGAAATTTTGGAGCTGGAATAAGAAACAGTTGCAAGCTAGCTGATGCTTCTGGCCTTCATGCAGTTGGACTGAAAAGACTGAACGAGACTCCCTCTTAAAGATACACACAGGGAAAGAGTGACCACAGTTTTACCTCCTGGCGCCAGAAATTTAAGTATGCTTTGGTTTTCCCTATGAGTACTCACTCCATGTTTACAAAGCAAGTAAAGTGTATTGTGAGAGAAGGAAAAATTATTAAAAAAGAAAATCTTTTTGGAATAGTTAACAATCTGCGATTTCAAAAATTGTCAAACCTCTCCCCCCAAAACTAATAGGCTTTGCAAGTTATTATTACTACGGAGCCACAGTTGTTTTTACTCTTATCTCCCAAAAGAATAATTTCCTCTCTATATTCAATCTCTCCTTGGCTTCAGTTTATCACTCCTTCCCACATACGCACATCAGTCAAAAGAGGCAAAAAGAAAAGTTATATTTCAGAGATTCCGTTCTTTTCTAGTGTTAAAAGTTCTTACACTCATTATTTTAAAAAGCTGGATTCAGGTGATGTGAATTCGTTTTTCAACATGTTTCAGGCCATCGGGAGGGGCTGAGGTTGCAGAGAGCCGTAAGCATCCTTGAGCTACATCAACATAGTCTGGCTAAAACAAAATCTGCTGGAGTGGCCATGAGGTGATTGAAGCACCTTGTTACTGCTTGAAGCCTGAATGCTAATTTTGATGCGTTTCAAGGAAGTCCTGCCTGTATGGTATGTTTATTTACATGATCACCCTAGGATAAGTCTGCACCAGTTCAAAGCATAACTCACACATAATATTTTTCCTGAATAAAAGCACAACTTGTAGAGGGATCATACCAGAATAATTACAGCTGTGTTTCAATGACGTGCAAGCAGATAAGGAATATAAGCTAAAGGACTAGATCTCTCATCTTTCTATGGTAGTCAATTTGTGTAGCTGGCCTTGATAAATGATTCTATTTTTTTATTCTATTTTATTCTTTTGTTACTAAAAGATTTTAACTGAGGATAGTTACTTTGTTTTCTGATTACTTGAAAAGAAATGCATATAAGGATTTTTGAAACCCCTCCTATCAACTTACTACTTCTCAGCAAGGATATCCAAGGTTTCATACTCTGTAAAAAATTCAGATAGAGTAGTGCCCTTAATACTTACACTGTGTGGGCCTATTTAATCTCCCACTCCCTTTCTGGCCTAATGAATCTGGATTTCTCTTCCGGATCATAAAGCAGGTTAGCAGAGCGGCAGAGAGCCTCTTGATTCTCAGTTTAAGTCCTGGTGGGAGACAAACTTCTCGGGATTAGGTAGGCATCAGCCCAAAGGTGCTAATACACAGAATGGGATGAAGAGGGCGGTCCCTTGTGCTCTCAAAATGGAAATTTCTCTCTGAATTAGTTCTTAACCTCTCCATGCCCCAAAACTGCTGCTGAGGCTCTCTACAGACAGTTAAATGTGAACTCACGTTCACAAGCCCTGTTCCTCACGGGGAACTTCAACAACCCCAATACCTTTTGGAGGGACAATAGCAGAGCATAAGCAATCCAGGAGGTTCCTGGAGTGCTGTGGTAACTTCCTTCTCCAAGTGATAGAGGAGCTAAGGAGAGGTACTATGCTGGACCTTTTTCTCCCAACAAGGAGGGGCTGGTGGGGAATGTGAAGCTCAAGGGCAGCCTTGACTGCAAGTACCACACAATGGAGTTTGAGTCCTTAGGGCAGCAAGGAAGGTGCACAGAAAACTCACTACCCTGGACTTCAGGAGAGCAGACTTTGGCCTCCTCAGGGATCTGCTTTGTAGAATATCACGGGATAAAGCCCTGGAGGGAAGAGGGGCCCAAAAAAGCTGGCTGATGGATCACCTCCTCCAAGCTCAGGAGTGATTATCCAAAAAAAGAGGAAGCCAGGCACATATGCCAGGAGGCCTGTGTGGATGAACAGGGATCTCCTGGATGAACTCAAACATGAAAAGAAAGCCTACGGAATGTGAAAGCAAGGGCAAGTGGTGAAAGCAGTTCTCCAAGCGAGGAATACAAAAGGATTGTTCAAGCAGCCAGGGATCAGGTCAGGAAATCTAAAGCCCTGATGGGCTTAAATATTGCCAAGGACATGAAAGACATGAAAAAAAACTTCTATAGATATGTTGATGATAAAAAGAAGACTAGGAAAAATGTTCAGCCTCTCCAGAAGGAAAACAAGACCTGGCTACCTGGGACATAGAGAAGGCTGAGGTACTCAATTACATTTTTGCCTCAGCCTTCAACAGCAAGTGCTCCAGCCACACTTGCCTGAGATGCAGAAGGCAAAGGCAGGGACTGGGAGAATGTAGAACCACTGACTGTAGCAGAACATCAGGTTCAAGACCATCTAAGGAACCTCAAGGTGCACAAGACCTGATGACAGAACTGGCAGAGCAGGGGGCTAAGCCATTATTCACCTTATTTGAGAAGTTATGGCAGACTTAACACAGGTAAAGTTTCCAGTGACTGGAAAAGTGGGAGCATATGCCTCACTTTTAAAAAGGTGAAAAAGGAAGACCTATGTGATGACAGGCCAATCAGTTCCATTCACCTCAGTGCCTGGCAAGATCATGGAGCAGGATCCTCCTGGAAACTATGCTAAGCCACAGGAAAAACAAGGAGATGACTGGTGACAGCCAACATGGCTTCACTAAGGGCAAATCATGCCTGACAGATTTGGTGGCCTTCTATGATGGAGCCATAAATCGTTGGTGGATAAAGGAAGAGCAACAGACATCATCTTCCTGGGCTTGTGCAAGGCATCTAACACTGTTCTATATGATATCCCTGTCTCTGAACCAGGTTTTGGAAAATATTGCACTGACTCTGTAGGGAATGCAGACTTTATGACACCATCACACATTTTTTGTGTGCTTGGCTGAGTTGCCATTAGGTTTAAGGATTAATTTACTTGAAAATCATAAAGGGATTTGCTATAAGGAAATAACAAGATTCCTTCATTTGCAAAAGTTATCTCTGTTTTTCCACAGGGTTGTACATATATCGAGAGAGAGACAGACATATCTATTCGTATTTTCGGACAGCAATTATTTTAAGAATAGATTAAATTGAGGATAGCAATATAACTGGAACTATAAAATTGAAATTTATATATAGATGAGATAGTTTCAGCTAAAACCTCCCTAACAAAATCTCCCTAACAACTTAAAAAGGCTTTCCTTTCCGTCAGAGTAAAGATGTAATTAAGTTACAGATTCTGCAGTCTTTAAGAAGCAGATGTTAAAATAAATAGATCCCTAATATTTATACCACTCCGGAACTAAAATAACTGTGGAAAATGGATTTACTGTAATTGTAATAGTTAAAGTAACAGCAGAGAAGTAATTTTTCATTCCATTAGGAGGTTTTGTACTGTTTATTTTATTACCATCGGCCACCAAACAGAGCTAGAGTAAACAATTATAGAAATTCTATTCAACTAACTACAGAGGCAGTCAGATTTTGGAAGAAATACTGCTACCCCGGAGTTTATTTGAAATAGTAAACATCTCTGTTAAAACAGGGCGGCCCAACTGCTGCCTAGCTGAACAAGTTCTTAAAAGAAGTTGTTGCTTGTAGGTTGTATTGTCTAGTTCAACTGAGAAACCAAAATAAATTTTAGTCTTTCTCCAGAAACCAAATAATTTTGATGGATACTGCACAAAATGTGTTTGGTGTAAGGTTAATTTTGACCACTTCTCCGATTTTAAACTCTAGAAGCTGGTAACACCTCCAGCTCCCACGGACAAGGAAGCCCCATTTGTAGGCATATGGCCAAGAAACTGTTGTGGCATGATGTTTAAACTCCATCTACTGTTAAAAAACACAACAAAATTGACCTTGTATTATATGGAAGAAGAAGTATTATTTTCATATTAAGGACTGGAGTAGGTGTGAGGTTAGGGGAGCTGTTGTAAATTGCCTCTTATTAGAGCAAAACAGCATGTCCTATCCCAAAAAATGGGGCTTCAAAGCATCATTATATCTGTTCCAACACCAAGGGCCTTTCCAATGAAGACATCTGATCATAAGGTAGACAAATACACCTCCTGCCTTCAACAGAGCCCCAGTGGCCCCACAGTACTACACAGTCAGTCTGTGCCCACCAACATCCTTACTTTGGAGTGATTCACAGAAGAGAGGATATGGTTTCTCTGTCAGCAAATGGGAATTCAGCTTTTAGAGCCTATACTACTCTAGACTCTCTCCTACTCCAGATTTTCACATTTGAAGGGTTTCACTTGATTAACTCTGAATCTCACAGAGACCGTTAATAGCTAAGCCACACTTTTGTTCTGATGTCCTTAGTGCTGGCCTAATTCTCAGGAGCCTTTGTAAAAGGTGTTGCCAAAGCCTTGTTCACATTCAGTGCTAACTTTTACTAGGTCTAGTGTTTGCTGGGTTGCTCTGCCTGAAGCGGTGGGACAGCACCTGCTGCTGCCTTATTTTCAGCCAGGTATGTGACAAGGGGAAAAATGAATGAACTGGTAGTAAAGTCATTTTGTCAGGGGTCTAATTGGCAGCAGCAACTTGAAAACTGTAGGTAATCCAACATAAACATTTGCAATAAACTATTTCTATTAGATATTTTTCCAACGTGAATAAAATTTTCTGAAATTAACAGAAACCCTGTAGCTTCCAGTACCCTTATTAGGTAACCAAACATGCTGTTTTACACAGTGCATTTTAAAAAGAAAATTACTCTGACACTGCACAAAAATGAAGAAAACCCATTGAATACCGGCATGAATGTCTTTGTGTGAATTCAAGCTGTTATGCTTGTGGGATCAACCCAGATACTGCAGACACAGGATTAACCTAGATTTCATTTTCAAAGGTTTCTTCACAGCAGATTTTAATGAACACTGATATGAAATCCTTACACTCTAGATGGACATCTGCAGCCTTACAGCATTTTAAGTAAATACAGAGTCTTCCTAGGAAAGCCTGGTCCTTTAACCTGGATTTATGCCTTGCACAGAATTACATGAAATCCACATAATTCAGGAAATGAATCATGTTCTACTTAGCACTCTGAGGGAGAATATATGCATTTATTTTGCTCTGGTGTGTCAGATTGGGGAGCCATTATCAGACTGAGGGACTATACTGGTATCAGACTTGGAGCCCCTGACTTGGAGAGGCTCAGGACAAGCAGGGTGAGGTGAGAGAGAACACTGGGGAGATGGGAGGGGGATACACAGTTTTGCAAATGAGCGAATCAAACTGGAAGGCAAAATACAATGTTGGTCAACACTCCACTAAGCAACCAGAACACCGAACAATGTATGAAACAAAAATGCAGTTTTCTTTGTCTGTCTCCGAAGAGAAACAGAAACACTACCAGCCAGTGCCTCTATCTTCATTTTTTAAATTGTTCATTATTTTAATTCTATGAAGGTTCTAGCAGCAATGAGGATGAACTCTGCAACCCCAGATAGACCTCTGCTATCACCTTATTCAGGTCTCCCAGCAGACAGTTGCTTGGTGGTACAGGTAGCTCCTAGAGCAGCAGCCACCATGACCACTCCTGTAAAAGCAGCACAGTTTTCCTCTGGTGACGAGTGATGCCACTGAATGGAGAGATAGGGAAGACCTTATCACATCCTTATGCTCATCCTCTCACACAGCATTACAGACCTTAAGTCTGGCTGTGATTTTAGCTGAGGAAGCTGCCATTTTAACTGTCTCTGCCATTAAATTTCTGTGCCCTGATCTTCCATCAGCTTCCTGTATGATTACCGCTCTTGCTCCAGCCTGTGGGATAAAAAAACAAAGGGACACAGCTATTTTTCATGTGTGTCTCTGAAAAAACCCATGCAGCAAAACTGAACCTCCACTAGTGGCAATCAACATAGCAGGGCTGAAGTCAATGCCAGTCTACATCAGCTGAGGGGCTGATCCCACTGCACCACCTTGAGAGGTTTTACTTTTCCTATGGATGATGATAAAATACATTTTAGCAACAGCTATATCAAAGTAAAACAGATGAAGCAGAAAATTGACAGAACTGTCTATCCAAAAGGCTCTGCTTAAAGAAATTCAGGAAGAATCATAATGCAGTTAGCTTGGAAAGAGTTAACATGCTAAAAGGAGTCATCAGCTTGGTAGCAAAAAAGAAAAAAGCAAGCATCGTGAAGGTGCTGGAACAGTACCTTACTGCTCTGCTGCAGTATCTTACAGTAATGAGAAGAAATTCTCCCCTGCCTGTAGCCAATGGCAGCCTGAACAAAATGGCAACTCCTGTTGTCCCACAGAAATGCAATCACATCTTTGACTGGAAACACCAATGTGTGACATCCACAGACTGGTGGTAAACGTGATGGGGCATTTGTGTAGGCTGATAACAATTACTTGGGCTTAACTGCATTGTGTTTACCAGAAAAGGAGGAATAGTTTGCAGAATATGACTGCAGGCTCTTGGAGAGGAGGGAGAAAGATCCTGCCTATAGCATAACTTGCAGTCTGGTCTGCAAGTGCATGTGTAGGCAGAGATATTCTGCACATCATCTCCCAATGCAGGTGCACTGTTCAAACACACGCACACTTATTCCACAAGCAACCTAAATATCTTAATTTTAAAAACACAGCTCAGCTCACTTGCTGTGAGGATAAACTGTCCAGTTCTAATCATCTTTCTCAGATATTTTAACCACTGAAATTCCTCAGGCTCCCCTACTGAACTAATGTAACAAGATCTGACCCACAAATGCTCATCAGTTACAAAAAGATCACATGCATGTTTTTGTTCTTATCTTTGCTATGCACAAATACGCTACTGCCAGGAGGGAGAAATGACAGAAATAGCAAGGATGGCTTTCAAATGATGCTATCTGCAGCTGTCATGGAGACCAACAGGGACTGGGATTGCTCGGCACCCTGTTAAATATCAAGGCTCTTCTCCATGCAGACACACACATATACATCACCACCTTCCTTGCATGTACATACATGCCTGTTTTATTATGCCATGCATGCCTAATAACTTCATCCTACAATGAAATCTCTACACACATGCACAGATGCATGCTAACTAACACTCCTTCTGCAACACACACACACATACAAAACCTAATGACAGGCACCAGAGAAATCCAACGCAGCTCTGCAGGCAGAAGATGCTGGCTGAAGCCGTGCAGTGCACACCCAGTCCGCAGCGACTGGTGTCTTATCATTATGTATAATAAATAACAGCATTTAATAATAACAGCACTGCTGTGCTGCCTGCACTCACACCCTCCTGACTCCATGCTCCTAAACCATTTAAACGACATGGTCCTCTGCAATAAACATACGGAATGAAAAGCAGGCAGGACATGATCACTGCAAGAGATAGGCTCCGGCCGTGAAAGCTGCTTCATGTCAGAGTGGGCTTTTCCCAGCTTTCAGACGTGTGATCTGCATGTCTAATAATGAACAGATTTAGTAAATCCATCATTTCTGGCATCAGTCCCTTACCTTGAAATGCTGCAGCTGAAGTATCTGGTCCTCAAGCTGTTGTCTCTTGCCTTCTATTTCTGTCTGCCTTTTCCTTTTCTCCTTGGAAAAATAATTTTGTGAGAAAGGGGGGGGGGGGGGGGAGGGAAGAGGAGGG
>VZTE01001038.1:451865-478471 GCA_013397775.1 Eulacestoma nigropectus
AATTTTGTGAGAAAGGGGGGGGGGGGAAGAGAGAGAGAGATCTCGTCAGAGAAACGGAGGCTTTAAGGGTAGCAGATTCGTAACAGCATGTAAGCAGTCAAACACATCTGTACAGATGTCACCAGTCCCATTTCACCTGCTCCTCTGCCTGCTGGTATGCAAACAGCAGCGTTCGGGGAAGATGCCAGCCCCAGACTGGCTGGTTACTTGCCAGCAGGAGAAATTCCCCTCGCTTGCTCCCGGCAGCCGGAGCAGCAACAGAGTGCACAGTCCCAGAGGAGGGGAGAAAACAGGCATTACAGCTGAGAGAGAAGTTAAAGGGACAAAGATGTGATTTTGCATTTGATATGCTGGGGCCAAAACCATGGATAGCGTGGTGCAATTGTGTGACAGCAAGGTGCCACAAAAGCAGGGGGTGGCATCACGGACGAAGGGAGCTGCTTGCAGACCTCATTTTTCCCCAGCAAGGTTGGTGGTAAGGCTTTCCCTGGGCTCAACAGGGAGAAGATGTTTCAGCCAGATTGCATAGGATTTACCTACAAAGTAAATGGGATTGGTAACCTCCAGCTGGCTGTGTTTAAAATTCAAGCCACCAGCACACGCCAGCAGCTGGCCATTACCAGGTCCCTGAAGCTGGACTGACCACGTGGTGCCAAGGACAGCACAGTCCTTTCCACAGCTGAGTTGTTACAGTCCCATTCATTGCCACTCGCCTGTGCCCAGGCTGCTCCCTTCAGCGGGCAGCAAACTCTCTCAGGTGTTTCAGGAGGAGAACTGCTTTTCCCCCTGCAACGCCTTCCTCTTAAGAAGGTCAACTGTTTGCCTTTGTCAGTCTTCTGCACCTTCTGGGGAGCATTTCTCCCCACCCATCCATCCCCATCCTGGACTGGGTTCCCTCTCCTGAAGGTCTTTTCTCATGTGAGATTTTGTAGCAAAGACAGAAATACTGAGTAATAAATGAAGGCAGTCAGTAAGCACACCGGCCTTTGTTTTTACTGAAACAATGGTTTTTATTCTTATCTGCAAGAACTTTTTTTAAATTTAAGTATTTCAGTAGCTGTAAGGTTGGGTTTGAAGACACTTGGGGATTCCTTAAATCCACAAAGTACTTTTTCTTACTTATATCTAGGTGCCCTACTGATGCTCTGGGAATACTCTGCTTTTCAGGGATTTCAAACCTTCATGCCTTGTCCTCAAGGAGTATATGGTAAGATTCTGCCCATGCAGAAATTAATCCTCCTTATATTGGGCATCGAACAGGGCATTTTGAGGGACATTACACTTACAAAGAAGATCAGGAAACTTAAAACAAAAAAATATTAGTTAATGTCAAACTCACTAAAAACAAAGCAAAACATCGAGGTAGAAAACTACCTGGACCACTTCTGCTGAAGTGTTAGACATCAGAATCGTGATGGAAAGGCTGGAGTAACGAACCCAGGAGAAGCAAAGTAGCTAAATGTCGCATATATTAAGCAGTTCTGAAATGTTTTGCACACTCTTATATGCTGATTATTCATGTATATCTACATTTACACACTCCCCATCGTCTGAAGTACGTAAGAATATTACCGCTGAACAAAAATATCCTCATAGAATAGAATCGTAGAATCATGGAATGGTCTGGGTTGGAAGGGACCTTAAAGACCACCTCCTTCCAACCAACCTGCCAGCAGAAGGGTCACCTTTCACCAGACCAGGTTGCTCAGAGCCCCATCCAGCCGGACCTTAAACAGTCCCAGGGCATCCAAAACTTTCAGGCAACCTGTTCTAGTACCTCACCACCCTCATAGTAAAGAATTTCTTCCTAATATCTCATCTAAACCTGCCCTCTTTCAGTTTGAGACCATTCCCCCTTGTCCTGTCTCTATACGCTCTTGTCAAAAGTCCCTCTGTGGGTTTTTTGTAGGGTCCCTTCAGGTTCTAGAACGCCACAATTAGGTCACCCCTTCTCCTTCTCAGGCTGAACAATCCCAGTTCTCTCAGCCTTTTCTCCTAGGAGAGGTGCTCCATCCCTTTAATCATCCTGTCGGCCCTCCTCTTGCTTCAGCAGGTTCACTGCAATTGTTTTAGGTAGGAAAATCAGCATTTTTAGTAACTAAAATGTCACAAACAGTGCCAGTCTTGGCACTGGTCTCACTGGTCTCTGCACACAGAACACAGTTTGCATTTATGCACATATAGGCATAGAGAATTATGTGCAGAATTTGTGTGCACCTTTAAAAATCCTTCTGATATAGAACTGTGATCTGTGGATCATCAGTCCTATCCTTCAGTCTGCATTAGACCTTTGCATTTTTGAAATGAATAAGGTATTAGATGGTTCAGGGATTAAAAATCCCAATATTATTCAGGGACATCTCTTGCCATTTTTTTTCATTCTGTGTTACTAACAGTGTACATGGAGTCTGAAAATCAGAATTTGTTCTTTGCCATTTCCTCAAGTAGCTGGTCAGCCATGGACCAGAATAAAGTAGTTCTAAAAGCTGTTCCAGTTAATGGCTTAATATTCTTGGAAAAAGGATAATTCTGCCCTTTTGTGTCAAGCTGGCCAGATGAAAAAACATTGGATTTCACATATGTAGGCAGTAACACCCCACATTTGACATTCCATAGGGCAGCATAAGGCACATATATCTTCACTGTTAAGTGATCTAGGTTGATAAGGGCATACATATATATAGATATGTTTATATATAAATGTGTATACACACACACACAAATACACACACACACACACACACGTATATATGTGTGTATTCTACCTTCCATAAAAACCTTGTCACTAAAACATGTGATGGAAACCACCACAATACATCCTTTGGCTGGTTGTGTCACGCCGTATAATGGATGTGACAAGACAGGCTTATAAAAGATAGATGAAAATTCGTTTTCTTTTCGAGAAAGGGAAAGCACTTAGAGTATTTTCCCTGTAGGCAGCAACATAGCAGGCACTAAAATACTTGAACTACTTACTAACTAGTGGATTTCTGTGGAGTTAAATTGGAATACTGCTCACGTTTCCATTTCACTGGCATTCAGACAGCCTGAGTGTATGCCTTTACCCTCTGATTTTGTACAAGCTATGGGTGAGGAATATGGGCTATAAAAAGTACTTTTTTTTTCCCCTAAAGATTGTGTGAATCAGCTATGAGGACTTTCCATCTTCAGGTCACTGTATCACTTTCCACTTAGGTTTATCTCAGTCACTGAAGGTTGGGACTATACGTGTACCTCGTTTCCATAAGCAGGTTCTGGAAAAGTATGGTAGAAGACTGGACTGGACGACAAAAGTCCCACCAAAACCATCATGTCAAGGATTTTAGATATCATTCCAGCCTCCACTTAAACAGTCTTCTGGGTTCAGTACTTTCCGAAATCATGGGATTTGAAGCACATGCTTAGCTTGAGCATTTGTTAAGGCACTTTTCTATGAGCAAGCCAGTAAATGTTCCTCATTACTTTGTCCATCTACTTACAGGTAACTTTCTTCCAAGTATTCCTGCTAAATTACAAATTTCTAAGTGTCCTGGCACCAAGAAAATAAAGTGCTTAGTTTAAACAAAAAGGTTTACTCCAGAAACTGGATTGAAGAGAGGTGGAAAAGACTGCAACTAGTTTTTGTGTGATTGTGGCATGTTTAAGGAAAACATTCGTGTCTTTCTGAGGTATATCTATCTGTGCTGCTTTTGTAAGAATACAGACAGGCATCACAGATGGTTACCCTTCCAAAACGGTAGAAGAGTACCATTTGGGAGGTAATCTCAGGGCACTCTGAATATTTGAGATATTAATGAGTAAAACAGGATTTAAGCTTTGCATCTCTCCCTTCACCACATTACAAGGAAAATGGGAAAGTTAAAATACTTTTTTTTTTTTTTTACTCAGACCTACATGAGGGGAAAAGAACAAGGTGACTCACATCGTGGAAAAATGTGATTTGTATTCAGGTGTTTATACGTGGATGTGCAACATGTAAGCCGTAAATGTATTTCCAAGAAGCTAGATTTTGGAAAGGATGAAATTCTTAGCACTAAAGTTCGTCAGTGCCATCTTCCTATTGCTAAAAACCAAATATATCAGATACTCAGTAAGAACCCTTGCACTTGGAAGAACAAGAGGCATTGGGAGGATCAAATATAGATCTATAAAATCATGGAAATAGCCAGTGGACATCTACTGCTCACTCTGTCTTCTAGGAAAAAAAGGGGCATCAAGTGAAACTGGATGGGGCAGGTTTGAAGCCAATGCAATGGTCTGCTGTGGAAATCATTGCCCCAGGATGCTGTGGGTTCTAGAAAGTGATGGACGTCCCAGGGAAGCCTGGGGACAGTCAGAGAGAAGGAATTCTGTGAGGTGGTTACTACAGAAACTCAAATACATCTGGTTCAGGCAGCCCCTGAACCACATATGATTTTAATGACTTCTGCTAAGTTTTTGTATGCTTTTGTCTTTCTCTCATCATTAATCCTAACAACTATGGACTTTTTTGTCTGAATAGCATGTTACATTGATCAAAATAACCTACAGTTTAGTATCACACTTCTCAAACTGTTCCAGTCAAAATGGCTCAAACAACCACAAACCATTGCCACCAACTACAAAAAACTCAAACCCAAAGCAAGTATAAGATCTTGAAGAAAACAAGTTATACCAAAACAATTCCCTATGATACTGCAATCATAGGATACTTCATTTTTCCATTACAAAATAATTTTTGTTCTTGTTTAGAAATCTGCCTGCAGAGCGTGGGAAGTGATACAGAGATCACTCAGCCCACCAAGCCATAAGCGTCTGTGGAGAAACATGCATCTCTAGCAATCCTTGGGGCAGTAAAGACTTGATAAAGCCCTTTGGTCTACTTGCACTGGCAGAAGCACCTGATTTCTTTGTTTTAAAGCCAGCTCAGACCTGTGGAGAAAGCACATCATGAAGCAGCACAGAAGCTAAGCTCTATTTGATTGACCTCACTGTGAAAATACATGCCTAAAATTGATGTCAGGCTAAGACTTACAGCACAAGTATCCAAAATAACATGCTGGGATAAAAGAAAACATCCCCAACTCAACAGAAAATCCAACAGGGATCATGTGAACCTTGAGGAGAAGGGTGGCACATCGCTGGAGGAGCTACTATCAGTAGTTTCAGAGGTTTCCCACTGGAATCATCCTGCATGCCAAGCAAGTGTCCAGCCTGACACAGAAGTTGTGACAATGCAAATGTTGTGACAATATTTGCCTGTTGTGACAATGGAAAATAAATGCACCCAAAAATGACACAAGTGGAGGAAAACTATAGTGTGCTTCAAAGCAAGGAAAACAGTTACAAAGAATTGTCTTCAAAGAATTACATTAATTTCTTCAGCAAGTGATTATTTTCTCTACTCTGCCCAGTTGACAGGTATTATTCCCCCTGTGTTTAAAACTCACATATTTTTAGGCCAAGAAATAAGGAGAACAAAACAAGCAAAAGAGTTGCTGACATCTCATTTTCTGTTGCCAGTTTGGAGACACCCTGAACTCTGGGGGAAAAGGAGCATTTGGGTTCTGTAAAAAATTTCAACCTGCAGTTCTCATGATCCCAAGAAACCACTCCTCAGAGAAACTGAAACTTTCACCAGGGTGGTTGTTTAAATGACCATTTTCACTGGGGTGAGTACGTCTCTCATAAATGAAATAAAATCTGTGTATTTGTTTCCTCTTTTGCTGTTCAGCAGCAATGGTTCCCAGGAAAGAAAATATTAAGAGAGAGAGGAGGCTATTTTCACCCTTTTTTTCTTTTTCTCTTCTCTCTTTTTCCCCCACTTTCGTCATTCATGTCTGGTCACCTTTTTATTTTCCTCTTGTGCCTGAAGAGGAGGAAACTCTCCTGAGAGCAACCATCCCTACCAGCTGCAGTGACACAGCCCAGTATTGGCAGCGCTTTGCAGACTGCAGTTCTGAATGTTATCTCCTGTTGTGAAGAGCAAGCAGCACAAATCACAGCATCAGAAGAGGCAGGATGCAGAACTGAAGCAGAAACACTGTTACATCAGAATAAGTACACCTTGAAGGATGGTGGCAGGATGCCTGCTCCTTTTGGATCATCAATGCCCACTTTCATTATTTGCTGTCAATTGTCCTGCATGACTACGCTTGGTGAAAATCCTGTTGTTACGGGTAGCCATGCAGACTCTGTAATTGCAAGCTGGAGGCTTGTCTGGTCTCCTGTTTCGAGCACTGGGAAAAATATATGTTGTTTCCGATTATGGGAAATGGCTCTTCCTGAAGCTCCTCTCCTACCGTGCTGCAAGCAGAATCAAGCTATGCTTGTGTTGAGATCAGTTTCTTCTCTGCAATTACACCATCAACAAGACATAAATGTGAGCTGCTAGCTTTACTCCCTCAGGCATTTTCCTGCAAGACCCTCTCTGCCCCAGTTCCCTGAAATCCCATGGCCACGTCAGTAAGCTTTGTTTCACCTAAAACATGAGCGTGGTACAACTTTCCTGCACATGTATACTGGAATCCAGCTTCTGAACTTAAGAGAACTGCACTCTCTGCTTCTATGTAGCATCTAAGACACTGATAATCCTTCTTCACTCACAGTTCTCCTGTGCAGAAGGCTCACTTCCTAAAGCACAGATTCATTATTTCAAGTGTCCTAAGTGCCTAAGACCTTGGTAGCCCACCTTACTGGACCTCCTCCATAGCTAATTGAAGCAAGTTGTATGCTGGAAAGTTCTAGATGGGATGCAGGGATAGCAGGAGTACAGCCTGCTGCTGCAATGATTTTCCTTATCTTCCATTTACCCACATATTTCATGATAAAGCTGTGTCCATTTCCATTACGCCAAGCAAGAAGCAGATGGGTTATTGAGGAATAAACATCAGGAGTTCCCAATTGCACAAGTGCAGCAGTTAAATGCCTGGGGGACCAAGTGAAACCCACCTAAAAGGTAAGGGCTGGGTTTAGCTCCCTTCCTCATGCCTGCTCTTTCCACAGCTGTATACACAGCAGGAAGCAAAGCTGAGGTTGGAGACAAGGTGAACAATTCATGGTCACGTATGCCCTCCACCTCCTCTCTTGTGAAACTGGTATAAAATGGAGATTACTGTAGCAAGGGTTGATTCCCATTAACCACATAGCTTGCCACAGCATGCCGGAAATGACTTGGCATGTTTGATCTGGAAACAAAATAAACTTAATTCACTGAGGCAGAACCTGGTAAGGGAGTAACTAGAAGAGCCTGGAAGTTATGGAAGTGCTTTGTTTCTAGTATACTGAACAGGCCCCTGCTAAGGGTAAGGCAGAATTTCTTGCTATGAGGTGACCCTCAGGGTGAAGAAAGAACACATTATTAGGCAGAAATACACTGGCTTTCACTGCAACTTTGCATCTAAGAGTTAGGCTGCTCTTGCACTGTGTCAAAGGATGGGTTTCTCCTGTGCTGACCTGCTAAAGCAAATTGAATAGCTCTGCTTCCACATGAGCATTGCCCTCAACACAGTGTTCAAGCAGGAGACCTGAAATAGTCATCCGGTCTGTTTGGGATATCGGAGGAGGAGCTCGCTCACATGGAGCCCTGTAAGACTAACTGCTGCTCAGGACTTCTGAGTTATGAACATTTCATGACTGCCACAAACCCACTGCCAATGTCACAGTTAAGACTATCCAACTCAAAACTGGCCAGGAGGAGAAAGGATCATCTTTGGTGAAGACAGCAATTCCCACAATCCTCTAAAGGGCTGCAGCAAAAATTTCAGCTGCCCTGTGTGCTTGTAATTATAGCTCTCTGGTCACTGGAGGCAACCACCACGATGCACATAGACAATGACTGCTTAATTAAAATCACCATGCATCTCAAACAACAAATAAAAGGATGGCACTGCTCCCAGAACAACAGCCCTAACTGAAAACTGATAAACACGGGAAGGAATTTCCTTTTCAAAAATTCCCTCATTAGGAATTTTGAAAGGGGACATAATGGAAAAAATGTCTCATTGAGATGATGAAGTAAAAATATCTGGGGAGAAAACACAGTTCCTCTGGTATCCTGTGGGGAAATTCCCACTTTGATGGAGCAGTAATACCCATTTCCATGCAACTCAGATTTTATACACAAATCTTTCTTTCACTGAATGCTGCTGGGTCAGTGGAAGCAGCTTCAGGTCTAACACAGTCCATGCGCATTTTTGACTGGGCCACCACCATAATGAGTCCTTGAAGTATGAAAAGTTTCAGTCAACTTCCCTTCTTTCCTCCCATTTCTGAAGTGAACATGGGCTGACACCCACAGATGCTGCTTCCCTTCAGTTGCTGACAGAAAAAAAGCCACACTTCCCTATGCATTTACAATTTATCATGGGTGTCAGGCTCTTTAATGGCTGCTGAGAGGTGACCAGGGTCACTGGGGTCTGAGGACCTTTTCTGTGTGATACAACAATGAAGCAAACAGTTACCATAAAAAGGTCAGATTCCCACCCCCTATTAATTCCACATCAGCATGTCTTCTAGAACTTTGAAGTTTTTACACTAACCCTGAAAATGGGTAAGAGCTCAGGATCACCTGAGTCCAGGAGCAACCTTCTCTGCAACATCAATTATTTCTGGAAACTACTCAAAAAACTGTACAGAGCCTGTTAGTATAAATCATAAAATAGAATGATATAGCCATTATTCTGGATAATCCTTAACAGCAGTTATAAATGACAGACAACTACACTTCATTACCTAGTGCCTACTACAGCTAACCTCCGAGATGATGTGTATAGCTTTCTAGCACTGACCTTCTTCTACTGCAGCCTGAGCTAGATGAAAAATTCCGTCTTCATCTAGCAAATTGCCTTTCTTCCTAAAAATAAGGGGAGTTTTCTAGATAATGTCACATACAAGAAATTCTGAAACTTCTATTTTCTCTAGACAACCAGCAAAATTCTGAAAGAAGCTACTTTTTAATCAAGAACCTTTTCTCTGTATTTTTCTTAAAAATATATTTTAGATAAGGAATGTTAAGCAGACTTTATGTTTTTATTCACAAAAGTATACAATAAGGAGTTTTCTTTAGCCTGAGTAGGCTATTTTTTTGTAATCAGTTTGTTAACTTTCCCTACTCTCATATTGCTACTAACTGGCTTTGGTTTAAATCCATGCCATTCAAAGTCTACCCTTTCATTCATGTCTATCCTGTCTGCTGCTGAAAAGGAGAAAGGCAGGATTTGGTCTGTGGGCATAATTTAATCACATTTCCACAGCTTCAAGTAAAAGCCTCTTGTTTACCCTCATGCCCCATACACTCCTTAAATACCTCCTCATGTTGCCAGTGAGGCTGTTGTAAAGCCTCATTGTAAAGGTGGAAACACTTCTGATCACAGCTGACTGTGCAGAGAAACACCTATACAAGGTTTATCTAGAAATGAAAAATAAATCACAAAGATTTTAAGGCATCCAAGCTGAAGTTCTGATTGCTTACGCTGGTTTTCCCCTAAGCAAATGTCTGGCGAGAATCTCTATGCATTATTTTTCACTTGGTGAGAACTTAGATTAGAATTACCAAGACTGGAATTTCAGCAAAATTTGTTTTCCCTCTTTATACATTTTAATTGTACATATGACAGACATGTTCACCTCAAGAAACTTAAAACTTCTCCAGGACATAGCATATTAAGTGGGAAGAGGAAACTGGATTTTCTGCAGTGGAAGGCGAACAAACTGATCTAGCTGGTCAGCACAGAGCAATGGCTAGGATCCATAGGGACAACCAGTGTTAATTCTGGTACTTGAATCATATCCAGCTTTTTGCTTGTTATTTTCAAAGCATTAGTAGAAAAAACCCAAATGAAGGAATTAATACATGGACTTGGGCTTTGTGTTTTAATCCTTACATTCTGGCTGGATTAGCAAATTGTTGCAGAGTCTCAGTGCCTTACATCAAAATGTTCTTACTGTTCCTCCCTTTGCCTGTGTGTGTGGCAGCTTGCCTGCTGACCCTGTGGCTTTCGGCACTGACCTGCGTGGCATCCCACCTGACCTCCTCGTTTTGCAGGGCTATGCTTGGCATCTGTACTGTGCAGGGCTCCTCTGCTGCTGAAAAGCACTTCTTGTCACTTGTGAGATAAAACTATTGGCTCAAACCCCTTTCTTAAAGCTTTTGTCCAATGTTGGTCATGAGCTAAGGATACTTAACATTGTCTGATGCTCAGGGATCTGCTAACATATGCAGCAGTTGCTGGTGTGTTTGAGTCCTAACGTCTACATTCAGGAAGAATTCTACATTCATGGCTGGTTTTACAGAGAAAAGAAAGAGGGAGAGAACTTTCCCTACAAGCACAGTGTGATGCAATCCAAAGTCTGAGACTTGCCACCTTCTATCTGCCAGTACCCTTTCAAACTGGTGATGCTAATGAGACAATACACCAGTTCACAAACCACCATTCTGGCTAAGTTTTCCTTTCTTTCTGAAGAGGCTATAAAGGGCTGGGTTCCTCTTGCTTTTTGACCAGCCCTGGAGATCTTATACATTTGCACCTTGTGAAGATCCACACAGGTGTGGGAGGGCACGAGTGCCCCTCTTCAGTTAGGGGGTAACTCCCTGCTGAGTCACAGAGACTGACGGGCTGCTGGACATGCCATTCCTGCATCCTCTCCAGATAATGACAGGAATCACATTACTCCAACATGAGGACACACAGAGACCACTGACCATAAATGAAGAACTTGATCATGACTGGGAGAGTAGATACATCTATGTACTTGGTAAAAAAGCATGCTGTGGTCCAGGTATGCTAAAAATCCTACCCAGCCTCAGCCTTGGCATGTAGCCTTTGTAACACATAAAAGAACTAGCTTCATCTCCAGCCAGCTTACTTCTGGAAAGATTATTTAATTTGACAGGTGTAAGATCACATGCCTCAACACTGAACCTTAGCAGCATGCAGGAGGAATTACTGCTATGTCATTCCTTTATGTCAGGCATCCCAGTGCTTTCTATGTGAATAGGAACAGCTGGGACCTTACACTACTTATTGCCTACCAAATTCATCTGCTGGCCTTCTCCCTTCATCATCAAAGGCAAAGACCACCCTGATCCTGGCAACACAAAGAGACCCCCAATGCAGCTTTCCATTACCATCTGGCCACATCAAGTAAGTAAGTAGGAACCGGTAAGCACATGAAACCTGTGATATGTGCCTGACTGCCCTCCAGGAATGGATTAGCTGCAGATCCTCAAGACAGGGTGCTCATGGCTGCAAGCCACAGGCAGGATGCAGAGGAGGGCACAGTGTCAGTCTGCTGCACTGATGGGGGATACCCCGGGCAGAGCAACAGAAAAACACAGCCTGGATCTCACCACCTTAATGCTTGGCTCCAGAACCCAAATTGAAGTAGAGATGGCAGATTTTTGCTGCGCTATCAAAGGTTTGTCCCCTTCAGAAAACTGCCTGCATTTTTCCGTGATTTGCATCCCCGCTATGAAGTGTATCTGGGAATTCATAGCTTCAAGGTCATCTCAGTGACCCATATGCCTGCTGTGTTGTTTGTGCAGGTTTGTCTTCCCAGGTGCTCAGGGTTTGGTGAGATCTGAAACAGCAAAGCCCGTGTAGTTTAGAGAAATTTCACACTTAGCTGACACACACACACCTGACAGGTTTATATAACTCTGAACCATTTGAACAGCTTATTAAACAGCAAACAATGTACCAAAAAAACCAAAGCCAAACAATGCCGGTGACAAAAGAAGCTTCATGGATGTGGGTTGATTCCTGCCTCTTCCTGCCCCCCTCCTCCAGTCAGAGTCATGTGGCCTCTGCTACTGAATGCCAACAAGTTGTCATGCATGTCCTGTTTAACTACTCTTGTGCAACTCCTCTGTCTTTGTCTGGGTGTTCTGCAGACCTCTGAACAAAGGGGGCCTTACTATTCGATAACATCAGATTTTGAAACCACTCCTTCTTCCACTGAGTATTTCTATCAGTTTTGCTTTTCTGTTAACTTGAAAACGCATCTCTGCAGCAACTACTTCTATGAAGCTGGAGGAGGGAGAGGATGCAACTGCAGACACATCCCTTCTCAAAAGTTGTATTTCTTCTTCCGTCTACTGTTAAGCCATCCTGACATAACAGGACGCATAATTTTGCACACATGAACATCCTTAAGGAAGGCCAGATCCTTCTCTGAGGCTGCCTCAGAAGGCTTAGCACTCTTCCTTAAAGTTTTATCTTTTGAAAATGAGTAGCTTAGTCACCTCCAGGGATTCAAACAATACGAAGTCAGTGAATAGTCATCATCTGCTGCAGTCTTCAACATGATGCTCTGCACATTCCTGTAGGAGTCCTTGTTGAAGGATCTTTTTAAATTCAGGTCTGTGTGAAATGTGTGTTTCTCTTTACTCAGCAACTGGATTAAGGTGAAACATACAGCAATTTGCAATATTTTATATGGTGTGTAAACTCTCATTTCCTGCAGGAACTTGTATAAAAAGTGAAGGTCTCAATTCCTAAGCTGGCTGCACTGTTGAAACCATGACAGAAGCCATGACAGCTTGCAGCAGAGGAGCAGGTTCCAAGGAGTGTACACCACTGCCTTGGCCTGTAGACGCTCTTCTGCCTGGAAGACACCCACATGCAAGATCTCTAACCTTTTAAATGGAAAGTCCTGAAGAAACAGGCTCAAAAGGCAAAAGATGCTTAACTACATTGGCCAAAAGTGATGCAATACACCACTTAAATTGAAGCACCTGCCTCTCATGCCACAGTGTAAAGTTACTTTGTGAGAATTCAACACTGTATTCGCTCCATGCTCGCACTAAACGAAATCAAAAACCATTATCTATACTCTCTGCATGGTAATAAATCTGGAAGTAAAAAGCTACCTTGTTCTATAAACTACAATTAATGGGTTCTGCCCTTGCTGGCCAGACTGCTCCACGGTTTCTGAGGTGGTGCTGCCTTTTTGCCTTAGCAGAACTAACTCTGCCAGCTTCCGAGCAGAGAGATATAACTTCTGGACATGTTACTGGCAAAGGTGGGCAGAGATATTGTATTGCATTGATACAGTCATTATAGTGTCTTTTTTTACCTAGAAGTAAATGAAGAAGGAGCGAGGTAGAGAGACAACAGCTCCCCAACTAGCTAGTGAAAGAATTTTCCAGAGTAAGGTAAAAACCAAACCTCCTATTTTTATTTGTTTCAAACCAAGCTAAAATTAAGCTTTTTTAGCTTTTCTTCACTTTTTTAAAGAAAACTGCTGGCCCTCCGTTCAACTATTTACATCTTCCACACAAACCTCTTTTCAGCTTGATGGCTGTGCTGCTACCTGAAAAACTGGACAACTGCAGAGCCCAAATGGGATAAAATTACAGGCTTGGGTATGAATCACCTGCCTTTGCAGGGACCTGCAGAAGAGCATGTAAAGCCAACACCCAAGGTCCATTAAGAAAAGACATACTCAAGATTTTTCCAGGGATGGCAGTAGAGACTAGGAGGACTGCTGGGAATTTATTTACCGGTACAGTAGAGGAGTTGAAAAATCCCTCTCCTCTGTGCAGTGGCACTTGTGTGATATGTAGTCAGTTACCCCTCTCAATGAAGGAATTAATGGGAAGTTTTTCATGGTCTGAATGTTAGAGGACCAGTCATCCTGCACAGTCAGTAGCTGCTGACTTCTATACAAAATCCAAATCCCACAGCTCAAGTCAGCACCACATTTGGCTGCAAGTCCCCACACAGGAGCGGACCAAATAGTTCAAATGAGGAGAGGACTTAGAAGCCTCAGTAAAGTCTGGTTAGAAAGATATTTTAGTTTTTGCTCACAGTTTGGCAAACCAGGATTGGGCTCCAGAAAGTGTATAGAATACTAAAATATTCACTTTTTGTAAGACCATTTAAGAAGGGAAGTATCTCCATCCTTGACCATTCCTGATGATCATGGCTGTCTCTCTCAATCTCTCAGTCCATGGCAGAGACAACACAATCCACTATATTTTAATTGGGCTTCCAACTGGTCTGCCACCAGAGACAGGAAACTTTATTTAGACTGCAAGCTCTTTGTGGCAGACACAGTCTCTCTGTTCCATAATTACACAAATTCTCATTGAAAGAGCTACTAATTCCTGCCTGGATTGTTAAGTTACGACAGAAACAGTCTCACAGCCAGACCTAAGCACTGTGCACAGGAATTCTGTGCAAACAATATGGATTCCCAAATCCTAAGGCTGCACACATCAAAACCTTGCATTTTGTAAATTTTTGTCTCAGATCCTCTGACAGGTATCTTGCAGAGATGTAGTGTCATGTTCCTCCAAGAAAAAACAAACAGAACTTACCTCAACTTCGCCACCTGTCACATTTCGCTATATGAGTACAAGCACAGTGGAAGTTAAAGGAAGAGCACATAGTGTTTGTCATTAAGCCCTAATTGTAGTCAGCAGTGCTACAGATGAACACATAAATTCAGGGTGCTTTGTAACTGTCAGGCAAAAAGTTTCTTGAGGCAGTGGCTCATAAAAGCAGGGAGAAATGATTGTCCACAAAGAGCTACTCAGGATTTATAACTTATTCAAATGAGTCAAGCTTTTTTTTTTTTTTTCCTGTTGAAAGACACGAGTTTGACACACTACCAAGCTCTCACTGTAACTGCTAAAGAAAACTTTGAGAATATTATCACTGGGATTTTCAAATGGCTTCACCCATTTTCTTTAATATGAACAGAATGAGGTCACTTGGTGCACATCTGCAGTGCATGCTCTCCCAGTGCATCAGAATAAACTTTACAGACTACATCACTGATCTGGCAAGCATCTGTCTCGCGTACCACTGAAATCATCTGCAATCCACTTTTGACAAGGGTCAGCTTGCCTGCAAAATCACTGCTCTGCACAGCCCCTAGAAATAACAGATTTTCCCCATCAGAGCAACTAAAATGTTAAAGATGACAAGCTGCAAGACTGGATATATACCACAAAGAAAAGAGGGCACAACACTAAGGTCTTACAGCAAGCTGAGTTTTGCTTGACACAGCATGCACAGTGCCACTAAAATCAGATCACAGCAAGCCAGCTAGCAGTGACACTATTGAAGCTCCCATCCCTGAAATGCTGGGTGTTTCCTAGGTACCTCTCCAGCCAAGCAAGGAAGAATTGACAGAAGTGCTCCAGCCTGTAGACAGTTCACAGTGAATCCACTGCCGAGCAGGTTGCTCTGTGAAATGAATGATGTAGCCTGAAGGGGAGGTGCTACTGATCAGTACAAGCCACTCTGCCTGTGCTCTCCACAGTCCCCTGAAAATCAAATATACAAAACTGCCTGTTGCCAAGCAGGGATGGGAAGAGGGAGACCTGCGTCCCCCTTTTGCTAGCAGATAGCCTACAAGAGCTTGCAAGATGGACACCTGAAGGTCAGGATGCCATCCAGAGGGACCTGGATAAGCTCAAGAAGTGGGCCCATGGGGATCTCATGAGGTTAAACAAGACTCTTGCACCTGGGTCAGGACACTCCCAGTATCGGCACAGGCAGGGGATTAACAGAGGGAGAGCAGCCCTGTGAGAAGGCCTTGGGGTGCTGGTGGATGAGAGGCTGGACATGACCCGGCCATGAGCACCCACAGCCCAGAGAGCCAAACGTGTCCTGGGCTGCATCCAAAGCAGCGTGGCCAGCAGGGAGGGAGGGGATTCTGCCCCTCTGCTCCTCTCTGGTGAGACTCCACCTGGAACACTGCATCCAGCTCTGGGCTCCCAGCAAGGAAGGACATGGACCTGTGAGACTGAGTCCAGAGGAGGCCACCAAGATGCTTAGAAGGATGGAGCACCTCTCCCATAAGAAAAAGCTGAGGGAATTGGAATTGTTCAGCCTGGAAAAGAGGAGACTGCAGGCTGACCTAATTGCAGCCTATCAATACCTGAAGGGACCCTACAAGAAACATAGAGAGGGACTTTTGACAAGAACATGTAGAGACAGGACAAGGGAAAATGGCTTCAAATTGAAAGAGAGTAGGTTTAGATTAGATATTAGGGAGAAATTCTTTACTGTGAGTGGTTGTCTAGAAGTTCTGATTGTCCCATCCCTGGGAGTGTTCAAGGTCAGGCTGGATGGGGCTCTGAGCAACCTGGTCTGGTGAAAAGTGCCCCTGGCATGGCGGTTGAGATAAAATGGTCTTTAACGTCCCTTCCAACCCAAGCCATTCCAGAACTCTATGATTCTATGACTCCCATGAGCTTGAGTGGGGGTAGGATGCGCTGGTAAGAAGCAATAATATTACAAGCTGTTTTATAATTCCAATGTCTGAAGTGGCAAATGTTGGATTACACTATGTGGTGACAGAGAGATAAGCCCGGAAGGCTGGAGAGACAGCCTCTTTCCTGGGCCCGGAGGTGACCCTGGGACTGCATCCAGGTCACCGGGGATGGGCGGAGAGAGGTTTGTGGCTTGTGGACAAAGCTGGACCTGTGAGAAGTGAAGATTGTAGTTTGTGACCTTATAGGGTATTGTTTACCTGTTACCATAATAGGCAATGTCTGTGCACTGCTCCAGGTGATAGGGAGACACTGTGGTGAACATCTTTCCTGTTTACATGATGTTATATCCTGTTCTGTGGGTATTTAGGGAATTCAGACTGCGCAATAAACGGATTTGGTCTTTGGCTTTGCACCTCAAGGAGTGCGGAGTTATTGCCCATGCGTGATTACTGCAGGCAAACTGCTGGATTCCACTAGAGAATAAAGCAATTTTGTCTGCAGATGGCCACATTTTCTCTGTCTGGGTTTGGTGGGAAGAGTAATACCCAACTTCTTGCCACCCTCCAAGCAATCTAAACTCAAACTATCTTCCTTTTAGCTTTTGCTAGTGAAAAATAAAACCTAAATCATCACATTCCCCTGACTACTGTGGTATGTAGGCAAAAATGCAATTTGTAATTTAGGCTAGTACTAAATACCACCTGAAGGAAGAGTCTGAAGAGAAAAAGAGCTTTGAGTCTGCTTTTGCCAGACATCATAGAAGGCATCATAGTATCAAGGAGCTGCTCCTGGAGGTATCTCTACACAAAATCTGGCTTATGATTCTGTGACTTAAACAAGCCTCTTCCTGCTCACCCTTACGGTAAGCAAAAATGCTCAAAACCACCATGGATGAAGCACTTTTGTGGAAAGAAGGGGAAAAACCCCAATTGCCAGAATAGAAGGTACACGTCATAGAAGGAAAACTTCCAACCAAACACTAGGAAACCAGCCTTTTTCCACCAGATGTCTCCAGGCCCCAGATCTGCTCTGCTCTGTACTGTGGTATGCATGAAAAAAAGCAAGACCTTCCCTTGTATATTTCTTTCTGCCCAAGCAATTCTGCATAGCCACACATGCTCCCTTACAGGACCTTTTCCTCCAGAACCCATTAGACATGGTTGTCACAGTCCTTACTTATAAAAAAAGGGCACTTATTCAGCATAACTCTGCAAAGCACATAGTAAGTCAGTAATTTGTCTCTAACAACTATGCAGAAGAGTTACAAGTAGCTGGAACACAACAGCATCTTGTTTGCCAGCCTCAGACTATATAATTTGCTCCCCATAATCTACTCCTTTTCTTCAGGAACTTCTACTTCAATGGCAGAAAGCCAAGGGACAATCCAGAGCAACCCTTTTTTATAAATCACACCTTTGCTCCAGTCTTTCAGACATGAATTACAGGATATTTTTCTGGCACAACAGCTGGTAGCAACAGCTGGATCCCATGTCCTTTCCCTGGTGTAGGAGTATACCCCACAGCACAACTGGTCATTTAGCTCTAGATGATACCTTGCCAGGCTGTTATCACATTGAAGGCAAAGGAGTAAGGGATTGAGGATTCTCTGCTTTTTTGCACAAATTATTCTAGCATTGGGAAGTTGCAAACAGTGAGAAGACCTACTGAGAACCACGCTGAATTCTTTTCGTCACCCAGCAACATGGCCGAAGGAAAATATCCTGAGGTATCAACACCACAGAGAATTTGAGCTCTGAAGGCAGCATTTGATCTCCTAAAATAGGTAACTCAAAAGAAATTCTGATTTCCTGGAGTCATGATTTCTTTTCTGGTCTGCCTTTGGAGCTGCACGATGCTATGCTGTTCCTTGCATTATAAGATAGTATGTTAACAAATGTAATACATCCATAAAAACAATGAGCATAATTTCTTCTGAGTCCCTCCCCACATTACTATTCTTTAAGAACCAATGTAATTAAATAGGTTGGAGTAAATGATGATCCATAGAGTCTGCTTCCTGCTGTTGGTTTATCACTTCTACTATTTTTAGCATTCTTCTGAGAACTGGAAAAATGTTTTGATAAAGATACCATCTTCTAGGCAGGGATACAAATAGTGAATCAGTCTATTCATATTAATGTCATAAGAACAACCCCATCCAAGGCAGTATGAGGCAAAAGGTCTCTGCAGTGCATGTTTTCTGTTTGTTACCAACAATTTATTCTGTTGGTGTGAGACAGTCAAGAGATCAGGCTAGACTCTCAGGCCATGCATATCACACTTCAATCCTGCTGCCAGGGTTTATGCCTCAAGTATGCACTTTACTGGAAGATGCCTGTTTGTTTTCCTGTAACTAGCTGTGGTCAGAGCTGTTTATTCTATAGATCATGCGGCTCACATTCCTCCTGGAAGTCATTTTGTAAGCTGCAATTTTCAGCAGCAATCTCAAATAAAAATTTCCACAGGCAAAAAAATCCTGGTCCTGCTCTGCTCATCTTAATAGATGTCTATTTTATGTTAAGTTTTTTGTGTTTGCAAATGGTAAGATGGGGAACATTAAAGCACTTTCAAGAACAAAAGATTCAGTATAGACAAAAAAGACTGTCAAATACTCTTGGATTAAAAACATCTGCTTTATGGCTCACATCTCAAAATAATATTTTTCCTCAGTCTATACCTCCTCCTAGTCTTCAGTCAACCCTAGTAAAACTTACCAACTGGAGAAAAATTACCATGGACAAAGACACATTGCCCTTGAAGAGCCACATGTGAGAACAGCAAATGAAGAACTGATCAAGACATGGCAGATTTCATAGCACCTGTCAATTTTCCCAATAGCCCACACTATAACTGCTTTAATTAAACTAAAATTCCTTTTCAGTATTTATCTCAATAACGCAACTCGAGGCAATGGCTCCTGTGCAGCCTGAAGTTTACTACTTCCTTTTCCTTCCTTCCTTTCCTACCCAAATGAGGTTTTGCCTGTATTTTTTTGTTGTTTGCTTGTTTTTTCCCCAGCAGTATGAACAAGTCTAATGAACTTTGCCTCATTTCCTACTGTCACGTGGATTTATAAGTGTTCATGAACCAATACGCAGATGTCACAAAAGTCCTTTTGCTAAATTGCAGAATTACTGTCCACCTATACCTGCACTGTCAACTGCAATATCAGCATTTTTTTTCCTTTTTCACATGAGCAGAATTAATCCCTGATAATCTGCTTTAAATGCTGAGAATGACTAACAGTCTGCAACAAAAGATAGCTGTGCTGACTTCTGAGTACCCACCTTTGCTCAGAGACCACTGAACTGAACTAAACACAGAGAAGGACTGAATCCCTTTTTTGCAGATGGGTCTCTCCTCACAGTATGTAAACTAATAATAAAATACGGACCTCTAAAACTTAACGCTTTACTTTTTCTATCATGCATTTTCATCATGGCCCTACTTTGGCTGAAAATGCAATGCATTAGTGTTCCTTCGGGATACTGAAGAGGATTATGGCATTCTTTGCAGGCCACTGGATGGCACTAGTATCCAAAATACTACTGTCAGTCCACAATTTGTTTTGCCAAGGAAAAGACATTGACCTTTAAAAATCAAAACACTCAAAACAGCAGCCCCTTGGCAGCCTGCAACATGTCTGCCAAAATTGCACAAGTCACAGGAAAAGTGACATAAACCACTGCAAAATACATCACTTCATTGTTTGCCATAGCTGCACAGCAGAATTTTGGGCTGCACGAAAGATTTGTGGCCATACTGCTATACTTGAAAAGTCATTTAAGAAATGGATTAATTCTGCTTAGATGTTGGATGTATGCAATTTCCTGTGCACTGGGTTAGGGGAGCAGGGAATAAATGAAAGTAGTATGTCACTTTCTTCTTTTGATCCATGCATCAGAAATGGTCTACCAGCTCCTGCTATATTAGTATTTGGATCAAATCCTGTGGAGTTTGGTTTTTTTTTTGTAAGCAAAGATGACATTAGAACGTGGTGAAATTATGCTGGATTAAAGAAAGACAAGCAGCTCACTGCTGCCCATGGCTTCAATGGTGTTGATGGAGACGCTCACAGCAAACCATCTCACTTGGATTTGAAGAATGAGGCACTACACTTCCATTTCAGTATTTTGCCTTAGGAAAGGTGGTTGTTGTCTGACTCAGCTTTGTCCTCAATTTAGAGATAAAGTGGAAATGTGGACTTTAAAATTTCTTTTTTACCCTGCAACACTGGAGATGCACTAGAGACGCTACAACTGGAACATCTCTTTTCAAGGACTAACAAACAGAAACAATTTTAAATGTGGTGTCTGCAAAGTAGTCATGGCCGAGTGGCAAACTTGCTTCAGTACATCAACAGATCAGGGCCTCTGCCAAGTGCTTAAAGCTCTGTGAGAAATCCATTATTTCCAACGAAACTGGAGCCAGGGCAGCAACGTGCCATCCTTTTGTACTCACTCAAAAAGGAGTTATTCTTCATTTTCCTTCACATCACAAATAGGGAAAGCTGTCTTAGATTTAACATTATGAGGATAGATGCTAAGCCCAGAAAACGTTAAATTTCAATTAGATAACCTGTCTTTTAGCAATTGCTTTGCCTATGAAGAGCCAAATGTAGGGGCAAAAGGAGAAGGAAGGAATGGTGAAAGAGAAGATGGTAAATAGCAGTTAAAGCAGACAAAAGAGCTCTGTTGCAGAGTGCAAATGAAGCACAGCTGGTCTACAGCTGCACTGTATTCCCCTAGAAGGTAGGACACTGGGGAAATGCCGTAATGCTTTCGTTACTATCAGGATGGTACAACAGACTGGATAGATTGAATGGCCCTTTTCTCTGATGCCCGTAAAAATGATCATAAAAAATCCATTAGTTCCCTGCAGCCTTGTGCATTCTGAGACAGGCTGTCATGCGTAAGACAGTAGGCAGACTGCTGCTCTGCTTTCAAGGGACTCACAGGCCAAAGTCTTGGAGTAACACCCCGAAATCTGATTTTGAGGACAGACCAGAAGCATTCCAGGCAGGGAATTGAAAGCAAAGATGGAAGTATTAAAGCCTGCTGCAACGCAAGCTGGAACTACTGACAAGCTACCCCTTGACTTCAGTAGACTTGAGCCCAGTCTGCCTGTCATTTTCTCAAGCTCATGGTTTCAAACCTGGCTCTATACAATTATTTGTCTCTTCCTTCCCTTCCAACCTGATGAAGTATTGCATGAGCCTCCTGAAGACTGCACACCAATTTCATCGCTACACCTCTCTCTCGCTCTTCTTGGCCCACACATCCATGTCAGTGCCTCTATTTGTCATTTCCTCCTTCCTGTGATTATAATTGAAATTTACTGGGATAAGATGCGATGATTATGAGTTCAAAAGCTTTTAACAGTAAGTACCCTGCTGTTTGTCTGCCCCACTTAAGGAAGCTCTCGTGCATTTGTGTCAGTCCCTCTTCTCTCCCTGAGATAGGTGTCTGACTGCTATGTGAAATGGGGCCATGGTCTATAAATTACAGTGGCACCAAACCTGAAAGCAAGCTCCCTGTGTATGCGTTTCTTGTCTGAGATGACAAATGAAAAATAGTAACAGTGAACAGTAACTTTGCCTCAGACAAAAAAGTCACTGCTTCTGCAGTGGAGGCAGCAGAGGATTTTAAACTTCTGTATCAGATTGAAGGCTGGAGGCTCCTCCTTTGAGCTATGAAGCCCTTAGCACTATTCCTGATGTGATACAGTAGTCTCCCTCTAACTAGGATCAAATAAGACAAATTCTACCAGCTATAAAAAGCTTCTGAAAGTGACTATGAAACCCAAGAATGTAATTTTTTCTCACTAGGAGTGGGAAAAATCATGAGCCACTCTGAGTATAGATGTCAACAGCTTCTTTGTTGAATTTCTCCCAGAAGACTCAAAGCTGGGAAAAATCAAAAGCACCAGTTTCCTCCTTCTGAAGTTGTGCAAGAGCCTTTGAGGTTTTGCTATTAGCAGCCTCCTTTTGCAAACTGTTTATTCCAAGGAACATTCATTCCCCACATTAAGGTCAACCAAGGGTTTCCTTAAGGCAGCTGAGCCACTGCCATCTCTGCTGGGAGGGCCTAGACAGAGATGCAACTTTGGGATCACTGTCACAGGCATGTGCTGCAGATGTGGCACAAACCCAAAATCTAACAGAATGTTGCAGAGCCAAGGGAAGCTCATGTTTGACTCCAAAGGTAAACAATTGCTTTCTGGTCATTTCCAAAAGCAGGATATCCATCTCTACACCCCACTAAGCTCATCAGGGAAATAAATGGTGTATCTTCCAACAGGAAGAAGTTACACATGTGCTAGTCGGTTACATACTTTTAAGATGAGCTTGAAGGCTTTTTCCTCTGTGCCTTTCACACACTGCTACACCTTTTTGTGCAGCACAATACGCGACAGCAAAACTTTGCAGGTAGACCTTGTGCTTTCCACCACAGCCAGGCTTGAACACTTCCCTGAAAAAAGACCTTTTAAACTATATTAATTGATTCTGGAATAATAAAAACCTCAGACCCTTTTTTTTTAGTTGCTTCACAAACGAAAACATATAAAGTGATTTCTTTAACTTAATTTCTCTGCGGCGAGGAATTAACTGACACAGAGCTGGAGGTTTCTGCATGAGGGGAATGTATGGATGACCTGGATAGTGTTATTACATAGAGATGCGATGCTCCTGGAGTGAGTCCAGCATAAGGCTACAAAGATGATGAGAGGACTGGAGCATCTCTCTTATGTGGAAGTGCACAGGGAGCTAGTCCTCTTCAGCCTGGAGAAGAGACAACAGAGAAGGGACCTCACCAATGTCTATAAATATTTGAAGGCAGGGTGTCAAAAGAATGGAGTCATGCTCTGCTCAGTGATACCGAGCAATAGGACAAGAGGCAACAGGCAGAAACAGGAAGCTCCACCTGAACATGTGGAAGAAATCCTTTACTGTGCGGGTGACCGAGCACAGGAACCGATTGCCCAGAAATGTTGTTGAGCTTCCCTCACTGGAGATACTCAAGTATTATCTGGACACAATCGAGGGCAATTTGCTCTAGTGGACCCTTCTTGAGCCAGGGAGGTTGGGCCAGATGACCTCCAGTAGTCACTTTCATTCTTATTCATCCTGTGATTCTGTGATCAGGGACAGCCACATGGAATCAGAAAAGCTTGAAATAGACTGTAGATTGATCAACAGTTTTTCCACGGATGTCATGCAAAGAACCTGTCCAACAGCTATCTGTGCAGGAAACACATTTCCCTATACATAATGATAACTGTAAAGCTCTTTTTGCTATTTAGCCTAAGTCTCAGATATTAAAAAATGACAAGTGAGTGCAGCTACTACAAAGATAGGGTATTTTTTTCATCTTCGCTATCAAGCTTCCTGTGCTGGTTTACCTTTGCAAATAATTTTCAGCAGTCAATCAAAAGACAAGTCTGTAGAACATTATCTTCTGTTTTCCAGATGTTTCCAGTCAAACTAACACTTTAATCTGTCCACCTCCTTTTCCCTTGCTAAGTTTTGCTCTTTGGGGGAGTCCAACTTACGCTGGGTAAAAGCAGTCATGAAGAGGAATGGTGGATCCACAAATCCTTTACCCATCATTTGAACTCCATTTTATATGCAGAAATACCGATAGCATTCCTACAGAAAAGAAAAAAACAAATTTCTTTCCTGTATATAGTTATCTTATAGTTATCATCAAGTATGCAATCTCTCTTTCCTCAATTTGTTATATAGGAACAAATGTTATCTATCAAAGAGTTTAATTTTTTAAAGAAATTTGTCAGATTTTAGAAAAATTTATGCAGTAAAAACAGAACATTCCAGATACATTTTGCCTGGAACCTCAGTTCTCACCTTCCAAAGCAATGATCACTTAGGACCTATGCAAATGCAAGCACAGGCACTTACCTGCTTTCCAAAGGACTTCAGTGTTGCAGCAATTACTGCTTTCCAGCTGCTTGCAACTGCCTTCTTTGCAGAGACTACATTGCTCTGCAGCTGTATGTCTCTCTGAGGTGTCTTTTACTGGGCAAAGTCAGACACATGGGTTTAAATGGAGGAGATGGGTTTTTCATTCCACTAACTGCAGAGGCTCTAGCAAAACATTGTCCAGAACGTGGCTGTTGTCACCTCCTCAGGGCTGCAGCTGGGTCTGGAGCATCTGACTATACATCTCTACTCCTACACACTTCAGTTACATTTGTGTAACGTGATATAAAAGCAGTACATGAGGTATTCTTGAAATTGCTGATCTTAATCCAATTCTAGTGTCTATTTGTGGGTCTGCTGGACCTACCACTTGTGTAGGAATTTTCTCCACTCTGGTTCAGCTACAAAGATCTTAACCTGCATTAAGTTTTTCTAATTACCATTTAAAAAAACCCAAACAACTCTTCTACAGTGCAATAAGAGCACAGAGAATATGATCTTCAATGAGTAACTAAGCAATATTGGAGTCTGCTTTACAGCACAGATATGTACCACTGTTCAAGGCATGGCTTTCCAGTATACAAAAGGGGCTTGCTCTTTCCCTCTCCTCACTGCCCCTTTTGAGTGTTTGCATAGCATATTCAACCAACCAAAGTGATTAAGAGAAAAGAACAGCTGGCCAGCCAACAGGTGCCTGCTCCTAGTGTCTTGCAGAAGCCTTCTGAAACAGGCTGGAGATCACCGTCTGACACCATGTGTGCCAGCAGTTTCAGCAGCAGAGGGGCTTGGGGCATACACAAGACAGCTTCTGGCTAGCCAAAATGCAGATGAGATCCTCTAAATACATTTTCATACATCAATTCCTCAGATACCATAAAATGGCAAGTCTGCTATTTCTTAATGAGTACTGCAGACTTAAAATAATCGAGCTTTCCTCTATTAGCATTCCAGTCTGATTCTATTAAAAATTAAGCAAATTTTATCTTCATTATGAGTCTGGGATTCATAGAAGGTTGGATTCTCTAGCCTGCCTGCCATGCTCTTTTAGCAACTGCCAGTTCCTGTCTATCAGGAAAGCAAAATTGCATTGGAAAGGAACAGTTTTGGACCTACAATGTCACCAGCATATGAAACATTGTTCATTGTGGGGTTTCTATGCCGTTCTCACCCATCATTGCTCATGGCTGGCCAGAGTCATGATGAGTGACATCTTCACCAGACCTGACGGATCTGATTGAGGTACGAAATAGTTATATGCAGCTACTTTTAAGGTCTGTTTTAGAGTCTGTATCCCCCTTAGGGGACACCTGCTACAGCAGACCCACAAAACAAAATGGTCTGTGGGTGACACGCAGCCCACAAATCCAGTTCTCCATTTCATCATATGGCTCTTGCACAGTAAGGCAATTACCTATGTATCCCTTTTATAAGATGGGCTGACAGTGAAGAGCTATTAATGAACACACAATATGACTCAAGTGGGGGACACTGTAGGAATTAAAAATTAACATTTTATTTTTTAAGCTATTCCAAAAGGTATGTTTGTGTTTCACATCTAATCAACACTGTCTACTCAAATACTAATGAGAAAAAAAGAAATTCTTTTTAATGGTAAAATATTTCATCAGATTAAAAAGCATGATGAACTTTTACTTTTTGGATGAAATGTTTCTTCTTCATTTTTGAAAAGACACTTCAAAGTTTTTGAAATCCTGTGGAGTGAGAAGAATTCTTGCCCTCTTACCACGTATAGTCACCACACCACACATTTCAGTTCAAGAACGCACGTAAATTACACAGCCCTTTCCTGCAGCTGCACAGGATAATAAAAGGAGCTGCAAAAAATAATTTGTTCACTTTTCCACAGATTCTCGGAAAGCCCTGATTTTTTTCCCCCCAGCCAATTAGAAAATCTTGTGTTATACATTCTTCTCTACAGAAACATCTCCTTTCTTTGCTTTCTGACAGATAGCTTGGCTGTGCTTTGCTAATATTTTCTTATGGTGGCTTCTAAAACCCAGTCAGCCAGCTGTGAATGACAGTGAAATAACCAGTTCAACACAAGAAGAAACAACCCTAACAGTCAGATTTGCTGAACTGCATGTTGCATCCTTTAGTGCCATGACTGCTTGCCCTTGTGATGGTTCCTCAGGCTTTCCAAGACCTCTGTGCCTGTGTCTTGGTTTGAAAGTCAGGTGTCTGTTAATAAAGGCAGGAGCCTCCCTTGGAATGGAAAATGCAACCCCCTTCCCTCCGAATGATTATAATTTTGAAATTAAGGGGCTCTCAGGCACAGATATGGGGAACAGGAATAACAGTTCTTTACTAATATATATATGTATATATATCTCGAGGCAAACAAACAGCACCAACTACGGCAGCAATACCAAAGAGAATCGGGAACCCCGCGCCCGCCTTCCCTCGGCTGTGGCGGGGCGGGTGCGATGGTTCCCCCGC
>VZTE01001038.1:478616-504552 GCA_013397775.1 Eulacestoma nigropectus
GTCTCGGCAGGCAGGGGGTGCGGGGCTACAGTGCAGCGAAGGCTCGGAGCAGCGGCAGAGGAACGGCGGCCGTGCCCCGGCTCCCAGCAGGGCAGGGAAAGGCGGGCTTGGGATCCCGGGGCCCCCTGAGGCAGCCGAGCAGATGGGTAGAAGGAAGGCAGCAGAAGGCCTGTAGTAGTGGTGAATTCTCTCCACAACGACAGGAGCACCTTTACCCCTCGAATGCCGGCAGAACAAGAGACCCAGGAGCCCCACCCAACCCCTTTTATCCAGTTCAAATCTCCCGACCCCTCTGCCCCACACGAGAAAACCTCAGGTGAAAGAGGCTGGCCAGCTAGACTCCTCCCCCTGTGGCCAGGTCTTTTGTCTCTTTGGCATCTTGTATGGGGAAAAATTCTTTGCGAGAAAAAGAAAACAAAAGGAGAACTCCTAAAACCCCAACAGCCTGGCAGAGATACCTTGGCAAAACTCTTTGCTACCTGCAGAACTTCTAGGATGGGAACTACAAAAACAACTATTATTTGTTAACAAGTGGCTAGAAGAGGTTGCTGATGGCAGGAATCCTCAGCCAAGAGGTGGTTTGCAGGGGTCAACCTCTCCCACTCAGCACACTGAGTTGTTTCTACCTGAAGGAGCAGCCCGCCTTGGCTCTGTACTAGTAGCCAGTCAAAGGAAGTGCTCTTAAGAGGATTTTTAGGCTGTCCTTTGAGTAGTCTCAGGGTAGGTGAGCAGTCAGTCACCTCAATTCTGTGTGACAGATAGTTCTTAAGAATGGTCTAGCTTTTAAGCAACAAGGCTTTACATTCCACACAGAAACTTAGGTGCTGGTGCCCACCATTTTCAGCAGGAACAGAGAGCCATGAAACCTTTCTGGGGCTGGATATGAATGCATACACACAAGGGTGAGTTGGTCTTACTGCCCAGTGGTCCCCAAATGTTGTGAAGCTCACCTTCCAACACGGTGTGCCTACCATCTTGATGTCACTGACCTAGTGCTACCCAGGCCTGGCAGGGAGGGGAACACTGAGGACAGCAATACTCTCTTGAAGTGTTACATAACACCTCCCTAACACCGCCCCCTTTGACTTCAGTGATATGTTGCCCAAGAAAGGAGTCTTAGCCTCTGTGACCATTGAGACTTCAGGTAAAATTCATACCTGAGCACTTCTGCTATATCGTCTCCCTCCTGTTTATCCTGGATAAATCAAAATACTACAATTTCTGCCTGTCTCTGTGCCCTGTTACTGTCAAATCCTGCAGATTGTGGATGGTACCATACTCTCTCTACAGAACAGCTTTGAAACACTGCATGGTTGACGTTGTCTCAGTCTTTCCATTTCACCATTCTGCCTTACAGCAATGCTCAGAGGACTCTCAAAACCAGAAAACAGAATTGCCCAGTTACCCAAAATTTCTTACAAACAGCATGTTGTACTTTCCTAGAGCCCCCTCAAATGCAATTAAACAAGGCTTGCAAGCCCAAAGAGCACTTAGAAAAATTTGTTCTGGTTTTAGAAAGATGTGATTTTTCTATGGGACATATGAAAATGCAATGCTTATTCCTACTACCGTAATTTCCCTTCCCGAATAAGCAGATGTCATGCGGTTTTGTCACAGATGCAAACTTGGAAAACCTTCCTGTGCCAGTTATCTCAGTATTCAAACCACACTTTAATGACAGAAGAGCTTAGGTGGCTTCTCATTGGAAACAATCACGTGTGTTACCACTAGGAAAGAGTAAATTCTTCCTGCATCACGTGTGAAAAGCAGCCACTAGTCTGAGTTAGCTCTGTGGATACACAAAGCTATCTGATTTTTTGTAGGCAGCCGTTATTTCTCCAGTTCTTCCATATCATTTGTACGTTCCTGCAGAGCCCTGTAAAGAGTGTCACATGCAATGTGGCATCACAACAGCTATTTTCCAAGTCATAGTGTGAGCAAGATCATACTTTTGTTATACTAAATAAATATTTGGAAAGAGAAAAGTGCGTTTAACGTGATACGAGATGATAAATCGGAGCAGGGAGCAAAGCGCAGACGTATTAGCTTAACAGGGCACTGCTAATTTTTAGAATCAAACTTATTGTCACCCCTTAGTTGATGTGCAAGAGAACCAAACTTTTTATTTTGCGTCTTGAAATTCTGAATTACTCTAAAGCAACAATGGAGCTTATGAGTAATAGGTACTTCCATCTGCACTACAGTAATACCAAGAAGCCCCAGATGAGGAGACAAAACTTTAGATTCATTTATATCAACTATCAGATTTCCATGTGAAAACATACAGCAATCTTTACTCATATGTAACCTCTATCATTGCTGCAATTCAATTGTATTTTATCCTGCAGAAGTAATTTTTTAAGGTGTGGTCACTAGGAAAGCAGTCTTTAGTTAATTGTAGCTGCAGGCTCTCCATCTTAACTTTGCATCTGCTCACAGTTTAGTCTCAAAAGGGTAAGTTTCTGATACTTAACTGAACTTCTGCTTGCTAAAAGCAGATCACATCCTCTGCAGATCTGCTAGTAAAAGTCTTACATGTCACTCTGGCCTATGCACAGGAGGAATATGAAAAACATTATGGCTAGCTCTGTTTTGCCAACTCTTGTGATTTTGTAACAAGTTTCACAATATTTCCTATTTTTCTTAAAACCTTAGCTCTACAGTTATATGACTACATAAGAATCTTAGCTTTCATATTTAAAAAGGAATTTAGGTACCCTTACAAATGCAGGGAAGAGGCGGAAGTATGACTGAACTGTGGAAAACAATTAAACAAGTATATAAAATATTGCAGTGGGTTTTTTATTATCTGTATTTTACAAGCCATGTCTCCACTTCATTATGGAATCAACAGATAACCATATTCTTCCACGCAAACTGGTAAGAATGAACATTCCTCTTTTACTGCACTGTGATCCTTTTTGGTCCACCAAGTAGTGGTAATACTATGACTCCACAGCTCCAGCTGGGCACTCTGGTGTGCATCGCAGTGTCAAAGGCAGATAATTTCCATGAGACGACACTTTATTTTCTAAATTGGTAATGTCTTTGCCATCAGCTTAAGCTGATGTCAGTAACACATTGTCATCAGGAAACAAGGATGATAAGTTTAAAGCAATAGAGTTGCCAAGGAAGTGACTGAATGCAAATTAAATCTTAACTCTTGCTCAGATATCCATGATTTTCTTTTTCAAATGTCCATAGCATTTTTACAAGTCCTCTGCATCAGTTTACAATCTAAAGGTGGAGAAAACAGTAATTCCTACAAAGCTTTCCCTCCCCTCTCTTTTTCCTATAACTTTAAGCAGTACTTATAATAGTAAGCTTGCAAAGAATTTCCCTCTGGAATAATTTCCTCTAAAGTGTGGTATGAGAAAGATTTATCTAGTAATTGCTGCGGATGGTTCTTGTATCTTGTAGTTGATTCTTCAGAAACAAGAGTAGTCTGAAGAGACTGAATTACAGGGGGTAAAAAGTTCAATGTCAAGTAAGTACAAGACCAATGCATCTTATTTATCCTCTTCCAAAGGAAAACTGAGAGACAAAATTTCAAACTCTGGTAAGAGAAACAAAAAAGTTAAGTTTTGAGTTAAAGAATAATTTGGGAAAATACCTGAATTTCAGTCTTGGCATTTGCATAAACAGACATCAAAGAGGACAAGAAAATGAGAAGCTGGGATAGGGTGTAAGGATAGGTACATTTATAACTTTCTTTTCCTTTGGGTTTCTAAAACATTTTCTTATAGTGTGGAAACAGATGGGATCCACCCACCAGGAGTTTATGTAGACATGTTCACTACATTTAGAGATATATTATGAAAATATAACCCATCCCATACAGAAATGCAAGGGAGTGGGGGCACAAGAGAGTCTGTATTTTCAAGGTTGCATCTTAAATTGAAACCCTTTCCTATTGTATGCTGATTGCTGAATTCTTCTGCAAATCTGGTCAAGAGTTTGCATTCTGCAGAAAAACTTCAGTCCGGGTTGACCATGAGGGAATAAAAGAAACACGACAAACACTAAGCATCATGAAAATGTGCAAGTACACCCATACAGAGGATGAAACAGGAGCTATACCAGCTCTTCAGTTTTCTTGTCAAGGGGAAGGAGAAAACCCTTAAAGAAAGGATGGTGCTAAAAAAATGGATTTTTCCATCGTAAGGTATCTTTTGGCCACTGTACATTGCTACTGGGTGGTTTTTTTATGTGCTGCATCAAGCTGGGTCCTGACTGCCATCCAAATATGGCAACCTTTGATAGGCTTGAACCATCAAGCCATATCTGCAAAAGATGACTTGTCTCCATTACAGCCAGTTGCCATGCTAGCACACACCACGGTACTGCTACAGTGCTTAGTTCAAAGACATGACAATGTCAGAAGTAAAGAAAAAAAGCAGAAAAAAATCTGATTAAGTCAGTCTGATAATGAAACAAACACAAGTTCAGTCACATCTGCAAACAGTTAAATCTCTGGTGTTTAATAATGATATATCAAATAGAGGATAAAGACTGTATGGATTCATTGAAAAGGAAGAAGATCTAGAAATACTTTTCTAAACAAACTGTTAACAGCATGTCTTGGCCCACATGGAGTATTCAGTGGGAGTGGCAGTAATACTTCTCTCTCTCATTTATAAGAAATTCTCTGTAACAGAAAGAGATATAGAAAAAGAATCCTCTTTTCTGATGCAACTTTTGCCATGTCAAAGTCTGCCATAATTATCTTTCCTGCTGCCTCATGCTGAACAACTGGCATTCAGAGAAGATATACATACTAATAAAATATGATTATTTTACTACTGCTCATTGTGAGAGTGCATCCTTGTTGAGCAGCTAGCTGGCTGACAGTACTGATAAATGCTGGTGCTTGAAAACGTTCTCTTCCTGCCACGAGGATTGCTAGGAAACTAGCACCAACACTTTCACCTTTTTGCTTTTCCTCTCTGAATCTTAACAGCCTTAAAACCCTCAAAATTTCCCACCACCTGTCCAAGATCACAGCTTGAAAGTCAGAGGCAAAAATGATCCATTCCACTGCTAAGATTTTTGAAAATATATGCCACAGCTATGTCATGTGTAATGGCTTGGCCAGAACAGTTCTATACAGCTGAAAATACTTCTGCCTATGCCTCTCCTTCCTAAAGTAATTCTTTAATCACAGCCTAAATGTTTTTTTTTTTTCTTTCTGAGGGTTATTACTTGCCATGGGGCAGTACCTTTGAATATGTCTGTGAACTAAAATAGAAAGGGAGAGAAATCAAGCTATATCCATAGGTGCTGTTGCTGCAGAGATGGAAATACAAGTTTCCTAGGTCGTGCTACACTGTGAGGGGATGTTCTTGCTTTGCTTCCCTAGAAATAAAGAAACATGGTATTCAGAGAATCATAGAAATGGTTTGGGTTGGAAGGGACCTTACAGATGACCTAGCTCCAAGACCTGTGCCAAGTGCAAGGGCACCTTTCGCTACACCAGATTGCTCACAGCGCCATCCAACTTGACCTTGAACACTTCAGGAATGGCACATCCACTGTTTCTCAGGGCAACCTGTGTGGGTGTGTAGCCACCCTCACAGTAAAGAATTTATTCCTTATATCTAATCTAACCCCCCACCCTTTCATTTTAAAGCCATACTCCTTGTTCTATTGCTACATGCCTTGAAAAAACCTCCCTCCCCAGCTCTCTTCCCCCTTTAGGTACAGGAAGGTGCTATAAAGTCCCCCTGGATCCTTCTCTTCTCCAGGCTGAACATCCCCAATTCTCTTGACCTGTCTTCATGGGAGAGGTGCTTCAGTCTCTCAATCCTCTTCATGGCCTCCCCTGGACTTGATCCAACAATTTCATGTCTTTCTTATGTTGGGGGCCCCAGGACTGGACACAGCACTCCAGATGGGTCCCACCAGAGAGGAGCAGAGGGGCAGAATCCCTTCCCTCGCCCTCCTGGCAATGCTGCTTTGGATGCAGCCCAGGACACGTTTGGCTTTCTGGGCTCTGAGCGCACATTGACAGATCATGTCCAGCCTCTGATTCATCAGCAACTCCCAAGTCCTTCTCCCAGAGACTGCTCTCAATCCATCCTCTGCCCAGCCTGTACTTGTGCTTGGGACTGCGCCAGCACATGGGCAGTTCACAGCCAATGCTGTAATACATATTTTATGTGAGGACTTATCAGCTTCTTAAGTCCATCCCTTGCTGCAAAAATACAAACAAAACCTGCCCCTATGCCCACCAAATTAGAATAGGCAAATAATTATACTGATCATGAACATGAACAAGAGAGACAAAAGGCATGTCAGCAGGCTGGATTGAGGTTTCTTCTGGCACCAGGTGTCTCTGTACTGGAGTCACTAGGCAGACATTTAAACCAAATTCGGGTCCACAGACACCTCTGAAAGATCTCTGAAAGTGTGTTATCGGTATGGCTGCCCGCATGCACAATGGCAGTAAGGGAGAAAACTGATGGGTTAATTGATAACACGTGCTGTAGTCACAGAATATACAAGACATGGCTGAGGAGCAGCACTGCAGCACATGTAGGAAGACTCACCCTACTAATGCCAGCTAACCAAAATGCATGGAAGCTCTACAGAAGATGCTCTGCTGAAGGCCTTGCTGGTATGGCCTATGGAGGTGGTGGAGATCTTGGGCACTAAAGGATCAGAGCATCCTGCAGAGAAGCGAGATAGGACAAGACCCCTGTGCCCACATAGGATCTTTCAACACCCAAAACAGAAGCAGATCAGTGGAGTGTGTGTTTCAGTGTAGGATGGGAACCTTTGACCACAGCAGTTAACAAAGACACGGGCAGTGGGGTTCAGTGTGGAGCCTGCCACTGGATGAGTGAAAAGAGGGTTCAGCTTCCTGAATGTCTTGGGTAAATAATTTCACCTTTTTGTGCTCATTTCTCATCTTCCCTGCTCTGTGCTGTGTTGGAGGCTGACACTGGGCACACATTCACTGTTTTGCTGGCACAACAGCGTGTAGACCTCAGCTGGCACTGCTCTAATGCCAGTAATGAACAATAGAGATTCATCTTCTCCACTGCCAAAACAGAAAAAAACTACTCTGAAACTATTCAGGAGGTGTTTAATGGGGTTTTCTTTGCCTCCTTTGTAGCATTAAGCTTCATTAGCTGCTGGAGACAGAATAATAAAGCTCTGGGAAGCACTTGTGCCTGAAGTTCCACCTTCAAAGCACCATTTAGACTTGATGTAGATGGCTTTCACACTGCTTCTGTGCCACAGTAAGTATCACAATCCGTATTTTGTAGGGAAGAATGGGGCCACAAGTTCAGGTGTCATGAAAAAACCTGTAACTCAGTGACAAACAAAAACTGTTAGAGAAGGGGTTTTAATGGGTGTTTTTTTGCATGACCAATGCTGTTGCCTCCAATGGCATGCCTTGTATTCCTTACTACTGAGTAGGTTTCGTTTCTCTCCTTCATTTTATCTGTGTTTTAAAGGAGAAACTGAAACAAATAAATATTGATTTAAAAGCATGAAAACCAAGGATGCAATCAATGTTAAAAGGGTAAGTAGGTGCAAGTTTTTCCTATCACAAACTGTGTGCTGTTCAATTTGCCACTTGTGAAACTGTCACAATGAAGATTTGCTTTGGATTTCTAGTAGATGCAGAAGTCAGATGCACTGAAGTTTCACAATATCTTTCAGATCAATATGAGAGGTATTCTGGATATATAAAGCATTGCACAACAACTTACCTTCTGAAAAATGCAGGCTTTGAAAAGTCTCAGGCTGAGTGTCAAGAGTTACTGGATGCTTTCAACAATATTGGTCTTACTCATGTCAAAAAAAAAAAAAGTGGATAAATACTAGTCCTTGTCAGAACAACAGAAAAAAAAATAAAGTAGCAACTCAAATTTGTGATGGTGGTTGGTTGGAAAAAGATGTCTGAATAAGGACACTAAGGAGAATAATAAACAACTGTATTGCCTCCTTTCTGAAACAAAAGTTTAGACTTCATGCTGAGTTTACTGAGCAAGGCTCTTTGGCATGTATTTTTGAGTCAGATGGGGAGCTAATGGATGCCATACACGACAGTACAGTGCAGAGGCAGCTGTGCTCACCCTAACTGCTCTCTGCTTCCTTCAACTGCTGATCTTGGAGCAAGTTACCAGCTTGTTTCCATTACTTTTGATAGCTGTTGTACATACCTTCCAGTAATCGGATTTGCTGCAATGAGGACATATTTTGGATACCTAGCAGACCTAAAAGCCAGATGTGCATCTTTGTACAGATGTAGGTACTTCAGTGTATGACTTAGATAGGCTCTAAATGATCGCAATTATTTTTTTAATGTCTTTTAGTCAAGGAAAATATTTCCAACACTTTGTAGATGAGATACTCTACATTAATTTCTGAAAGACAATATAATTTGAAAGCTGAATGCCACTCATACAGTGACTTTTTGGAAAGTGATGCACTTCACAGTAGAAAAAAGCTCAACTCTTGGACCAGCCAAATCCACTGTTGCCGTTTCTCAGATAGCCAAAAGACTGTTTTGTTTAGTTTGTTTGTTAAAGGGATAAGAACTGGTCTGGAAAGAAGGAGTCGGGTTTTTAAGTCACACACCAATGTAATAGTTGTAACACTGTAAAACTCATGAGGTAATTTCTGATACAACACTACAGTAAGAGGCTGTCACCAGCTTTGCCACCTTTATTAAGTACCCAGTATCTGCAGTTCGGGATTGTACCTGGCAACATGTACTGCTTCAGCAGTATATCCACAAGCAAACCAGTTGCTTATTGTTCATGGTTTAAGTGGGGCTTCATTAAGATAAAAAATTCTGCGAGAAAAGGACAAACAGTTTGAAATGGAGTGCAATATTAACAGCACATCAGCAGCGAAGGCTCTCTCTGATCAGTTTCTTAAACATGATGTGAGCTGTCTTAGAATATAGGAATAGAGAAAGATAAACCTGTACAGATGTTATAATCTGAGAACCAGTTGTTTTACTTTAATGCATGCTGAAAGGCTTTCTGCACATACAGGTCAAGATGTAGCCACAAAGAAATTTGCCTGAAGTTGAGCTTTCTAGAGGCGTTTGACAATTTATTTGCCCTACGGATTATGCACTGTTTGTTTTCCAGCCACCAAACAGGTTCTAAGGACTGGCTCCAAAGTTTCAATGCAAAGTTTTGCATTGTTTTGCAAAGGCAACTCAAAGTCAGTTTGGGTTGGATAAAAAGGAGTAACAACAAAATTCAATCACAGTACTGGTGCTTTAATTCTGCTTGCACAAGCTGAAGGGTAGGGTGCTCCATCCCCTTTGATTTTAGGCTAGAGCCTTAGGGAAATTTCGGCTTGCTGAGCCTTCACAGTTTCACACCTTCCAGGATTAACAAAGAAACCACAAACATGGTTTCACTGAAACTGAGAATATGTCCTCTTTTAAAATTTTTTCTCTCCCCTCTGCCTGAACAGAAAAAATAGATTATAGTATCATTACTATAATTTTTTTTTCTTTATTCCAAGCCCCCCTGTCCCCTGCTCCCATTTGTAACATTTCTACCAAGAGAAAAAACTTCTGTTGAAAAAGATTGTACTGAAAAAGCAGCTCCTTGCAAAGCACAGTTAAAGCACAGGAAGCTTATTCCAGCAAAGGTGTACCTGCACTCTTGGTAACATAAAAGCGAAGAAGTCAAGGGCAGTGGGTATTACGAGTACCAAGCTGTGAAAACTGGCTTTCTCCTGTGGGTGAACAAGAACACATGGAGTATAAAATCCAGTATATTTTTTTTACATAAAAAGCTGAACTTTTGATAGGTGAGTTTAGGCACTTTCTTACTGTGCCTCTGTACTGCTGATATGAGCATCTGACAAATGGCAAAGCATGCAACTTTCAAGTTTAGACAAATGGTGAATCTCACTTTCTCTATTCGTCCTCATCATTATACTTCCTCCTGGAAAGTCTGATCCACGTCTGAATTGGCACAGATCTGGCATTTTTTGTGATGACAGTTAGAAACAGTGTGAATACTTATGGGGATACTACGGGTCTGTTCCTGCTCACCACTGAAACTAGCAGCAGAACTTCTATAAACTTGATTGGAAGCAGAATAGGGTCCTTCTGCAGAAGAGAATAGGGACTGGTGGTTCTCCTACAGGAAGAAAGGTAATCTTATGTTCTCAGACATATCAGGTTACCCAACATACCTGAATTCCTGTGCCTGACTCCTCACACACTTAGCCTATTCAAAATGCGAAGTAAACCAACCCAGCTTCAGAATTCTGCCACTGAACTTGGGTTAAATTGCTCTTCTGGGTCTGTAAGCATCTGTATGTCACCTGCCAAATCTCAGGGAAGGATTGTGCTTGGCATTGCACGGAAACTGGCTGCAGAAGAACCCTTTATATGCAGACTAGTTATCACAGGTTAACTGACAAACATCTGAGAATAAGCAAAAATACTGGTGATCCACCCTCAAAGTAATACAGAAGGTTTTTCTACCCTTAAACAAGATCAGCTAAGCCTTGGTACTTTTTCTTCACCAGGCCAGACAGTTCTGTCTTGCCTCAGCAGTCATTTTCTTCCACTTCTTATGATTCCTGGCTCTCTTGGACTCTTCTCCGTTCTGCCATGGATTTCTCGGAGACTAACATTCAGCATGGATCTGACCAAAACGGCATTCCACATGCCTAACAAACACCATTCCAGAATATGTATATTGACATTTTATGTGTGTGTTTGTATGTGTATACACATATGTGTATACACATATATATACACACAATGCCTTTTCCATGATCGATGAGACTGCTGAGTACTGTTCACAGCATTATCCACTATCACTTTTTCTACAGAACTGCTATCCAGCAGTTCTTACGTACTAGGTGCTAAGAATCCTTGTTTTGAAGACACTGCATGAAAAAGGCTAGTATATGCCAGTATCATTTTAAACTCTCGTTATCACTTCAGTGTGCACATGGATGAGCTTGGTCAAACCACTCTCCAATCCATATAGATAGTAACAATATATAACCACTTCACCACCCTTCCACCAGTCACCTATGACTTGCACACAGTCACATGGTTAATGTTATCCACTTCAATGTAAATTGGATTTATTTTACCAATGAACATGTGTTTTCAAACTAACAGAGACTAAAGACTGTTTTTGTTTTCTTCTATGTTTAAACCAAGATGGAGGCTTGCCCTAAAATGTCACAGACCAAAATGTAGCAGAAACTATAGCTGTAGATACTTGGACCACCAAAATACCAGTGTTTTTTTTCCTTACATCTGTGTTTCAGGGCTGCTTTCTTGGGCAGTGAGTTTGCAGACAGTGTAGTCCTGAGATACAGTGGCCAAATCTGAAGGGAAATTCACCCCTAAAGTTCTCTGAGATTTGCGGCAGAGTTGTAAAAGTCAACGCCTACCAGCTTTCCCCAGTTCAGCAGGATTTCCCATCTGCTCCTTTCAGAAGTGGAATAATCTTTAGAACACCCCTTGTCTTCAGAATTATGAATTATTACATTATATTAAAAGCCCAGAAAAAAATAAATGTAAAGAGTTGCCTACATTGTAAGCTTTATTGATTCTGGAACAACTCCTCTAGAACACCGTGAATTACTGACAAATTCACTGAGGAGGAGGTCTGTGACACATCAGTCTCACCAAAATCTTGTATCAGCATCATAAGCAATGTCCCACATGATAAGAAAAAGAATACTCATAAACCACTTCAATTCTATTATTTTTCCTCAAGAAACCAGAAGCTGGCAATCTGATAATCTAAAGCTAAAGCATGAAAACAAGTGAACAGGTCTCTGTTTCACATATGAGTTTCAGACATCCTATGTAGTCCATATCCTACAGTCTGTATCTTATTTTAGCCTAAATCTTGCACATTTTGAAACTGCAGCAATAACAACTGTAAATTTAGCACAAAGAACCAGTACTTCTCAGTGTTTTACTGATTCAGGGACACAGTTCTTGAAAGTGTTACATTTAGGCTGTTCTTTATTTTTTATTTTTTAAAAACTATAGATTTTTTTTCCTATCTGGTTGGAAGTTACTTCCTTAACCAGAACAATTTGCTAAGATCTCGGTGATGCTGGGATGAGTTTATGTACATTCCTAATACAGCAGGTATCCCTACCACAAGGAGCAGTCTAGATGCAGCTTTCAATGCTGAATCAAACTTCTGCTGGAGCCTATTTCTCTAACATGCAGCAAGTGCTTGCATATGCTTACATTTATTAAGAACAAACACATGACTAACAACTGAGCCTTACTTTTTCTGTCAATGTGGTTAAGGATTCAAAGGAGATAAGGGATTAACTCTCAAATACTATCTGCACAGAGCTGTCAGAACCGGCCAACACACTCAAGACAGCAATTCTGGACCAATGCCAGCACATGAGGCAATCCAGTCTCCTGTGCTGCAGTTATTGTAAATTTAATGACACCCTGGATGCCAAATGCTTGCTTTATGCTCCAAACGGGAAACAGTTGGATGACTGGGGATCCTTTAAAAATCCATAGTTGTCAGCAGGATCTTTTCCAAGGACCTGGCACGTGGCGAAGGGCAGAGGCGTTCCACGAGAGGTTAACAAGGAGAGGCTGTGTACGTGCCTGTAATATCCCTCTCCCTCTGGGACAGGCCAGTCATTCCGAAGTGGGACTCAGCTGGTTAATTAATGGCCAGGCGCTCGCGCCCTCTCCGAGCCATCGCAGCCCTGCGCTCGCTCCTGCTGCTGCTGCGTAACGAGACTGCAGCTGTGTGACTGTAGCCAGCGCCACGGGCTGCTCAGCTCTCCCTCCTCCAGCAATAAATTACACGGCAACCTGGCTTCCAATTTCTGTCTGCAATAGTCAGCCTCTTAAAAGGGTCTCCTCAGCCATTACTTGCCCAGGATACTTCCCTCTACTGCAGTGCTGCTTACAACTCTGCATGGCAAAGGAACATGGCTGAAGCAGAGGAGCTGACAATGACATAGCCCCAAAACGCTGGAAAGCACATTTTATTTAGTCCTCTGCTGGTAAAATGAGGGCTTTCTTTCAAGGTATGTAATTTTTTGGAAATAGCTGAGCACATCTCTGCTGTCCCAAATCTCCAGCTGATTGCCAGTGACTGCTATTATTAGGAACTGCAGAGGGGCTGAGCCCCACCCCGCCGACTGTCGTCTGTGGATCCTGACAAATTATGCTGGCAGCTCAAATTAACACAGTCTGAGCATTGCCTAAATCAACAACCTGAGCTCAGTGTGTCTGCAACTCATAGATGAGGGCAGGTCTGTCTCCTTCCAAAAAGAGCTCTCGGAACTGCATTGGTTGCTGGCCTTGTTTTGTGCACAGAGAGCATTTGTTTTTACTGGCAAAGAGGAAGAAAGCTTTACACGCCTCCAGCATCTAACCTCTCTGGAAGTCAGTGAAGTAACAAAAAGCATCTGTGTGTCAAGAACTACACAGGTCTGGTGTGCAATTGCCAAAAGGCCATACCTATTTCACTGCCACTCCACTTGTTGGGTGATGTTAACCCTTGCAAACACGTGGCTTTCCCTGATCAGGATTTGCAACAGAAAATGCTTTTCTGCTCTAGGAAATTAGAAACAGAGGCAGGTGTAGCATCCCTTTGGTTCCAAGTCCTGCTTCTGAAAGGCATCCTCAGTCCAGCCAGTGTCTTAGCACACAAAGGCTCAGCTCACGCTCATGTGCCATTTTAGAGAGGGCAAGTTAATAATTAATAATTTACTAGAGGTACATAGTCCAATACTTTCCTAAATACACTTGGCAGATAAACCATCTTGCTGGTCACTGTGCTTTGCAAGGAGGATACACTTCATTCTGTGCAAGAATAAAACAGTATTTGTAAAGCAGGTAAGGAGTTAGATACAAAGAGGGATTCCTGAAAGAGCAGGACTGCTCAAGGAGAGGCTGAGTACCACTGTGCCACCCCTTCCAGGCCTATCCCACCTTCAGCCTAGCTACCCAGCTATCCATTATTTTAAGCACGGCATGTAAATCCCACAGTCTGACTTCAGACGAACAGCTACCCCACTAATACCGCAGTATGGGAAACCTGTCCTTGATGTTACACTCCAAGCTAGAGCTGTTCAATAGTTTCCAAAAATGTAGATCTTTCACAACTATTTTATTTAACCAGAGACTTAAAAACAACAACAACAAAATCACAAAACCTTTTCACCCCTTCTCAACTTCTTTTTCAAAATATAATTTGAAAGGCACACAACAAAATCCAGTATCTCAGCTTTCTTGTCTGTGCTCAAGAGATGTTGGTGATGTGTTAAGGGCTAGGAATGTGCTGTGGAAACAATTCTAAATTTAAACAGTTGAGTTTGGGTAAGTCTGGAAACTGTCTAGAAATTTCTCAAGAGCAAGTTGGTTTCTGGTTTCTCTAGTTTTCTACCTAGTTTTCATGATACTTTGACAGAAATATTTTTTCTTCATAGTTTTGCTTCTCTTGCTGTCATCGAAACATTCCTAAAGCAAAAATACAGATAAAACCTGAGAAGGTAATTTTAGTTTCCAGATATTTTAGGCATTTTTGTTTGACTTTTGGCTTAGAATAGGCAAAGGCTGTAACATTTCATACACTGTGCATGATCTCCCAGTGCTTTATATGCTCCAAAAGTAAAGGCAAGATAAAACTATGCTTGCATGTATTTCTCTGCGCAAGGTCTGCCATGAAGTTGACTCATGGTATTGCTGCACTCCAGGGCAGGGTTGCAGATCTGTGTGCAGGGAAACCTCTCTTCATCCTTTACAGCAATGCAAACATAATTTCTCTCCTCTGGCTGATTTGCACTGAGGTTCACAGGAATCTCACAGATTCGTGTCATGCTCACAATACAGATCTAATTTATATTTAGTTTGTGATAACCCGTAGTTTACTCCTGCTGAATCCATCCCTGGAAGTATTTGCAGCAGGATGCAGACTCAGCTCTGCCAGGTCTTCCTCACCAAAGTACTCTGGAATTATGATAAGGTCTCACTAGCCCTCAAGTCTTTTAGCTCAGAATGTAAAAGGAGAAGAGCTACAGCTACAGGAGGATTTTTTCTGTTGCAGGTAATTGGATGTTGGGATCACTGAGGAATGAGATGGCAGAGGAATGGTTGTGATTAATCAGGGCCATAAATATGATAAGTAAGCTATGACAAATATGATAAATATGATAAGAGCAAATAAGATAATGAGGAGAAAAATGGGAATGGGAAAATGGGATTAAACTATGCAGCAGTATTGAATGAGTTTGAATTAAAATGAATATTGCAAAGGGGGGTTTCTCTAGCATCAAAACTTCGAGATTTGGTTACTCCAGGAATGTGTCTGAGTACACAGGATGGCTGCACTTCATCAGGACATCCAGCCCATGCTTCACAGTGCCTAAAGCAGAACCAGGAGCATGGCAAACAGATAAAAAACTTCTCTGCCAGCCTCTAGTAATTTGCAACTCAAAAATTGTTTCTAATGAGAAAGTCCTTTATGGATTCCACTTCCATGAGCATGCCTGGTTTGTTCTCAAGCCCACGTGTACTCTTCAGCATCCACCACGTCCTGCAGAATGGGGCTCTACAGCTTAACAACCCATTACAGGGAGAACATTTTTTTGTGTTTGTTTTGTCCACAAACGTTATCTTCCTTAGATACCTACTAATCCTTGTGCCAAAACCTGTAAGTAGTATTTACTTATTCTCTCTCTCCACAACACTCATGCCTTCTGAAGATTCTTCTCACTCACCTATTTTCCAAGCAGAAAAGTCACAGCTGTCTTACTTTTTCCATATCTTGCTGCATTTTTTATTTTTCCCTGCAGTCTTTAGGTCGGAAGACAACTGGATTCAGATGGATTTGGTCCCATGCTTAACTTCGAGGACAAAAGCATTACGTCCTGAATGAAGGCATTGGAAACTAGTGTATTAAGCTACCACAGCAAGAGTAAACTGTTGATTAAATGAATTTGCCACATCTTTCTAGGTGATTTTCAACACCAGTTTCTAAATTTCATGATGATGATCTCTGGAAGGACTCAAAAAAATTGTGGAGCACTGTTACAGTAAAATGACCCTGAGTATGATATACTAGTCATGGCTTTTCATTTTGTGGAATAATAGCTATTTGGGGAGGTGAGAAAAGGCAGAAGGGATACTGGCTTTTTCAGATTTTCTGAAATCTATGGACACCACATGATCCTCACTGCAGTTGTTGCTTACCAGCAACTGTGATACTGAAACTATACCAGTACCGTCTTTCCAAAAGATTTTATTACTATTCTAATTATATTAGTATTCTCAAACACCTATTGAGAAATTAGTGCAGTTCTACATGAACACACTTAGCTCCTGTTTGGGAGGCCTCTCAAATCTCACCTGGTATAGGTTTAACTGGTGTGAAACTAATCTCCTGTGCAGGACAAGGATCCCACTCCTTGCCCCTGCTGAATTACCTCCCACACTAGATCTTGTTCCTTGTGAAAGGCAGCACTGCTCACACTGCAGAACCCTCTTCTATGGTGCTAGCCCCATACTACCTTAAATCTGGATGCACAAACCCATACTGGCCTCTCTTAATGCCAGCTGTACACAGGTGTGAAATAGTTCTTTAAATGGAAGATCCACTTTACCAAATAATCCAACTTGCTCTCTTGATGTAGTACATCGAACTCCTCCACCCCTCTTTATGTTACCTGCACACCAGCAATTTTCATTTATATCAAATTACAACTAGGGAATGCCTTCAAATCTTGAAAAGCTGCTTCCTGTAAGTTCTCCTCTGCCTTCACTGTCAAGGAACAGCAGTCTCCCTCACAAATAGCAACTTTTTGAGACCCATCAGAAAGCCAGTCCTTAATCCATGTAAGGCAAACCACACTGATAAAGGAGGGGGCTATTTTTAAACCACCACTGTCCTGCCATAGTAGGCCAACCCCCTGATGACATCTAAGTAATGTTAGATTCAGTTCAACGAGTGTATCATCTCATAGAAAAAGCACGAATGGTCTTGCTTGACAGGATGTATCTTCGGTGTGGCTAACTGAATGTCAGCGATACTTTAATTGAGCTCCTGGTTCTTTGAGTTGGGCACTTGTAAGTAAGGGACCATCATGGCTGTTGTTTTTATCTGCTAAGGAATCAGTATAGCAGCTCCCCACTTGAATCTGTAGGCTGGACATCTGAACCTGGAAACCTCCTCCAACTCCTGTGCTGGTTGTTGCTTTAGTTGACAATTTCTCCTCAGTGCTGCCCCTCAATGATTGCATTTAATCGACTTGATGTGTGGATAACACATGTTCACTGCACCATACGTGCATTTGCATCCCAGATGCACCAATTGATACTCAACACCCTACTTCCCAGCTTTGTGATTGTTAGATAAGGGCAGAAAATACTTATATTTTGTAAATGCTTGTCTATGTTTAGATCACTATCTTGTGGGGTTCTCTACAGTCATAGAGAACAGGCTATATAATGAATTTTGGAGCCACACACGTTATTTATCCAAAATAAGATAAATTAAGTCGGTTCACCTGTCCCCAGGCCACCGCGTCTGGGACTGTTTACATTCCCAACTTCTGAGCAACTTGCAGCCAGCATATTTTTTAAAGCCACAAAAATGCTTCCTTTTTCACCCAGAATTTTACCCACCAATCCCCTTCAGGAAACAACCAGACGCAAACACTGAAGTGCTCTATACAGGAACAAGCTCAGAGAGAAGATGGCTTCAGACCTCCTCTTTTAACCTCTTGTGTGCGTCCTGAAGGCATCTTCCTACAGCATTAGGAGTGGGCACCACTCAGCTCCATTGCTCGTAGAGCAGCAGATGGATGCTATGGTGATTCAGGCTCAGGCAGATGTTAAGAGCAGTGTGTCATGGCAGAAAAATTTACCAGTATCTGTAGCACACATGACATCCAAGCTGGAAGATGTGATGTGACCTCTGCTCAAGTAAGGATCAGAAAACCAATGGCTCCTAGTCATCATAGAACCTCTCCAGGACAAAAAGTTTATGTCTTCTTCCCAAGCAAAGAGAACTGGGTTCCACTATTTAGTGGTTGTCTCACATCTTCCTACTTCTCAAACCAGATTTGCACGGTGCTCTGAGCCTTGCCATAGTCAAGTGTGTGAATTTTAGGCACTTCAGAAAGATCTGAAAATCACAGCTTAAGCATTTCAATGACATTAAACCATACAAATTTGAAGCTTCTCTGGTTTTAGAATCACAAATTCTATTTTTGAAAGACTTGTTTAAATATTTCTTGCCCTGGTAAACCATGGCATCCCGGTACAGCTCAATCTTGCATGCACTCCTAACAGCTCCCTAAAACAAGGGCAAAGTCAATTATTCACAGCTTACAGATAGACCATGAATGCACAGAGAGGCTAAATACTTGCTGCAGACAAAACAAGTGGCTAACTCATGTTCACTGAGGTTTACATTAATGTCCTAACAGTAGACTCCTTCTTTTCCTCTTCCTATGACACTTGCCTCTGTGCCAGAGAAGCATATATTAAAACTTTGATAAGTCAAGGTAACAAAGCATAAAATCAAATGCTTCAAAACCAGTCAGCTTGCTGGTGTTAAAGTTCATATTTCTGTTTCTGGATGTTTTCTTTAAATATTCAGTGATGCAGACTTAAAATTTACTCTGCACATTTCCCAGCAAACTCATTTACCATGGTGATTATAGAAGCAAAAGTACAGAGAACAGTGTGTAGAGAACCCAGTGGTAAGTGGATTTCTTTCTGTAAGTCTAGCATTCAACCAGCGTGATTGCAGAATGCTGGAGTAACCTTCTGCTCATCTCAGAGGGATACTGCAGCGTGTTCAAACAGATGAAACACCAAGCTGAACTGAAATGCCATTTCGTTCTTCTGAGAAAGGCCATACAGTGTTTGAGAATTGATCATATTTTAGCCAGCCAGTGGCAGGAGGGAAATGCCTAACTCGTGTCATGCCACTCATTCTGATGGAGCAAAGCTTACGCCAGAAATTAACTTCTCTGTTTTCTGACAAACATTTGCAGCAGCCCAAGCATAGGAGAAAAGTCACCTAGCAAGCTTATATGGAAAACCTGTTGCTCTGCAGAGTGGTAAGCAAACAAGTTGGTTCACGGACCCACATTAACGCTTAAAATTAACTGAATATTTTTGATGCTGAAGTAAAATTCTTTCAATCTAATTAACTGCATACATTGCTTACTATGTTTTATTTGTTACCAGAAATAGAAACCAAAAAGGAAATATGTATAGAAAGTGAAGGTCCAGACTCTCAAGGCCTTCTGTTATGCCAGCATATACCTGCTGTAAAAGCTGCAATACACCAGGTGATAATATTAAATCCATAATGGCCTCACTGGTGTGAAATGCAGGGCACTAAGAACCAGTGCACTTGATCTACTTTGGTGAAAGGTTTCAGGACATCATGTGGAAATGAGTGCTGTCTGGTGTTTTGTTATATAGCAGTCAAAAGAAACAACAATAACATAGAGCTTTTTTTTTTTTAATGTGAAGACAGAAGTGTTTCAGAGCTAAGCACTGCAGCAAAGTACAGAGCAGCTCTGCAGTACAGCTTTGCCATAAAGGAGTCCCAAATCACAGGCAGTGGTGAGGTTTGCCTCTGGGGTAACATTCCTGGTGTTTCCACTTGAGATATGGCAATGCCTATGTTCATAGAAAACTGAGAACCAGCTTAAAAATATGCATCTGCTTTCCACTGTTTGAAAATTAAATGGTTATAGTTTCTCCCCTCCCCATATCAAATGATACCATTTGCTCTTTTACAGTTAATATTTTAGAGAGAAAAATCCCGTATCTATTTATTTTAAATCTGATTATTTTAAATCTCCGTGGACCTATCATCAGAATAGTGGACTTCAGAGAAATATCTTGGAACAACAGTAGCAGCAGAAGCAGCAGCAGCCATTCCTGTTATACTACAAAAGAAATCTGTAACCTTTGCCAGCTACAGAAAAATGTAGCATCTGTTGATCACTGGGGGAACTGGGGAAGAGAACTCAAAATCCATGCAGGCTCTGCTGTCTTCTCTTTCCCTTCAGACCTCCAGGTGTGTGCTCCCCGGCACGGACCGTGCCATCCGTCTGGGACTGGCACAGCTGCATCAACATCTCAGCCATGGGGAAGAAGAGCTGGGTGTCGCTTGAACAAGGGCAGGCTGTATGGGGCTGTCCGACTGGCAGTGCCCACGCAAACACAGGCCTTTTGACACAGCGCCTGTGACATGCTACAAGATGAGCTGGCAGTTTCTGTACGCCAGGATGACGGTGGATCCTAAACACCCAGGCCCCTTCCTCACCAGGTGTCTCTACCCATGTTCCTCTGAGGTCTGCACCAGCTGAGCTCATGGCTCAATCCAAATTACTCTACTAAATGTAAAAACAAAAGTTATAACTAAAATGGGGCTCAATCCTGCCTAGATTCTATCCCTGGCATGATGCAGCTCAGCAGGGAGTTTGTCTGAAATCATGTGCTCAGCTACAGGGCTGAGGTGACAGTTTAAGTAGTAGATCAAACAATTACACCATTTTGATAATGCAGCGCCTGTGTTTGATTGTCTTAAAATTAGCGGTATCACAATTAATTTCTGCACTAAAAGCCATCCTGCAGCAGATCATTTTGCTTGACCTCCTCATCAGCTAAGCAAAACCTCCAACTGTAAAAAATATATTTTCAGCAGAGTACTGATTTTCTCCTGCAATCTCTCCTCCTCCCCATTTATTCCTTCTTTTCTTCTCTATCATCAATCTTTTAAGCATGCCACTGTGCATTCACATTTTTCTTTCTGCATGTGTCAGCTCAACGCTCTTCCTCAGAGCCCTCTTTCTTCACCAAATCCCGCAAAGCAGACTTTAACCACTCATTTCCCGAACAGGGAATTCCATACACAACTTCGCAAAAGCCAGGCACTCTGGGCGCTTCCCAGCCACTGTGCTGGAATCCCCCTTCCCTCCAACAACCCACGGCTATGGACAAAAGAGCAAGTAAAAAGAAACTGACTTACTGCTATGGCTTGGAGCCTTTCCTTTTGCAACTCTGCTTCCGCCATCCTGGAGAGAAGGACACGGGAGGAGAGAGGGCGACCGGTGGGTGGGAGGGAGAAACAAAAAGGCAAACAAAACCAAAACGGAGCGCACGCTGCAGTCACCAGGGGGAAACTGGAGTAATTGCAAAGAAAGCCGAGCTCCTGTGTAGCAGTCAGCCACTTTTGGAGGTACTGCAGGCTGGCTCACGGTACGATCATTTTAGTCACTGGACCAGTGCTTGCCTGGCTGCCTGTCTCCCAGCTGTATTGCTAACTGCATTTCAGTGCTGCTTCTGTGTGCTGGTGCTGTCACACAAACCATGTAGGCACTCTCCAAGCAGCTGAGCAGAGGGATAGCTCGCATGGCTATAATTTTTTACGTTGACGTCTCAGCTCATTTGCTCCTCCTATGGGGTGCTGGGTCACGATAGGAGCTCGACATCAGCAGCGTGCACGGTGATACAAACCTGCCTGACTGCAGCAGAGAAAGTAGACAGCTGTGCCACAGCATGTCCTTAGCGAGCAGCACAGCGCGCAGGGAAGGACGGTGGCACATGGCGCAGGGAGCGGGAGCTGCGGGAGCTGCGGCAGACAGGCAGGCTGTGGCTGCAGCCCCAGCTGAAGCGGGTTTGGATAAGGGAAAGCACAGGGCTGCCAGGAGGAGGGAGAGCGCGGATTCTGGGGGAACCGCACAGACCCTTGTGAGTGCAGTGGTAACATGCCACGCTGCAAAAGGCTGCTGCTGCAGGGCAGCCCTTAAGAGAAGCGACGAAGAGCATCTGGATGGGGAGGGAGGGGTAAGGTGTCCACACGCCCTGCATGCACTGCATGTACTGACATTAGACATTGAAGTGACAAAGCTGTGTGTACAAACTGTCTCGCCACTGTTACAAATAGAGGAGAAGGTGAGGAAGCGAGGGGATACCTGAGCCAGTATCAGAAGGCTACCCCTGATTTTAAGCCTGGCTTCGGTTTTGCCAGGAAGCTCCTCACACTTTTATTTTTACTTGTATGATCATCTGTCTGCTTCCTTTTCTCACAGACAGCAGCGAAGCCCCCCACTCCCTCCCACTCCTGTCCCGTGGGTTGCCGCTGCACGGGTGAGCGCGGGGCTGCCCCAGCGGAGGGGGCGTCTCCGGGCCAGGGCAGCCACCACGCCAGATGCAGAGCTGGGGGTGGGCTGACCGTGACATCGTGAGGCTGTCCTGCTATGAGGAGCGTCTGTTCCTGCCAGAAGTACGTTTTGCAGCATATAATTTTGTTGTGGTAACCTTTTGGTGCTAAGACAGGGAAGCTCCACTATCTTGAAGGGAAACGATTTGGAAGTCACCCTGTGTGCTTGCCCTTTCAAGGGCCACCTAGCCTGGCATTTTAGTTTTCTGCATCCCAGTCTTCTCTCTCAGACATCCTCCACCTCCATCCCACTTCGAGTTTCAAGATGTGCTGCTTGCTGCAGGCTGTTTTTCAAGGCAGCTGCTTTGTCAAGTGTTTTCACCTCCTGGTCCCATTTTCCTTACCGGTGCAGTCTCCTTGTCTCGTGACAGCATGTCAAAGTGACTTCTTGATTAGCTTTGCCTCCGTGAAAGATGTCCTTTGTCATATAAAAACTCACAGAATGTGATATAATTCCAGTAGCCACTGTGGCCAAAAGGCAAAGTTTTATTGCCATATCCCAAGTGAGGCAGTATGAGTACATGGGCATTGTGGGGCTCACAGCTAAGGGAAATGCAACAGTTGTGGCTCGATACTGGGATACTCTTTCAGTCTTCCAGCTTTAAGTAATTTATTGAATAGCAGCTCTCCTCTAGCCTGTTTGGTCACCTTCAGCTTGTTGTTTTTCTTCAAAATCTCTCTTTTTTGTTTTCCGTTACCATGTAAAGGTCCATGCATTGCTACTTGTATTACTACTACAGCTGGTTTTGAAATATCCCATCACACAGGATCCAGACATCTCTACTCCCACATGTGCTCTGAGAACATATATGGGCAACTGCTACTGAGGCTTGATAGCTATGCAATTAAATCCCTTCAATACCCTTCTCATGTTTTGCTGTTAAGCCTTGCCCAGGGGAAGAATTCTGCTACAGGCTATATCCAGCAAAGACAAGGGTTATGCCCCAGTGCTTACTGGAGCTGGAATGGGCAGCCTATTCATTCCACAACCCGTAGTCACATTACATGTTGCCAAAGTTGTGTGCAATATGCATCACTTTGGGCCATCCCCTCTTTCCTTCCATATGACATCCACTCAGAAAGACATTTAAGCATACATTTAAGCGCATTCCAGGCAGTCATATATAAAAATGGATGTGAGTATCTCAATTATGATACAGAGCTGGACACTGTGTTCTCCCCTTGTTTATCCTCTCTCCAAGTTAACTGCAGTGCTTGTTGCCAGAAAGGGATAAGCAAGATGCATTCTAGTGAGTGCTGCAGCATTCCTGGTCCCAGTGAAACATGCTGCAGGGCTGTGCACCCCTCCTGTTTAGTTTGCTGAGGAAACATGGATCAGCTCTGCTGACTCTTTGTGACTACAGGAATGATAGAGGTTGCATCTGCAACTGCAGCAGAGCAGTTTCTTGCTCATGACTCACAGTGAGGAAAGGCTGGAAGTCCTGCAATAGTGATAGCCACTAGTTTCTCTAGATCTTTCTCTCCATATAGCTTTCTCTCATATAGCTTGAACTCTGTGATGCAAGGAGGTTGAAATCCTTCCCCCAGGCAGTTCACAGAGCACACCCAGGTGAAATGACCTCTATGAGGTGACTTACTACACCATGATGGAGTCTGCAGCAGACAGCCCCTATAGACATTTAGTTAGTGAAGGCAATATTAGATAAAACAAAACAAAATAACTACCCAGTCCATTTTTAAACATTTTTTTCATCCGTATTGGTTGAGATTTTTGTTTCCAGAATGTTTTGCTATGTTGGTAAGGGACTTGAATTTAAAAATAAAGAAATTTTGTTAAATCCTAAAGCTTTTTTACTATTTTTTTTCTTACTTTTAGGGCAGGAGACTAGGGTGGTGTTTCCAAATTTTGAAGACTAGTAAAACAAGAGAGAATGGAGTGTCTAGGGAGGAGCAAGAAGATTCTAGAAACTTACATAAGAGTAGGTTTAATATACTTTGTTCAGTATCTAAAAATGAAAAGAAAGAAAAAATGTCCCTTTTATTTCTTCAAATGTCAGTTCGAAAGCTGTTCTTGTCACAGCAATTTTTAAAAGAGCAAGAACTGCTAAATCCTAATAATGTGTGAATTCCATCCCATTTCCATGCAAAACAGATTTTTATTTCTTTGGAAAAGAGTGTAGGAAACAATCTGTAGCCCCTGTTCAGTGCTGGAGAAGATCCTGAAAGCAGTCTGACCTATGTGTAGCCCAAACTTTAAATGAGACAGCTTGGTTATGTGGTGAAAATCAGGGTCTTAACCTGGCCATGCAGCTGAACTGGATTAGGAAAGGTTCTAGTTTAAATCACCTGTGTTTGGTTTTGGTCAAGCCAACGAGGTTGGTTTTTGCCTTTACACTGCATACTCTAAGAACCCTTCTGCATGATGCCAGGCATCTTGTTCTTAAAAAGCCTTTGGCCTCCCATCCTGGCTGTTGGTAAGGACTGACTTAAGAAACCAGAGTTTGTCCTGAAGACTGTGTAAGGAAGGCACATGCATACACATGAGGGTCAGAATTAGCACCTCGGCCATTGCAAATGCATCAATGTATTTTTGAGGTGACAAGTTACTGGTTGGATCCTGGCAGTAGCTGTCAAGAAAACACAGAGCAAGGAGGGAAAACAGGCTTCACATTTGCGTTTCAAATTGTTTAAGAGGAGATACTTCTGGCTTTTAAAATTACCACATGCCAACATGTTGCATTGTGCTGCACTAACACTGCTCTGGCATCCTCAATATTGTCAAGCATCCATGCCTATGGCATGTTTGAACCTTATTATTTTCATCTAAGTTGAAATTCTGAGGTTTGATTAATCTTTCTTTACCTTCCTTACCAAAGTCTGGCTATATTAAAATAGTTCAGGAATGAAAAGGTCATCTAAACTTTCAGATATTTGAGCTCATCATCCATGCTGGTTTTTTGGACTTCCTCAAACACCTTGCCTCACACTACATACCCTTCAAAATTTCTGGCAGTGGCATCATCTGAAACTTCCAGGAGAGACTACTCCATCTGCGGTTTTAATTGCAGCTCTCTGCCTCGCCACACAAAAGCGTCTTCCTGACCTTCTCTCTCCTGTACTCAGGCAGCTTGCTGGGGGTATGGAGTGGCTACAAAACCAGGGGTTGTGCTTGGGCCTCTTAGAATTCACAGCTGTGAGTTGCACCTCAGGGACCCTCATCCCAGTGAGACATCACTCCAGGACAGTTGTCTTCATCCTGCCTGGACACGTTAACCCAGTAAGTCATGACTGTACCATGGGGACTGCTGTCCAAGCCCTTCATACCCACTCAGTGTGGCTGGTGGAGGGAGGTGCACAATATATTGTCACTCATGACTTGCAACGTTGAAAGTGAGAAGCTGAACAACCAAATATGTGCCCTCACTCTTCTGTGGGGTAGCAAATGCTACCACCAGTACACTTCATTCTCCATTCCCTCTTGCATGGATTTTCATGGGCACAGCCCCCAGGCAGTATAGGCTGGTGGGAAAACCAGTCTGTGCAAAAGGACAAACAGAGGCTTGGAAATCTGCCCTCTATCCCTTACAGCATTTCACACCTAGAAAACACAAATGGTGAAAACTCTAAGTTATATGTCTGAAGCTGAACAAGAGGGCAGTGGCACAGTTAAACCTATACCTCTGAGTCCAGTTTTCTAAGCGGACAAGATCATTCTTGCTTCATAGAAAATAATTTTTTTATCAAACTTGGAGTAACTGAAGTTATTTCTTCCCCCC
>VZTE01001038.1:510876-549726 GCA_013397775.1 Eulacestoma nigropectus
TGGAGAGTCAGTAACACTACTTGCAAAACAAACTCAAACCTAAACAAGTTAAATTAATTTATTGAGTAGAGTAGATCAATAAGCACACATCCCGTAAATGTCTTTACTGGTCAAACCCTGACAACTTTCAAATCATCCTTCCATGAAGGTGTTTCTTTGTCCATCTTCTTGTCTTCTCATCTTCTTGTTCTTTTAATGTGAGCTCTGCAGTACTGGGACTGCTTGCTGTGTGGCTGCTGAGGAAGGATGATTAGTTAAAGGATGATTAGTTAAATTTCACAGTACATAAAAAGTTACAAATTATGTATTTTTATGTATTTTTATTTTTGGTTGAAAAAAATATTTGAAATCCTTCTTATTAGTACCTTCGAAATAATAAAGCTTTGCCTGGGAGTTCACAACCACAGCACAATGAGCGACTCTGGATTTGATTTCCCTTTCAAAATACCCTGGTTTTAAACCACATAGCATTTGTTATCAATATAGGATTCTAGTCCTCTGCTGACTGACTGGTAGGTAGTTCTGACTCTCAGCAGTATTATGGCAAGGAGTTCCACAAATCTGCTCCCCAAAAAATGCTTCTTTGTTAATAGCCATTTTTTTCTCGTTTTTACTACTGTTGTTATCCAGATATCAGAGTTTTGATTTAGTATTCTAGGCTGCCTATCTCATCTCATGATGAAAGTGTACCAGCTGTGAAATTTTCTAGTAAGAATCATTCCTGCGATTGATCTGAGCACAGTTTTCCCAAATAGCACAGAAAACCCACTGCTGCAGAAACAAAGGGTAGCTTACAGTCTTCTGGAGTGAGGCAGAGAGGAAAAAAGATGCAAACCAAAAGGAACTTTCTTGATACTTTGAAAAGAAACAAAGAGTGCACCGAGAAAAATGAGTTAATAATATAAAAATGGCAGGAAAAACAGAGGTCGCCTTTAGATTGGAGATCTGGTATGCATTGTCAGATTAAAATGATGATTCAGGGGAAGCAGTGCTAGTGTTTTAGTCTGTTGCTTTTGTGTTAAAAGTTCCACAGTAAGTATTAGCTTGCATTTTGTTTGCCTTGAGTGAACTGCAATTTCAGCTGCTACAATGCCAGAGAGTCAAATGCAGCATTGCTGCAATTAGGAAACTGAAAAAACCTTTCAGCAGTGCCCACATCACATAGGGCTGTAAGTAAAAATTGGTTCAAAAGTCCTTAAAAGGTGGATTAAAAAAAACCCCAAAACTATCAAAAGTTAGTTTGTTTTGGAGATTAGCAGATGCACCTCAACTTTTTATATGAATGTGCCCATCAGTATACGGAGCTCAACATACAACATAGGGAGTTCTTTTATCTATTTCTGAAATGTCTAACTAGGCAACTTAAGGTCCGTGGATCCTGTGGTTATTGCAGTTTTAATGCTTAATTAAGTTCTGATCTTTTGGCTCTAGATAAAGCACTGTGTGATGACAAATACTGGCTACTGATGTCGCAGCATCTTTTGCCCTCATAGCAGGTTACAGTTCTATTTCAGAGCCTTTGAACAGATTACCTTCAAATAGTAGCCCCACTGAAGTCACACAACCCTATCTCTGTGGATCCTCTTTTGCGTGATTTGCCCCAGACAGCCTGGATTTACTCAACTACTGAGTCTATGTAGTAGAAGTTGCTACCATTGGTAGGTTTTTGAAACGTGGAAGGCTTTCTTGGATGTGGAGGAGCCTGCAGGAAATGGGATAGCCTTCTGACAGGGGATTGGGGTGCAGGAGGTCCAAGGTCTGTTCTTGGCTGTTTTGCCCCCTCTGTCGCCCCCTCATTGGGTTCCTTTTCCCCGCAACTCCAAACACTTGCAAAGGCCAGTGAGGTTTCTGCCAATGTGCAGCCTGGCCAAGCTGCGATGGGCATGCTGATGGGAACAGCAGGAGAGGCTGAGAGTACTCCTGAATTGCCACAAGTGTCTGTTTCCCATGGCTTATAACTGAACCAGAGCATATTTTAAGTCAAAGCAAAGCATATGCAGCTTTCAGTGGTTAGCATTCCCCATTTCAGTACTTTAGCCTAATCTGCTGATGTTTCAGAGCTGCTAAAATAAGACATAGACAAACTGAGAATAGAAAAAACTAAATGTTTCTGCTGCCCTGATATAGAGTTGCTGCTACCATTGCAATTGCAGAGTGGGAATTAACTGAGAGCAGGTTTTAACTCACGGCTCTCAGCTTCACCCGCAAAACAGATGTCTCCCAAAAGCAGCAGATCCCACGCCTTACCACTGAATGTATGTAAGTGGTAGACCACTTACCAATCTTACCAGGGCACCACAGCTGTAACCAATATCTGTGTAAAACACGAAAGTGTCTCCATGCATTCGAAGTATTCAGTCTTTACAGTAAGGACTGCAGAGTTAAATTTTTGCGCTTCCCACCCTTTACCCTAAGCCCCCATTTTTATGCTGCCTGTCAGGACAGGAGCTAGAAGGGCGGTAGGTCAAGGCAGACAGGACAAATGTGGCTCTCTGAGCAGAGAAACTGTTGCTGTGATCTGTTCCCAACAGCCTGACACTTGGAGGGGCTGTCATGTGCTTGTGCTGGAGTTAAAAGGCCTTATAAGGCAAAGCCTGAACAAACTGTTAAGCAGTCTGAAGTGTTCCTCAGTGCTGAAAAACCTCCAGGGAATGCACAACATATCCCTGGCAAAGATTACAGCATATTTTACAGCAAGCTCATGGAGTAACAAAGCAGATATTGTATCATTGAATTTCAGGCTCTGCAGGCTAGTCTCAGCAAGAAAATTAAGATCAGGTCCCCTTCTTGTATTCATTTTACTGCAGTGAGACAAGCTAAGTGTCATTCATTAAATCTGTCTTTAAGATTTCATAAAGTTACACATCAAGTCCCCTTCTGGAAATACACTTTCCACAGCAGAATACTTATTTGGAGGTCTCTCTGAGCTCATGGCTGGAGAAACCAATCTATTTGATCAGTGGCAGAAGTCAATATCAATGACAAAGTGAGCAGACCTTGCACCTGAAATCTCCACAGTAAATCAATCCTGCTTTGTCAACCTCCAGCTCACTTGGGGTCAATTAGGTGTGAAGAATTCCAACTCCTCCTCTTTTGCCACCATAGTTCAGGTGGAGCTGAGGCCCAGCTGCCTTGAACCCTCTTCACTGACCTGCAGGAAAAGCACCGCATGCTTTCATGCAACGGGGTTGTGATCAGTGGCACAGAGTCTCGTTGGAGGCCTGTCACTAGTGGTGTCCTCCGAGGGCCCAGTCTTCTTCAACTTATCCATCAATGGCTTGAATGAAGGGGCAGAGGCCTCCTCAGCAATGTCACTGACAGCACAAAGCTGGGAGGAGTGGCCGATACCCCAGAGGGCCGTGCAGCCCTTCAGAAGGACCTCGACAGGCTGGAGAGACGGGCAGAGAGGAACCTTCCGAAATTCATCAAAGGCAAATGCAGGCTCCTGCACTTGGGGAGGAACAACCCCAGGCACCAGGACAGGCTGGGGGTGACCTGCTGGAAAGCAGCTCTGTGGAGAAGGAGCTGGGGGTTCTGGTGGACAACAAGTTCTCCATGAGCCAGTAAGGCCCTTGTGGCCTTGCAGGCCCATGGTACCCTGGGCTCCATTCAGAGGAGCATTGCCAGCAGGTCAAGGGAGGTAATCCTGCCCCTCTGCTCAGTCCTGGTGAGGCCACACCTGGAATACTGTGGCCTGTTCTGGGGTCCTGAGTAAAATAAAGACAGGGAGCTCCTAGGCCAAGTCCAGCAGGGGGCTACAAAGATAACTAGAATCATACAACAGTTTGGGTTAGAAGGGACCTTAAAGATCACCCAGTTCCAACCTCTGTGCCATGGGCAGGGACACCTTCCACTATGCCACAGAATCACAGAATTACAGAATCACAGAATACATTGTGTTGGAAGGGACATTTAAAAGTCATTTAGTCCAACACCCTGCAATGACCAGGGACATCCCCAAATGGGTCAGGTTGCTCACAACCCTGTCCAGCCGATTCTTGAATCCTTCCAGGGATGGAGCATCTACCACCTCTCTGGGCAATCTGTACCAGTGTTTCACTACCCTCATTGTAAAAAATTTCGTCCTTGTATCTAATCTAAACCTACCCTCTTCCAGTTTAAAGCCTTGTTTTTCAGTACACACCATTGTAAAAAGTTTCTCTCCAGCTTTCTTGCAGGTCCCTTTCAGGTACTGAAAAGCTACAGTAAAGTCAAATAAGGTCCCCTCAGAGACTTCTCTTCTAGTTATTTTAAAAGAACAACCTTGAGCAAATAAGGGGACTAGAGTATCTCTCTTACTAGGAAAAGCTGAGGGAGATAGGCGTATTTAGCCTCGAGAAGTCTGGGAGATGGTCTTATCAATGTCTGTAAGTATCTGGAAGGAGGGTGCCAAGAGGATGGATCCAGGCTCTTCTCGGTGGTGCCAAACAACAGGACAAAAGGCAGAAACTGATGCACAGGAAGTTCCACCTGAACATGAGGAAAAATTTCTTTATTGTGCAGGTGACTACACACTGGAACAGGCTGCCCAGAGGTTGTGGAGTGTCTCTCACTGGAGATACTCAAGAAGTGTCTGTATGCAATCCTCTGTCACGTGCTCTAGAATGACCCTGCTTGAGCAGGGAGGTTAGACCAGAAGATGCATTGTGATCCCTTCCAGCCTGACCCATTTGGTGATTCTGTGGTACTTTGTGGGGCTCACTCAAAAAGCAGTCACCTGCACCAGATGGGCCATCTTTTTCCCCATAAGCCAGATCAAACTGCTGCAACTCTTAACAGCTGATGCCCACTCACAGGCAGTTTCTTTATCTCTTTTCTATTGGTTCTGTTGTTTACATTCTCTTACTCAAGCCTTTTTTGCTGTTCAAGCCCTTTCCTTGTTATTTTTTGATGTTTTAAAATAAATCCTTTCAAATTCCTTTCTCTGTTTCTACCCAGCTGCCTGTTTACGTTCTGCAGGTGCTGACCTAAAACTTACATGGGCATTCAGAGGAAAGAGCATGTTTATTCACTTCTCCAAAGTCAATGTGGTTGTTCAAAGCACTGTTAACAATTATAAAAGCAACAGAAAGTTGTGAATGCCAGTATGAAATGACTTTCAGAAAACAAGATCATTCAATTGAGATTTGTTTTCTTCCTCCTAGCAGGAAGCTTCATGGAGGTGGTCTTGCTACAGCTGAGGTGGAACAGATTGGACATCTGTTGGATATCCACTGACTCCTCATACACTGTCTAATAGATTGTCCTGATTTAGGATTGGTACTTCCCAATTTAGCTCTCCCTCAAGACTCCACACCACACTGCCTCTCACTCCCTTCCACCTTCCCCTCCCTCTTCCCACTCTGATGGGATGGAATTGAGAATTGGAGGCACAAAAGGCGAAAATCACAGGTTGAGATAAGAAGAATTTACTGGAAAGAGCAATGAAATAAGAAAACAAACCATAACAGCAATAATATTAATAAGAAAAGGTATGAGACAAAGAAACCATTTACAAATAAAGCCTGTGACAAATACTAACCCGCCCTTCCTTTTCTCCTGACCAGAAAAGGACACCCTTCTCCTCAGAAAAGAGAAAGTGTTCCTTTTCCCCAGGCTGGCAATGATATGAGGTGGTATTGAATAACATTAGGGTCTGGCCATGCTCTCCTCCCAACTACTGTAAAAAATTAACCCTCTTCTGGCTGAAACTACGACATACATATCCATGTGAGAAGGACTTGCCAACACATCTGCCAATTGCAGTTGGTACTTTATTCATGGATGCCAAAAACAGAAGTACGTTGAACATGTCTATAATTCACCTGTCATAAGACAAATTGAGACACATTGCAGCCTAGTCAGTTGCAGTGATGCACACATTGTCATGGATGCAAAAGATGTAGCCATACATCTTTGTTACCTCAGACCAGCCATCTTCATCAGAAGATAGATTTATCCTGCATAACTTTTGGCAGGGCACTGGATAGCAAGACACAAGCACACCTGTAAATCAGTCCCCAAAGGTGATATGGAAATCAACAGCCAGATAAATTGACTGTGGTTGAATGAAGAACTGATAGCAAGTTAGTCATCTGCAGATGACAATTGACAGTAACTGAAGAGGGTTACAAAGTGCCATTTGTCCTGTAACCGTAACAAACCCAGAACATTGTAAGTATTCAAACTTTAGCAAGTTCGTTTTGACCATTAACACACCATTTTGTGCATTGCTTTCTAAAAATGGACAGCTAATTCAACTGGAAGGCACATCCATACAGACAGGGCATTAAATGAATATTTCAGAAAATCACATTTGAAATCCATCAGCACAAGAGCATTTTCATTGAAAACACATAATCTCTAGGAAATGCCTTCTCTTTAAACTACTGAGCAGCAGCAGCTGGTGACCAGAAAGAGCCAAACTGAAGTATAGTTACTTTAAAAGATTGGTGGTCAAGGCAAGTAAATAGGAAAAAAGCAACCGATGGAGAAAAGCAGTGTAAGCAAATACCAGGCAGAAAAAAAATGCGCTCAAAGCAGAACCAAGTTCAAGGATATTAAATCAGTGCTAAGCGTCAGAAGGATGAAAGTAGAGAAATGAACACAAATTCTTCACTAGCCAAATTAGATATAACAGATGGACCAAGACCTGTTATTAAGGTTGATTCAGGCCAGAGACTTGAAGTACAACTCAGTTTGATGTGTAACATAGATGACTGCTTGCCTCTAGCTGTAGAAGCCCAGAAGATAAGGGGCTAACGTGTATGCTTCAAACACTGATAGCTGGATTGCTTGGAGCTAAACAAAGGAGTGATAGTAAGAATATTCTGTGAGAAAGAACAGAATATGGCTGGAGAAGGGGACCATACAGAGGTAGGGCAGTATTTTTCTGGGTCAAACACCCTTGTTCCGGCTTCTGGAGATAAGCAGAACACAGTGCAGCACAGACGCAGGAATGAGGTCAAGAAGCAGGCATGGATTGTCAGCTAAAGGTCAACCCAGTAGGGGTGGGATCAAGATCACCAAAGACCCCTGAAACCCTCTGACCCATTTTCACAAAGGTATAGAAGAACAAACTGTGCGTGGCACATAATTTGCATTCAAAGTGAGAAACTGAGACACTTAGCTCTATGGTGGGGAAAATTATCTATAAAATGTGCCTCCACTAAGTCCAGATGGTGCCTGCAGGACCCTAAAACAGCTCATCAGCTGGATCAGTGCTGCAGCCATGACTGGTACTGGTAATCCATCCTTCCCTCCTTCCCTCCTTCCCTCCTTCCCTCCTTCCTTCCTTCCTTCCTTCCTTCCTTCCTTCCTTCCTTCCTTCCTTCCNATCAACTCAGTTTGCCTCTACAAAACACTATTGCTATGTTGACCTTCCACTTCTGTTTCACAGCTGGAATATGAGACCAGGTGAGAAGACAGCATGTAGGTTTGTCATCAACAGGACTCTAATCTCACCCTAGGCTATGAAGAAATACTGTGTTTCTCCCTCCCTCCCTCCCTCCCTCCCCTCCCTTCCTGCGCGCCTGCCTGCCTGCCTTCTTCAAAATCCACCACTCTGTTTATACTGGAAGATAAGGGACTAACTTACTAACTTATACCAATTTCCACGCCAAGTGTATAATTTACTAATAAAACAATGCAACTTTTTATGGACCCTCTAACTTTTGTTTTTCCTTTTTGACCATGAGCATCTGTGTGTTTGCCTGCCTTTCAGAGTGGAATCCACCACTAGCTAATGGCATTGCAAAGCTTTTACCAGTCTTCTGAAGCAGTCCTCTTGTGATGTAAAATAAATCTTGGGTTGCCATAAACTGCTAACACCGGAAACTTCTTTATGTCCTTCTCTGTATTTTATCTACACACCCTGTATTTTTGTTTATCTTCAGAATTATTTTCTACAGTAGTAATGAGAAAAAAAGAACTCTAATGGTTTCCAGATCTTGTAGAAAGAGATGGCATATTCTGAAATCAGAAAGTAGTACATGGATGCTGGGGTTGGACTTTGCTTAATCCCTTAATATTTACAAATAAAGAGTGCCAAGGAGGTAAGCTAGACAGTTCAGTGTTGTACATGTGACTCAGAACAGATCTTAGATAATGCTACCCTTGACTGGTGTCAAAGCAGTGTATTCAGGAATGATCCAGAATCTCAAATACCAATGCCTGACCTTTACAGGCTTTGAAAAAAATGCCTGTGCAGCCAAGGGTAACTTTGTAATTTCTGGTGCCTACTTTTGGACACAGAATATGATCCCAAAATCTGATGGTATTTTCATACAAGTAGCTGTGAAGGCAAGAAGAATAGAGTTTGTAGAATTTAGTATTTTGTATTTACACTGTCAAGCAGTGAAACTCAATGAGAAAAGCACTTTTTACAATGTGCTTCTGTGCATCTACCAGCTGAAAACTCTAACGTTAAAAAGATAGCAGAAAAAGCTTTGGTGTCTGACTAGAAACTTTTTGTTAAGCCTACTCAGATCCTACAGAAACTGAAAATAAAGTTGGAGGTATTCTTCTCTCTTGATGAACAGTTTGAAAACTGTGCCTTTTTAAGCAGGGTTTGTACTGGTCTGGTCTAGGAAAATGAGTGGAACACTCATTTCCAAGGTTACCCTGGGTGAGAGACTACTGGCACATGTGTATGTGGTGAGGGGAACTCTGATTTTCGCACCTGGGATTAAATTATGTAGAGGTACAAAACCATTTTATTTTCTGGAATAAACCTGTGAATGTAGGCTATCCTCATTGGTCAATAAGAGCAGAGGAACCTGACTGCAAGCAAAATGTTTTTGAAAATATAATGACTGAGCTGACTAACTACAATACTATTAGAGGGAGAAGCTGCGTGGAGGGATGAATTGCTGCTTGTCTGCTTTATGATTCATTCATCTTATTATGCCAATTGAAACAATTTGCTGCAGTGTCTTTTGTATACAACCAGGAAACACAGAGGCTCTCAGAGCTTCAGTAGTTCTCTCATTTTGGTATGGTTTGGTACCATTTGAATCAACATGCATGTAATTAGACTCCAAAGTTTCCTCCTTCACACATAGAGGCACTTTTCTTAAGAAAAGCAGGCAAATCCATATTAGGTCAAACTTGTTCAGTCCATGTAAACCAGTTTGTGATGCTGGAAGCCATATAGGAAGCAGGCATGCATGCTTTTGAGATCAAGGGTATCAGTGAAGTTGTACTGACTTAATGTGGGCAAAGATCCCAGAAGAGATGAATGTTTATGACTATGAACCTATGCGTGTGGCTGGTTGAAACCCAAAGGTTTGAATTAGTTGTCTCTTGCCATCTCCCAAAGCAGTGATCTAGCCCTGAGTATGCCAATGAGCCTCTCATCAGGAAGCATTACAGAAAGCCCTAGGCACGTGTATCCTTGTAACTGGCTTTTCCTGTCATGACTAGATTTTTCCATGTGTCCTTGTTCTTGAGAGATAAGAGTAGATCTCTTTTAAGTGCTTCTTGGCTGACACAGACATCTCAACAGATAAAAAATGGAGAGATTTCCTCCTCCTTTTTTTCCTCCTCCCATCCACAATTGTCACTTATCTCCCCAGCTAAGCCAATTATAGTGCCTCAGAAGTGTCCCCATGAAGAAAGAGAAGCAGACAGACAGACACCAATTGAATTTCCTAGAGGCACTATACAGAGGTTGTTTTGTTCCTGCAACAGAGCCATTACTCCCTTGTGCCACTGGTGACTGAACTGAAGACTGAGCCCAATGAGACAAAAAATACGCAATATTTCTAAAAATACAGCAGGGACTGCGATATAGCTTGAAAGTATTTATTCCATTATCAAACTGGAACTTAACCTGTACTGTTTCAGGAAGCTGTGAAGGGAGAGAAAAATAAGAAAAGAGGGAGAGAGCGCAATGGAGAGGAGGGGAGACTAGCACCAGGGAGGGAAGGGAAGAGTAAGTGATCATCTCTAAACTCCACTGCCTTTGTACATATAGCTGATGCCATCCATTACCTTGTAAAAAGCAAAAGATGTCACTGTTTGGACTTCAGTAGCATCCTGACCATAGATAAAGACTTCCATTGTGCCTGGCAGGCACTGCACAAATGTTGAATGAAGTGCAGCTATGGATGTCCTGTGCAGGAGCCAAAGACTTCTCTGCAGAAAGGAGAAGCATGTCTATGCTAGCTTAAATCCATCTAATTTGGTCAATAATGTAACAGGGCCTCTGCAATACAAACTGGACTGTTGGTTAGCCATCCAATTCAATTTCCAGGCTGCAATTTGCACAGATGTTCTGGTGTTGTCCAGGACAGCTAACACAAAGCTGCTGTGGGCTTGGTCCCACTTTCCAGCTGCAGCTCAGGTAACACTTCAGTAAGAGAGGGAATGAAGAGCAACAAAAGGGACTCAGCAGCCTACCGAGGGCAGCATTCAAACAAGCTGTCAGTAGGTTTGATGTAAACTATAATGACTAAAACATGTTGTCAGCAGAGGATCAGAGTCCTAAAGCATTGTCAAGTCTTAACAAGCCTGCATCAGAACTGTTTTGTTAATATACTTGTTTACTTATGTATTTAACATACTTGATTAATATTCATCAAACCTGTAATGGTGAGATTTCTGGAGCTAGTGTCTGTACTGACAAAACCGTATTAGCAGAATCTGCACCAGTATAATTGTGTGAAGTAAGAACAGCTGAAGTACACAAGGGCTTCTGCTGGAGCAGCACTTTTGCAGAGCAACTGTATCTGTTACCAATAGAGCACTGCTGTGACATTTTCTATTGCTAGATCACCCAACCTTAATTCCTTTAAAGTGTGTACTTCATTCCATTTTCATGATAGCTTCAACGTTTTCATAAGCTAAGTTGTGTCTATCCAGCTCTGTCATTGCCTAAATATTGTTTGTTAGGGCAGGAGGAAGGAATGTAACAAGAAAGGGAAAGGGAAGTGATAGTTTTACCTCAATCTTCAAAGAATGAATCAGAAAACCTTCATTTTTCTAAGTACTTCACATTGCTAACTGAAGGATTTAATTTACACGTAAAATTGTATAAATTATGTTCTGAATGCAGATGTTGAAAGCACATGAAACTTGTGTAAATGTGTCCATATCATCTAAAGTGAAAGGTGTGGTGTGAAAAATACATTGCTTTGGCTCTCAGCACATTCATATGTATTTAATTCCAACGATAAGTGAACAAGCTTTTACCCTCTCTTTTTATATGCCTAAACTGAGAGCCCAGTCTTCAGTTATATCAGGGTCCCCGTTGCTTGATATCAACCTCTCATCTCAAGCTTTTTTCATCAAAAAATAGCCTTCACAAGAAAAGACAGTCCCACAGCTAAACAGTATAATTGCACCAGGTGATTGTCATGGGCATTTATTTCAACCAATGACTCAATTTCCTTCCTACAGCCTTTGACAAGGCAAAGGTGAAATATCTTTTTGAAATCCAGTGAGAAGGCATTATGAAGGTATGTTAATATTTGGAGAAGTCATCTCATGTGCTCCCTGGGCACAGCATCCAGCTGTTTCAGAAATGTGTCAAACAACAAATGGAAGTATAAAACTTTCCTAGTTTTTAGAGTAAAACTCTGTCACAAAAATGTTCTATGGTCAGGACTGATTAAAGGTGATTGGAAATAATAAGAATTTAAATGGCTGCAGTAAAAAGCTAACAAAAATCTGTTCAGTTCCTAGAAACAGTTAATGCTCTTTTGGTGGCTAGCTGAGTGATTGAAGCAGTAGTAATCCAGCTCAAGGAAAGCAGTTTTAGCAGTCTACAGGGGTTTTTTCTTAATTTTTTTTTCAGCTCATGTCTTGTAGTGTACTATTATGTATCTCCCTGCCTTCTAGGTCAATCCAATGAAACCTCTGTATTGATGAGTCATCTGTTTGATGACAGAACATTAGCATTCCTATAGAACATTGTAAATCACTGCATCTACTGAGACCAGATGTTTCATCCTCAGACAAGCAGAACTTTCCCCGTACGTACACCTCTTTCTCAGATGCAAACACATGACTTTGCAAGTAACCTGGTAAAGGTTTATTGATTTCTCTAGGTATATTCTGGTGTTTTGTGTAATCTCGTATTCAGGCTCTCACTAGTTCAGGCTTCTTTTAATTAATTCGCCACCATTTGGTGAGGAGTTCCAGGGTAGGAACACCATCACTATTGCCTGCTGATGTTATGGTAGAGAATAACTATTCGGTTTGCTGTTACTTGTGCCTTTGAAGGTGTTGATGCATGGATTCTTCAGCCATACTTGTGAGAAGCATCCTTCCCTATTATTCATAGGAAGATATATGCTTGGGATGATGGCATTTGATGGTACATTCTTCTTCTTCTTCTTCTTCTTCTTCTTCTTCTTCTTCTTCTTCTTCTTCTTCTTCTTCTTCTTCTTCTTCTTCTTCTTCTTCTTCTTCTTCTTCTTCTTCCTCTTCTTCTTCTTCCTCTTCTTCTTCTTCTTCCTCTTCTTCCTCCTCTTCCTCTTCCTCTTTCTCTTCCTCTTCCTCTTCCTCTTCCTCCTCTTCTTCCTCTTCATCCTCTTCCTCTTCTTCCTCTTCTTCCTCTTCCTCTTCTTCCTCTTTTTCTTCTTCCTCTTCTTCTTCCTCTTTGTCATCTTCATTGTCTTCGTCTTCTTCTTTTTTCCTCTTCTTCGTCATCTTCTTTGTCATATTCTTCTTTGTCTTCTTCTTCTTCTTTGCCTTCTTCTTTGTCTTCTCCACCTTCAAATAAAACAGTATTTTAGGGTATATAGAATTGAAACAAGTAACTTGAGGCAGACTTAAGAGTATTTTCAAAGCAAGGATATTCTGTGGTGTCTTAGGTTAGTCATACAAAATCTATTGTCATCACTGTAGACCCTTTAGCTCAGTATGCCAGTGTTTATTTCCAAAAAATACATTTTTCTTCTTCCATGAAATGAATGCTTGTGTTGTCAAATGAAGACAGTCAATTTTAACTGTTAATTAGTCAGTTTGCAAGAACACATTGTGTTCTTTACACCTCAAACACATGTTGATGACAAAAATTATTATTCTGGATAGAATCCAATTATGTAAAAGGCTAAATTCTGTTTCCTTGACCTATTTTTAGTAAAATAAGACTCACTTCTATTTGCAGCTTTTCATATAACAAGAATCACAAGGCATAGTAACTAATAAATAGTTAAATATTATGTGTCCCGTGGCTTCAACATTAAAAGCAGTACAACTGTTACTTTCCAGTCCTATCCTTTATTCCTCACAGTGCTTTTGCTGTACAAAAACATTTTGTTGATGGAGGAAAGGACAGTCAGATAATCTAGAGAAGCTTACAAGTTATAGCCCCAAGGGAGTCAAATAATATAAGAGCAACTATGGTGTGCCAGACTGAAGAGCTGTTGCCTAGTGGGCCATAGCAAATCCTGAAGGAGGGAGGTATGCTTTAAAAGAGCAGTCATATGTATGATGCTTCCTCCCAGTTTCCAATCATATGAGGCTCAGAGATTTCCGGAGACGGACATAGTCCTCCGTGGACTTTGCTGCCCTGGGCTTGTGCACTCGCCCTTTGAACCTCAGTAGTCCTTTAGCGTCCACAGCATCCTTCAGCCAAAAGTGACTCTTCAAATCATTCATGCTTCACAGATTTCTACCATGTTTCCCTCAGTTCATCTCTTCCCAGGCTAACAAATCTCAGTCTACAACCATCTCTAGCAAGAACGGATGATTCCATCCCTGTGGTCATCTTTCTCTGCTTTCTCCTAATCTTCTCTGATTAGTGGTAATACTTGTCTAATTCATTATCACAGGTTACCTACGTATATGTTTTTTAAAAGTGCCAGGGGATCTTTGCATTTCAATTTGAGCAGCTTCTTCGAAGTGCTGAGTTTTCCTATCACACTGTAGCTAGAGTATGTAAGCAAATGAATTCAGGCTCTAAAGCAGCAAATCTTCTGTTTTGCTTTATGCCTACCTAACAAGGGGTAATGCCATTACAGACAAGTGCATGTCAAGTCCGTGAGGGTGTGTTTGCTGAAGGGCAGCATTCATTCTGCAGCCTGGATGTGTGATGCAGCTCTCACAGAGGATGTGGAGCTACACCACTACCCTAAAGGGCACTGCCTGGAGGTAATACACCCTGTGCCCCTGCTCCCCCACCCTGCTTTGTCTATGTCCCTTTCCTATGCTCTACATGAAATTGGGCTGCTGTATCCACATTGAGAATCCCATGACAGTACAATGTTCCATATTATGAGATTTAAGAATCATTTGAAAAACTAGTCTGCATGAAATCCTGAAGGAGAGCAGTAACTGTCATGAGGCCTGATGACTCTCTTTTCTGTGTTCAAGAAAAGCACCTTCTGGGATGTATAGAGAAAAATATTACTTTTCTAATATGTCCCACATGGCTCTGTCTCACTGTAAAGTACAAGTATTGTCATAAAGGGACAGTTGCTGAGAAAGACATTCTTTAGGGCCACCTTGTTTTACTTGCAGCAAACAAATATTATTAGCTGAATTGCTTTAGACTTAACAGTCTAAACAGTCTTCCCTTCAGCAAAGAGAAACTCAACTTCTTCATTTTACAGCTTTTACTTCCAGTTTATGTAAGATCAATAGAGAACCAGTGGCCTCATATATTACCTTAAGGTGCTACTTTTAAACCTTCGTAGGTATGTAAAAAAGCCAGAAGTTTTGCAATGTCTGAAAGCTGCATTTTTTTTCCCTGGGGATGATAGTGGTCATGGGATTGCATTTGATCCTGGAAAACAACATTTCCTAATTTTCTTGTCGTCACTTCTTCACCACCTAACATGGGGCATGGTGTAGTGTACTGTTGGCACTAACTTTCTGGCCTAAATATGGGCAAAGAAAGGATGTGTGGTGTGTGGAGTATTGATGTGTTGTATAAACATGTATAAATGGAAGGTGACATCTTAAATGGATGAAGGTACCACTGAAGAGACAGCTCTTCTCCTCCAGAAAAATTATGGTGCAAGTCCATCTTGGTGATGTTTGATTACAGGTTCTACACTGAACAGGAAACAGCATCTCCACAGCATCTGCCATGGCTGTCTACAAGCAGTGCTTGGAGTGATACTACATAGTAAATCAATGAAAATTATATGCAGCAACACGTATCAGACTTCTTTTCTGAACAGTGGTTGTTCAGTCAGAGCCTTGGACTCTGCTGCTCTGAGACATGACTCACAACAGGACAAATGACCAAGCGAATAAAAGCTTAGGTTTTAAAGTCCTTCTTGATAGATTCTTTTTACAGAGGAGATGCCTCACCTTTCCAAGAGAGCTATTTTTGGAAGCAGGAATAGCTGTGTTGTGGTGTCATGCATAGCTAGAGTAAGGCTATGGCAAAATTAGTATTTTCAATTCTAGCTTTTCTTTTTATCCTCTGAAAATTCACTTCTTCAGTGAAGACATTAAAAACAATTTTAATTCACGGCTGATCCTAGTCTGCAAGGAGGAGCAGCACTCAGAGCTGCTGATCAGGGCATAAAAAGCTTTAAGATGTATAACATTACTGCATTATGTTGCATTATATCTCCATACCGAAATGTTCCATTAGCCACTGAGCCCAGATGCTGTTTTGATCTGCTGACTGTATTTAATCTCCCTTATTAGTATTAGCCTTGGTGTGCCCTAGAAATTATTTTGTCTTTGCTTTGTGTCTAGTACAAATTTACAGAGAAGGATGATGTAATTTGTGAAGGAGTTCTATGGTACTTCCAGCTCAGATTATACAATTTTTATGTCTCCTTTCTGGTGTAAATGATCCAAACTTGTATTTACTGAGTCTGGGTTTGTTAGCTGAGCTTTGTTCCCTCATTGCAAATATCACAGACTGTGATAAAAGTGTGTGAAAGCTTACAGAAAAACAGGGAAACTAAAATAGGACCAAAACAATGTCAGCACACAGGATCAGTCCATGGAAGTGCCATGAACCCTCAAGGTTCTTCATATCTTGTAGTCTTGATAGTAAAGGCTGACCACTTCCTGTTCCATTTGAATAGCACTATACCATTCATCATGTTTTAAAATCTTTCAGAAATTATAAAGATTTTGTTAAAAGGGGAGTTTTCATAAACAACAGGAACACACAAGCATTTGTCACATAGGAATCCAATTTATTTCTATTTTCATTACTATGGCTCGGCAAGAATACTTAAAATAATTATTTGAACTCCAGGAAGTTCATTACAACTGGGCAAGCTGAAGAACACCATGCATTCATTTAATGTGTTCAATTGTTTCACAATCTTTATCAAATTTTCAAGGAAACTGTGCAGCCATGTCCTAAGAGAAACTTCCGGCAAAAATAAGTAAATGAGAGGCCAGACTGCTGGAAGCTGTACAGGAACCTGTGCTACCCAATGTATTCAAAAAAACCTAGGAAAGGAGATGAGCTGTAGGATGATGACAATTAAGGGTAACGAGTAGAAAAGCCAAGTGTGAAGAGCTGCAGAAATATCTGAGTGATTAAGTGAGAAACTGAAATTCAGTGTAGGGAAATTTTACATAAAGTATTCCACAAGGGAAAATATCTGAGCTTTCCACATAAAATAATGGACAATGAGTGGATGATGACTTCTTTGGAAAGAGGTCTTAGGGTTATGACTGATACTACTGCCAAGAAAATGTTGTCTCAGTGTGAAATATTGGTCAAAAAAAAAGGCAAGGCAAAAGCTAGGAAGGAACAAAGAACAAACCAGAGGATGTCATAGTGCCACTGAATAACAGCATTTTCCTCATCCTTTGAGTACTGTGTGTAATTTCAGTACTGTAATTTCAGAGCAGATATAAAGGAGTTGGAGCAGGATAACTCATGGATGTTAAAAGATCAGGGATTGTTTCTGTACTGGGAACTGCTTGGTAGGTGGAGATGCCTCAACTTGAAAAAGAAAGAAATTTAGGGATTATTGTAGACATCTACATATGAAATTGTGAGCACTGGAAAGAGATTGATTGAGTTCACTGTCATCCAGTTCTACAATAAACGAACTTCAAATTCAAAAAGGGAGCAAGGTTGAAAACAATGGGAAATGATTATTCAGGCAACCTGTCTCTGAAACTCCTTGCCAAAGAATGCTGCCATGGCGCAGTTTTACCTGGCCCAAGGGCCACTAGGGTTAACTGAACACACAGAAACACATGCAAATGCAGGAAGCATTCTGAAGTGGAAATACCTGGGGGCTGACAGAGTGTTAAAGAGAAGTGTCATATATTCTTGGCCTGTACATGTTGTTTCCCAGGTATCCACTTTAAAATGACTGCTGGAAGCAGGATAAGGAACAAGTTAGACCTTTGGTATGGCACAGTGTGGACGGCCTCAAGTATGTCACTCTCTAAATAATGCCTCTAAATATGCTAGCTGTGGTAAAGAGCAAGGAGGTACTTTTCTGTGTGCTTCTGCCTTCAGAAATAGTACTGAAGTATGGGGAGGGAGAATTGTCTCAGTAGGTGTAGCCTCTTGTAATCATCTTGGTGATGACAACACAAAATTTTCCTTTTTCTTGTTTGAGTTTTTTTAAAAATTCTTGTAATCTGGGGTAATTTCTCTCTTCACTTCTTGTAAAGACTTCATTGCTCGAGAGCTTTCCAAAACAATACAGCACAAGGCAGAAAAATAGAAAAATCACAGGGTGTGCATTGCCTCTAACTTAACCACATCATCATCTTGGCTATTAATATGTTAATGTATGTTTTTACTGTATAGCTGAACTTCACTTCTTGCAAGGAATATTTGGCTTTTTGCNGGGGTGGGGAGCCCCAAAGGAGAAGAGAGTTGCTGCAAAGAGTTGTGGTCAAACAAGAGTTGCCACAAAGGGTTGTGTTTGTGAAAAAACATCTTAGGCGGTGTCTTCTACACTGATAAAATGTAGGCTTTGGAAAATTGAGAGGTATCTAACACAAGCTTTCCCCTCTGCAGCGGTGCTGTCAAACACCACCACCCGTACATTTGCTTTCACAGACACGAAATCAGTCTAAACCCCAGCTGCTGCTGCCACATGCTGTACTGTCTTTCCACACAGAATCACAGAATGGTTTGGATTGGAATAGAGCTTAAAGATCATCTCATTCAACCCCCCTGCCATGGGCAGCAACACCTCCCACCAGTGCAGGTTGCTTGAAGGCCCACCCAGACTGACCTTGAACACTTTCAGGGATGGTGCATCCACAGCTTCTCTGGGCACCTCTTGAACACAAGGTTTTCCCTCCCAGTACCTTTCATCAGTCTGTATAAGTGGGCAGTTAGCCAGCCCAAGGAGTTGATCCATCAGGGAGTTAACCTTGCAAAGAAAAATTAGTATTTTCCAGTTGCATCAGTCCCATCACACGCAAGGGTTATGGGCAATGCCAGGGAGATGGCCTTCTGATCAGTCATTGCTTTGTGCCTTAGTCACCTCAGTGAATGATGACTGAGGTGAGAGGACTGTTTTCTGTACAGAAACGATTATTTATCAGTGTTTGGTAAAGATGAAATGATAAAGCAAAGACTGTGAAGGCTTAGTAACTTCAGTTCAGTCTGACCTTGGCCTGGCAAAAGGTATTTCAAGCATCTCTGCTGTCCTTTGGGAGCACCTTTCCTATTCTCAAAGACTTTTTTACACAAAATCTGGCAAAATTGTCTTTCCTTTAATCCTTCTTCTGGAAATCCATTCTGTAATAGTGAAGGAACTTGTGAAAATAATCCTTATAGGACTATTGCTTTTTTAATGACTCTGTGTTTCTTTCTCTTCCTATGTATAGATTTACATACTGTAAGACACTGCAAAATCAGCCTTTAGCGCTTCTCAGTGTCTTAACCAAGAAATAAATATCTCACCTGCTCTGACCTCCAAAATCCAAGCTATCCTGGGAAAGGTGACTTTTGACTATAAATTGCAACCACATGTTGTATTAAAGAGCATGTCAAAACTGATCTCTTTGCAATTCTTATTTGTGCTAGCATCTGGAATAATTTAAATTATAAATGAAAACCTAACCCCTGTGGTTAGCCAAATCAAAAGGCCTGAAAAGCTTCATGTTTAAAGAGTCATTTGATTCCTAAACAGATCAGGAAGTTGGAGAAACCAAAATCTGACCAAATCCTTCAAAAGAAAATAAGTAGGACAGGAAAATAAAATAAAAGGGGGGAAGGGAGGGGGTGGTGCAGGGGGAAGCATAGGACAAACCTGTGTACTGATCTCTAGACAACAAACCCAGACCTAAAAAAAGAAAAAAGTATTGTATACATTCTGCTAACATTGAGCAATGAACTTACCTGGTAATCTTTTCAATGACATGCTATAACTCATACAAAGTTTCGTACCAAGGACTTACTTGAAAATTAAGCATATGTTTGATGTCTTTGACAAGAAGAGATGGGATTATTCATGATGTTTAATGCTCTGGGATAGAGTTCACCAGGGTCAGACCGAGGGGAACATTCTCCATGAATGCAAATTCCAAATTCCTCATTGGACAAGCCTCTTCTACCAGGACTGCAGGTATTGGACCCCTGCTGGCACTGCCAGCTCAAGACCCCCCACCCTGTACTAGGTGGAAGAGAGTTCAAACAGGGCCAGGCAAAAACTGCACGCAGTTTGGAAGCTTTCCAGTGGCTTTTCTCAGTTACATGAGTAAGAATTGTTAAATATATGCAGTCAGCACTGCGTGGAGTAATTCTGCTGAAAAATGCAATATCCTTTCCCTTGATTTAGGCAGGGGATTAATTAAAAACACATATGAATTTACCCTCCTGCCAGAACTCAAGTTGATGTAACTAGGTTGGCAATAAATTTCAACCAGTTCCCAAGGCATCAGTCTGAATTAGCACAGCATGTTGAGAGGGACGAGCTTAGTTCTTTCTTTGACCAGGATGCCTTCAGATCAGGATTTACCTTTAAACAGAAGCAAAGTTTACCAGATTAAGTGGGTGCAGGAGGATAATGTAGCAGGACATGCAGGCTTCTCTACTGGAGTGGGAACTGTAAATGTCAGCTCAGTATACCAAGAAAGCAGTCAGCCTAAGGCAACTCAAGTTACATGATGATGCTGAGTGGAGATTGGCTGTCTAGTGTAAATCCTGGATATTTATTCTGTAACTGTTTTCTTTAAACATGTAGCGAGGCAGATCCTTGCTTTGCCAGCAAGTAAGCATTTGCTCCATTCTCAAATCCTCTGAATGACAGGAAAGGTCAAAATTGCTGCACAATCACTTCTCAGCCTTTTGAAATTAATAGCCTCATAACTCACTATCAAATCAGTAATTTTTCTTTTTCTTAGGAGTGAAAAACACTGAATGGCTATAAAGAAGGTCTAATACTATGCTATTCTATTTTGAAAGATACTCAAGTATTCTGGAAGTAAATCACAAATTAGGGTTCTCTGATGTAAGTATAAAATCATATAGCCATATCTTTCTAAGCACTGGATACAGAAGAAGTGGTTTCAGTGTTATAGAAGAGACCTGTAAAGAACAAGTTAATGACCTCTTTATAATTTAATATTTCTTACTGTATTTCATGAAAAGAAAAGTTCACATGGAGAAATTCTCTAAACATTTAGTTCCTATAGTATTTTTGAATTACACATTTCATTTGTTTTACAAGACAGCTTGTGGAAAATTGCTAATATGGAGAAGGAAGCATGGGTTTCTAGGAAAGAATAAGGAAACGTGAATTCTGTTCCTGGCTTTGCTATAATTTTCCAAATGACCCTAATCTATATTCTCAACAATCGTGCACTTTTAGTTGAACACACTAGAATGTCCTTTCCCCTCATACGGTCTTTGCTTGTCTCACTCAGTAGCAAGCTGCTTGAAGCATGCCAATTCTCACCACACACTATGCAGGTCCTACGACAACGGATATCTGATTTTAATGATTACCAGATTCTTTTGATGAATAACATCCAAAGTAAAGATGGAAGCAGCACACAGAGAAAGAAACCAGTGGGCAATGCAGGAAAATGTTATAAAGGGAAATAAAAGTTTCAATATTTTGGGCTTTGTGGGTGGAGGGGAAGGTAAACTGAGATGTGATATGAAGGCTGAGGGTGGAATAAGTCTATTGAAATGCATGCAAGAGATAAAACACTAGACTCACAATACAAGAAGAGTCCATCTTATTTTTTTCCCTTTTCTGCTTCCATTTATTGTATTGGAAGATGCCCCTGGGAATGCACTCCCCTCCTCCTACTACCAAACAGAAGAAGGTTAAAAAAAAATGAAATAAAATGCAGGCAGCTCCTCATAAATTTAAAGATTGCTCAGCTTAGTTGCAAGAGCAACCCATGTAAGTTTATCCCCCAGTTTCCGACTATTGTAGGCTTAGGCAGAAAATCACTAACATTTTCATAGACAATAATGCTAACCTGTAAAATTTGTCTGCAAATCACTCAGGAGTAACGTTCATTTCATTCTTTTATAATCGAATTCCTTCCTAAGGGCAAATTGAGTGCAATTTTTCTTTAATCACTACCCCTTCCCCTTGCCTCTGCACATGAGTACTGCTTTGAAAAATCAGAGAGGAAAAAAATCTTCTGAGATCGCTTATCTTTAAAGGCTACAGCCAAGCCTAGAAAGCTTTGTTCCCAAAATGGAAAATATTTCTCTAAGTTAAATAATTTCAAGACTCTTTCTGTCAGTTTCATCTGCTTTTCCATTCTGGAGTGTTTAGTCTGAGTCACCATGTGAGTGTTGCAGTGGTGGGTTCATATAATGGACTGGTGCCCTTCTCACCTGCTACATTCACCTGACCTGGGGGGGACATTTCCTCTGATAACACCTCACAACCCAAGGGCTTCCTCATTCCCAAAGCTGAGAGCAGTAAAAAGCATCAGTCTGACACTATTTGTATATAAATGCAATACTATTTCTAGGGTGACACTGTATCTACATGTAGTCTGATGGTAACTACTATCACTACCACTGCTAATGAGAACAAATTTGATATTAAAAATGGCTTGAAAAATTCTTCAGCCTTTACCATATACGGTTTCTCAGTGTATCTAAGCCCTCAAATTCTTCCTTCTGGCTTGAACACATCTATATGCCATCTCCTTATAAATCAGACCAGCAAAAATAAACAGGGCACAGCTTTCACTTGCTGCAGGAGGGGTGTGAAAAGGAAAGGGCGAGAGGTGAAGAATTGGAACAAAGCACAACTCCTGCCGCTTTCTGCTATGAAGTGCCAGAGAACTGTCTTCACTATTCCCTCTCCTCCCTTTGTCCCAAATCACTCTCATCTCCCCTGCCCCAGAGATCCTGGCTTCTGGATAAGAAGAGATTTTTTCATCCTCCTCTGGAAAATTCATTAACTTAATTTAATATTTGCTTCATTCTCAAGATATTACCATGATACCATTTTCATGAAAAAATAACACACCAGCAATCTTTTTTACCTGGGCACTATAAGTCAGCTGTTTCTGGATAGGTAACGATCTCAAGGAAAAAAAGAAATAGGAGTGCTGCTGTCATTTCAATAATTTTTTTACAGAAAACTTTCAGTGTGAGGTCAGAAACACCCACTGTTTTTTACTAATGCTTATGATGACTTTGCTTGCCTAAGTGCTAAAGCTGATGGTAGCAGATTGCTGTGGCCAAACACCATGGGCTGTGAGGCAATAAAAGCACAAAATAAATTTTCTTGTGTATGATGAGCTACAAAACTGTCACAGATAACAATGCCACCTCAGCTCTGAAAAGCCTGGGAAGCCTTTCTTTTATACCACACTGCCTTTATAAAGCAGTGGTTATTGTGTTTCATCCAAATGAAAACTTTTTTGCTGCCTAATTAAGGCAGAATAAATGTACTAAATGAAAGGCAAATATCCATCCTATGTTCTCCTTTCCCCAGCCCTTGATTCTGCACTGAAGCTGGGAATATTTTATGAAGGTTAAACAAAATATTTGGAGCAAAGTCTGCTTTTTATAAACCCTGTCTCTGTCTAACCTTTCCCTCTCAATAACATGAAGAAAAAATATACAGTACTGAATGTCTGGCGGCAGCTCCCAGCCACCGTGAGACAGTTACACTGCTGCTAAATCACGTTAGCTGGAAGTTTGCAACAGTGAGATATTCTTGAATGTTTAGCCTCTGTTTCCACATAGCAACATTTGGTGTGAGATTTTTGCTTAAATTTCCCTTTGCACAAATCTTTCCCCGTTATTTATGAGGGCTATCCATTTTTACAATGATGCTTTTAAAAGATGTTGGTGAACAACTTTTCTGTACTTGCTGTTGTTTCTTAATGGAAAGTTTCTGAAACTGTTCCAAAGTCCTCTTCGGTTTTCCTGCCAGTGAAAGTCTCAACCTGTCTTTGCTCTCTACTCCATTTTGTTTTGTTAAATTTAGTTCTGTGTCTTGATTAGGTGCAAGTGACTGAACAAGTTTTTCCTGGACGATGTGTACTCACAAACAAGTGCTTGTTGCAAGTTGAAACAAGCTTCTAGATGTTTATTAGCCTCTTTGTGGGCAAAAAATTCATAAATCAATAAAATAGGTGAAAACAATTCCAAAGGCAATATATACTGTGAAATCCTTCTCTAAGGCCTGCTATGGTAATGAACAAATATATATTTTTTAAAGATGTATGAAGACTGTGACTCCAGAATAGTTTTAAAATAGATAGATAAGCATTGTTCAAGAAAATCAGCACTCTAATTCTGTCATGGACCCAGAAAAGCACTCAAGTTGATGCTCAGCTTAAAGCTGATGCTAAAACAGGGCACTGATAATGGGTTTATTTTAGTTTTAAGGAGGACAGCTGTGTTTATTTTTTTTTCTCCTTCATATTGGGCAAAAGTGCCTTGAGCACTGGGTTAGATGTTTTTGGTAACCCCCTAAATAAATCTAAATAATAAGCTAAATAATAATGTATTAATTCGGCCAAAACTTTTTCCTCCTTTAGCTTAATAATCTGATGAGCCATTTTTTTCTTGCTTTCCATTGTCCCATGTGTGCTGTGATGAAACACATACTTCTTAACTACTCAATAGAAACAAAATGCTTTTATGAAGTCTCTGTTTAAATTTGTAATGCTTTACCTGTTAATTTCCTAGCCTTTCAGTGTTTGTTTTTGATAACAGCTGGCATTGCATTGCATCCTAGTATAAAAAAGGATGGCTCTGGATCTGCACCCAGGAGCGCTGCCTAAAAAGGGAAGCGAGGATCCACCCCTCCTTCAGCCCACACAAGAATGTTTGCACATGAAGACTGCTGATAGTTCCCAAAACCAAGGGGCTGCTTATGCTTATCTGTTCTCTGCTCTGCTGTTTGCTGTCGCCCAGGGGAACCCAGTGGTCCTGCTCAGCTACCAGGCCCTATCGCACTGTCAGACTAAGACTTGTTATGGTCCAAAGACCTTCTGGGGCTGCCCATTGCCCCCTCCTCGTCCTCCCACTCCAGGAAATCTTCCTCTATGGCCGGAGATCGTGCTGTGATACTGAGAGGTCTGGGCCAGATCCGATTTACTGTTGGACTGGATGGTTTGAAGGGTCTTTTCCTGCCTAAATAAATCTATGATTCTGTGGTCATGCCAACATCCTCAACCATTCTTGACTGTCACTTTGTCCTGAGATAGACATTTCACATCCATTTTTAAATCAGAAGCACTTGGGTCAGTGATTAAAGAAGTATGTTGCATACATGTTTATATTTTGATCAAACATTTTTTTTTGTGACTAGCAGATAACTTTCCAATTTTCTATGTAGGCATGTTTCAGAGCAATTTAAGTAAATAAAAATAGCTAAACTAGTGTAACAATAAGATGAATTGGATTATCAGTTTGCTTTCTACTGGGTAAAGAAGACAAAGCCCTAGAGAGTTAAATTTTCTGAGACAAGACAAGAGTCTCTAAATGTGATTGGACAGCAGTAGATAATTAGATTATATAAATGCTGGAAAAAATGCAGTGTACCAGTGCTTAAAAGGCTCATGAGAAAACCATTCTTGCTGTCCACATTCACCATTAACACATTAAGCAGAGATATCATTGCTTGCCAGTGCTGAAAGCAGCCAGTTTATTCCAGCTGAAGAACTGGCCCCAAAGCACCTTTCATTCACTCCGTTTTAAGAGAGGTTTACTTGTACTTATCAGGATCAAGAAGACCTGCACCGGGGGTAAGAAACAAGCCAGATCCCACACCCGCTGACAGGTGTTCCAGCAGCCTCCTCACCTCTCTGCCTACAGAAGCCTCATGGAAGAAGGTAGTGTAGCTCTCAGTCTTAGTTTTAGCTGGTTAACTGTATCGTCAGCTCTTAGGGGAACTACTTCAAGGGTCTTCATATGAGCCCCAGAAATACATCATTACCATGGTTTGGTGGCCAACATGACAAGGAAAACTACAGGAATTTCAGTCAGGAAGCCCTTAGTGTAAGGCTGTCGTCATATTCCTCCTGACATTAATGGTGACCTCAGTAATCCAAGCAAAATTAAGCAGTGACAGATCAAAGTCCTGCTGCTGTCTCCACTCTCTGAGCTCACCATTCAGATGCAGAGCTACTCTCAAATAAAAGCCAGATGTTGAACTGGCTCCATTTCCTGATTAGCTGAGATGTCACTTTGAGAGCTGACTGGTCCCAGTCCAGAAATTGAACCAACCTTTCCAGTGGGACATCAAGGCAAATAGAATAAAAGGCACGAACCAGTCCTGGTGGTGATGAGGACAGATTATCTCTCAGAAGGTAGTCCTCTCACAGAGAAGGGGTAAAATTACTGCAGGGAAAGTAGCTGTTTGTTCCTGTGCTGAATTACATCACCCTCTTTTAAATCAAGCAATCTGCAGAGCAGACACAAGAAATGCTTCTCATGGCTAATAACACTAAATACTGACAGGGTTCCATAGTAAAATGTGCTGCTCCTGGTTGGAGGCAAATGGGGCAAAGACAGCCTTGATCCTAATCCTGGCAAGGCTGAATTGCCTGTACATTCTTCTGAGAACTGGAATCTCGAAAAAAGTTGATAAAACTCGGAAAAAAAAAATCAACCCACCAATAAAAAACAATGAGGGTTTTTTAAAAAAACTTTGTTTTTAATGTAAGTTTTTGAAAATCTAATTTTAATTTAAATATGCAATGTTCAGATTTTTCTTACAATTTTTCTGTTTGCAGTTTTTATCCAGAAAGACTGGTCTTCTTTTTATCTCTTGAAGTTTGAACTTTCCAGCAAAAGAACCTATTCAACTTTTAATTCTGGGCATTTTGGTGTGATTTTGGCAACAGTAACTTTCATTCCTGTACAATCTAGTGTGTGAATATTGTGGAAGTCAGCTCTCCTGAGTTATAATTCTGTCTCTCTTGAAAAACTGTAAATACAAAACAGTGATAAAATATGATTAAACCCATTTTGTCAGCTAATCTTCTGACTCCCCATCACTACTTTATACTGACAAAACTCTTCCAGCCCATATGCAGTCAGTTGGTTTAAGCTGTAGAAAAGATGTGTTGCCAGATCAAACACTTGATTTTAACCCAGTCCTGCTAACACTCCTTCCTTGTATTGATTCAGTGAGAGCTCAGCTTGAGACATCCACAATAATTTTTGTCTAATAAAGAGCTGCCATCAAAATTTAAAAATTCAGGATTTGTCTTATATTTTCCATAGCATGCAAACATTGTTTTGGATCTATAGCATTAAATGTGGGCTGAAATTTTAATTTACTAACCCCCTGGCTTGACTACCCCTGGAAAATGGTTTTATGTGGTTAGGACCCAGCCCTTGGATTTCAGCATTAATTTGTTTGGTTGCTTTGGAGTCAGCAGAATGAATGGACGTGCTCCTTATGTGAGAAAATGTACCTTTCACAGTTTGTTTATTCTTTGCCCCTGGCTCTCCTTTATGAGATCCTCCTGTGCAGTCTGAATTTGAATTTCTAGCTCCACATTCATTTCTCTGGAAACTGACCGAGCAGTAGAGGAGACTTCAGAAGGGGTGGCAAAGCCTTGTACACACCTGGCTCCAGTTTCAGGACTTATAGCAAAGAAAATGCCAATTGTTCTGTCAAGAAAAGGCTTGTTTATAAATATTCCTTCTTTCCAGCTTCTAGGTACCGTGCATGAAAGTCATTTTAAAAATACTTATTTTCAATTTTAATTCCTTTTGAATCTGTGAGCTCATTAAAAATTAGTGCAGGACTATTGACCTTCAATTCTTTAAGATTTAAGTTCTTTAAAAGATCTGGAACAAACCCAGCTCCAAACTACAGTGGTAAATATTAAATGCTATCATAACAGAAATCATATGCCATTGGTTTTCATCGTGCTGATGGCTACTCATGGACCCAGTGCCCACAATGTATTTTAAAGACAGTCAGATGCAAAAAAGTATGAAAAGAATACATTGTGTCCTTTCCTGGAGAGGAGAATACTATGACAGTAGAAAAGAAAGAACATCCTCATGCCTTTTTTGATAGCCTCCTTTTTTAAAAATGTCTACTTTTTAAAATTTCAGTGTGTCACTATGCTCCCTTACCCCCACTTGGCTCCTTACAGGGGAGGTTTGGCCATGCCCAGTTGAAGATGACATCTCTTAGGGTCCCAACCTGCCCCCTAGAAATTTCAGACTGGAAGAACATTTCCTGTGATGCCAAATGATAAATACTCTCTCCCATTTCCCATTTGCCCACAAAACCCCCATGGTCCAAAGGACAAGTTAATTCCTTCAAACTTTGGAGTTGTGATTTAACCTACCTGCCAACGCACCAGCAGCATGGTGGAGTGGGGACACGTCTTATTGGTAAAGAAAATTATTTCCACATTTTCTTCAAGTGAGGAATATATCTATATCTCAAAAAAACTCCCCCAAAAAACCACAAAACAAAACAAAACAAACCACAACCAAATAAAAAAAAAAACAAAATAAAACAAAAAAAGCAGATTTTTATAACCCATTTGTTTGCATGTACACTTTTTCAAAGCAAGTAATACATACCAGAATACAAAAGAAACCATATAGCATCACAGTTTCTCATTTAGAATTATTTTAGCAGAAGGACCATCTGATACTGGTAATAATAAAAACTTGCTATACAGCCACATAATACGCCAAGGGTTGAACACTCAGTTGATTCAAAGCAGTAGTAGAAACATATAAGTTACTCCCCAAAACTTCTGAATTGGCAGGGAATTACACAGATAATTTTACCATGCTTATGAGCTTTTGCTTCACTAAAAACAAAATCGCGTATTTTCATTGCTGGAATGACAACTAGGTTAATGAAGTGTTCTGAAAAATGCTGGGAATGGTGTCACTGTTCAGCACCACTTAAAAGTAAACTGTAGTATCAGTACAGAACTGGCATAGTGATTCTATCTCTGAAGTGCTTTTCCCTCAGAATAAAAAGACAAACAAGTGTCTCATTTTAATTTATTTAAATTTAATACGATACAATTCAAATTTTTAATTTTCTCTTTTATTTCTATTTGTTCTTCCTCCCCCCCCATCTTTAATACTTTTCAGCATGGACCCGTGGGAGAAGGAATGATGGACAAGAATCCTGATCTTCAAAGGTCCCGTGGCACTTTCCAGAACCAGTATGGGCTAGGATGACTCAGCAAACTTCCTCACTGGCCCCGAGTCCATCCTGCCTGGGAGGATCAGCACTGGTATATATAATGCCCCCAGCACTGCACAGCAATAGGAGAGGAGGGAACTCTTGACCTGCATGTCATATATGAAATTAGGTAATTGGCTTTTGCATATAAAAATCATCTTATAACCAAGTTAATAGTTATTAAAGTTGTTAAGATAGTTAAATTGTTAAACCCCCCCCTCTGTAAACCAATGTCCCTCCCCAGCAAATGATCCATTGGTGAAAGGGACTTGTGATGGACCTTGGAATTCACCAATCATCTTGTGCCGTGGGGCAGGACAGTGGTGGGTTCTGGGAAGAGCTAAGAGGGTATAAAAGTAGGATCCCAGAGCCCTCCTCTCTCTCTCTCCCCCATGGGGCTAAGCTGGTGAACATCCCCTGCAGCTCCCAGGCATTGGGTAAGGGGCCTATCTCTGTTCAGAGACCTCGTGGGTTTTTCTTCTTTTTCTCCCTTTCTCTTGTTTTTTTATTTTAAGCGAATTTTACCTCAGATTAGCTGAGGTAAAGCCAGCGCTGAAGATTTCTGCTGTGGGTACATAGCCAATTTGGCTCCAAGGGTCTCTAATCCTGCACTCCCGGGGTGTTTTTTTTTATATGGTTTTAAGAATTCAGATGCTGTTATTTTCCAAATTACCTTTTCGTAATAAACAGTTTTTTAAATTAAAATAAGAGTTGTTTCCATTTTTAACATGCAGATACCTGCAGCCTCTGCTAAGGGTTGTGATGTCTGAAGCAGCAGCAGGAGTCACTTGGAGCTTCACTTGCAGCATCACTTTTTCTACGGCCTACTTCCTGATCCATCAGAAAAAAAAAATTAGATAAATGAAAAAGAACTGAGAAATTCAAGGGGCAACTCGCCAAAGGCTGACCTCCAAAGGCCTTGTGGCACACAGTGGGAATTCCTACTTAAGTTGATGAACAAAATTGAGAACCTACCTGAATGCAGTACAGAATTCTCAGGGAGAATGTTTCTTCAGTATCTGTATGTTTCTCTGAAACCAAACAAGTCCAAATGCCTCAAAACCAGATAACAATCTTCTGCTTCAGGCTAATAGAGGTATTGTGAAGCTAAGAATGTCATCAGGGAAGCTCACATAAAATCTAGCCCCACTTCTTTCTTTCCCTGTCCTTGGTGCTCTGTGATGGTATGTGTACTACCAAGCATCGGTACTTGTTTGATTTCAGAGAATAAGTCAGAAATGAGTTAGCATTGAGTCTTTGAAAAGTTCCTCGTTGAGAAGCAGCAGCATTAATTAAGAATAAGAAAGCCTCACAGTAGGTTTGGTAGCTTAAACCCAAAGCAGCTTCCCATATCAAGAAATATACAGATTCTGAAGAAGGGAAGCATTATCCCTGAGAATTCTGTACAGCATTCAGATATGTTCTCAATTTTGTGCATCGACTTAAGTAGGAATTCCCACTGTGTGAATACTGGGTCTTGTGACTTTAATCTGCGGCACACATGTGTGATGATTTAATGGCCCTTCTGTTTAGTTCATAGCCCATCCACTCACCCAGAAGCAGAGAGTAACGATCACAACCCGGGACAGTTGCAAAGCATATGTGGAAGGCTTTTCAGCCCTAAGGCTCTAATCTTTTCTGCTAGTTGCTACTGCCATGTGGCAAGGCTGTTACCATCCCTGACTCTGAAGCACAGTTCAAAACTCCTTACACATGGTTTATGCAAACCTCTACAAGGCTGTGCTGCATTGTTCTACAGGCAAGAAAATGCATCAGCCTTTACTTCCCCTCTTTTCTTGCTGTGCCCAAGAGAAAATTATTTGTCAATGTTCATTTATGAAATAGTAATTGAATTCTTCTTCTGGTGATTAAAGAAATGACAGATGTTGACATGTATGGCTTAAATGAAAACAAAATGCTGACCAAACCAGAGTCATGTGGAGGGACCACTGTTACCTCCTGATGCAAACTACAGACTCCAGATGAATCCCAGATGCTCGCTGGAGTATGCACAAAGAGGACTGTGTTTATTGTCACTGCATGGTTATCTCAACGGTATGTCCAATATAAAATGATGAAACTTGCTTTTAAGCTATTTATCAGATTAAAAAACAAGCCAAAAAGCTTAGGAGTCTAGAAGGTGTCTTGATTGACAAATGAGAATTTTAATAGGAATTATATTAAAAACTCTATGAGTTTACAATCATTCTTTTTGAAGAGGCCCTTTGTTTATTTTATTTACTTTTTTTTTTGTTTCTGTTCACACTCTGTCAGTCTTTCTAACTAGGCTCTAGCATCCCATTACAAGAAGAGTATGAAAACTGTGAGGAGGAATCCATGCTTATATTTCTGAGGCACATTAACTTTTAATGTGAAATGGTCACTTTGAGGAGAATTCAATTCTATTTCAGCAAAAACCAGTTGATTCTCTAACTTTGCATAGCAAACAAATGTGTTTTAATTTAAAAGATTATTAAAGCTGATGAGTGATATTTTCCTATTAGAGCATAGCTTTTATGGAATTACAACCTGTGGAACCTAGCCACATTCTTCTGAACAAGTCAAATTAATTGTGGGAGCTGTAGTAAGTTATCTGGAAAACAGGAGTTTTGATAATACAAGTCAACAAAACTTAAGCAATGCAGGGTCAGGCCTCCTCCTGGTTATGACTGGAAGAGATCTGCTGATTTACACTAGCAGGGAATGTGTTCTGTAAATTTCTTAGTTATTTTTACTAAACAGAGAAAACAGTCACATTTTTTTTTATTATTATTCTTTTTTTTTTTTTTTTTAATTCACGCTCTACACAGATCTCCACCCATATCTTGAAAATCTGCTGGCAATACTTAGGCTGGAGCACACACTTAGGCACCAGGAATATATTTTGGAGAGAGAAGCTTTTATAGTGGAAAGGCTGACATACTCCAAACTATTCACAGCAAATGCAGTGGAATAAGAGAAAGGGAAAACATGCAAAGAGCAAAATGTGTTCTTACAGGAAAGTCCACGAGAAACTGCATTCCAGTTAATACTGGGTAATCCCAAGAAAAAGCGATACAGCTTATTATTTTCTTGCCCACTGATACCTTAAAGCTAAATGTTACTCCAGCGTTTGGGGGTTTTGCACAGATACCCTTTAGCAGAATGTTCATCTTAAGGTTTATTTTCCATGACCAGTATGCCTGGTATTTGATTCTTTCTTCCTGTTGTGGGATTTACAGTCAAGCTGTGGATTTTAACGCAGTTCATCTTCCAAGATTTCTGGAGCAAACCTTACTCTACCAATAAGAGGACTGATATTCTTTCTGGCTGTTTTATCTTATTTTGTCTTAAACTCCAAGGTGCTCATTCACCAGGTAGAAAACTACAGAACTGCAGCAGTCTCCACTTAGAGCTTGACTCAGATTTTTAAATAGAAAATTTATGAAGAAGTAAGTGTGCAAATGTTTGTTGGTAGCAAGAATTGAATAATACTCAGAATCAAGGATTAAATCAGAAGAAGATTAAAAACTCCACCTTTCTGTTCTTTGGCTGGTTCAAGTCATCAAGACTGTATTAGAAAGAAGGGAAAAAGTGTAAAGATTTGTAGGTTTACTTACTTCATCCTCTAGCATTCACACTTAGCCTGAGGAAGACAGTAAGGGCTGCAATTCTGTTAGAAACCAGTTGGAAACCAGTATTTAGAAAATAATCATTCCGTATGTTCGCATCTTGTTTTTGTGATATTTTATGTGTATTTTGGGATATTTTAATTAATTTCTACAGATAATCAATTAAATATTTGGTTTGAGAAATACATTTTGCATGTGCTAGTACTCCCTAGGGAGATAGTGCTATTTATGAGTCTACATTCTTTCACTTCTATGAAAGGAGTGAACTAAATACGGCAAGGGCGAAGCAGGTTCCAGGCATTGTGGGTCTTAGCAAATCTGCAGCGTCCAAATCATTGCAGTTATTCCTTGGGAGTGCAACTGCCTGGGTTAAAGTCAGCCTTACACTTATGATTTTGAAAGTAGATTGTGGGTCAACAGCCAACTACAGCTGTGGGAAAAAAAATCTCCAGGAGTTCATAGGACAACTGAGTTTCAGCTGGAGAAAAACAACATGATAATGTTCTGCCTTGCTGTGAGGATGGGACTAGGCCTGCCCTTCGATTATGCTGGCCGAGTCACTGCTTGCTCACCCCCTCTTCATGTCCCTGCTGTGTCCAGCTGGAGAGTCACCTGTGCAGGGTTTTGCTTCTCCCATCACTGGCAGGTAACCCAGTCTGCAAGGTGTGACACAAACAAGCAAACTCGGACAATGCTGCCAGGGCAGTGGGAAAGGGAGTCAGAAGATAATGGATTAGCAATTCCGAGGAGAGGTTACTCCCGTTAGTCATGGAAGCTATTTTCCATAGCATTCATGGACATTAATAATACTGTTAATTACACCAATTAACAGCCTTCCATGGTAATATGAATTATAATTAGTATGAACATTTTGCTAATTAAAACTTGAATTAACCCCAGTATCAGCTAATTAAATTAGAACCACAATCAGTTTACTTTAGAAAAAAACATGTAAAGCTGTTTCTGCCTCTTACCTTGCATCCTCTCCTCCCCAACACCCCCCCCGCCCCTAAGTTTGTCACTAACCATGGCTCTCCATGGTGCCATTTCATAGCAGCCCTTTGCAAGGACTTAATGTGCTTAGGAGTTGTTCTCAGATGATTGGCCTGCTTAGCTGTACTATCAGCTCCTTGGTAGGAATACAGGGCATGGCATGAGGTGATTTTTGTGGTAAAGAGGGATGTCTTCAGACAGAACAAGGTGAGCTGACAAAAAGTGCCTTCTGTTGGCAGAGATACATTAATAATGCTGGTTTTGTGTTGGGCTACTTCTTGTCATTGTTGCTGTTTTCTTTTAAATTGGAATAGTGGTGTTAGCCAGAGGTGTGTATTTACAGCCCAGGTCAAACTTCATGCTATTGGTGAACTTTGTAGCATTATCTGGTACTGAGATTTCCTTTTGTACATCAAGCCAGTGGGCACAGTTTCTTTTCTTTCAACACTTTTCCACCTTTGTATTTTTTTTCCTTTCATTGCTATCCTTTAGGAGCAGTATTCAGGAGCATCAAGGGAAAATCATTCGCCCTGTATTCCCATCCTGGTTCTGCCACTACAGGATTCTCCCTCACCACCAATTTCATCATACTTGAATCAAGACAGTAGTAACAAACACATTTATAAAATGCATGAATGTAGACAAAGGTGTTATTTCCAATTTCTCTTTTCTCAACACTTTAGAAATAACCACACAATAATAAACGCTCTTTCTGTTGAATTCGATTTTTTTAACATTAAAAAAATGCAGAGTATTTGGATATGCTTATTACACAGGAGCAAAAGCTAGAAGAGCATTTTGAGACTTGCATAGTTAATATTAATTTTAATAAGCATAATCAGTCAGCTTTCACAGCTGTTGGCTCAGACAATTAACAGGTGTCACTAATAAAACAAATTGTCCCTTTTTATTTACTTGAGGTCAGTAAAAGAGTACAACTGCAGTCTCTAAAATATTACAGCTATAATGCATTACAGAAGAATATTGCAAGTGGAGGAGTCTCATATTTTTCAAGGATAGATACTTTTTTTACTCATCCAAAGAAAAGTAATCTATCCCATTAAAAAAAAAAAAATCAAATTATGTTCTATCTTCTTGTGATCTCACCTGTTCCACTGAGCTATAGTGCCCGAAATAAAGTGCACAGCAAGTAAAAGTACAAGGAAAAAGAGCATGTTGTTCTAGGTGCTCTGAAGTGAGGAAGATTTTAATCTCAGAAGCCATTTAGGTGCTGCAGAGATGGTTACCATAACACTGAGACAGTGTCAGGTATAATAAGTGTTTCTCCTAGGTGATCAGGAAAACACGTATCACTTTCCCATCATGCCAAGAAAGCACAGTTAAATCACAGACATGCCTGGGCAGATCCCTCTGTGTACAGTCATGGGTCTGTAAGCATAAACAGCTGCCCGAGCACAGAGTTTTCCACTGAAGCCAAGACCTTGAAGAGGAGCAAGGACACGGGACTGCTGCAATGTGTTACTGGGGGAACTCCTTGGTGTTGAGGGCATGCTGTCCTTGAGGGACAGAAAACTTCTGTGTCTGAGCATTATTCCTCTGTGAGCTTCAACCACGTTTTGGTCATACTAATGTCACCATCTGTTCGTTCAAGGAGATTTTTCATGGGATGCATTGAAGTCTCATCTCACACTGGCTGTACATGAGGAAGAACTGGCCTGAAAGTGTGGTGCTCTAGGCTGTCTCTCCTCTACTGACTTTGGGAAGAAATATTTAGAGATCATTATCAACATTTGTCAGGGAAATTGCTCTGATTTCATATTGCACCAACACATCATGGCTTGAAAAAAACCAGCCTTGAAAGGATTTGTGTGTCCAATTTCCTTTGCTTTCTGAGTTGGATAAACAGTTCAATGTGTTTTCATGGGGATATTATTATCTTTTTTGTCTTCCTTTGCCCATTTATGCTAAAAGCAGTGGAATTTAAAGCTCTCACACAAAATGGAAACTGTTTCTGGGTTGGAACTGGCAGATCTGAGCATGACTTCCTTGTCATTTTGAGCACGTACCTCACACTGTTCATCCTGATGATAGACAGAGGTTTTCAAGCAATTATGCTTGCTTCTACCCATTGCCCAGTCCAACATCTATTAATGTCAAGAAGAAGGACTCCTACTGATTTCACTGGTCACAGCACCTCAACCTTTCTCTTGTAAACACCTACTCCCTCAAGTGGTTTTAATTCTGAGTTCAGATTCCTTACAGCGTATTAAATGCAAAGACTTAGGCCACCTTAACTTTGGAGAGCATAAAATTTGAGTCATGATGGTGAAAATGTGCATGTAAGTTAGGAAATCAGATATATTCATCCATTATAATTATGCTGTTCACCAGCTCTATAAAGCTGGCAGAATCTTCCCTTAAATGATAAAAGGGAATTGGAAGTAAATATGACTCAAAACAATGAACTCCTTCAAAGCAAAGCTGAATTCCTCAAGATTAATCAGCAGTAAAACTAGCAATAGGTACACAGTTGAGAGGTTTAGATACACTTGTTGTTTTGGCTGGTGACCAATTATAAAAAACACTGTCCTTGAAACTGGGCAATTAGTGATGGTAGAAGAAATTCCATAAAGAGATGATGAGATTTAGACAAATAGTGGGGAATTGTAGAGCAGTAGGGGAAGGTTTTGAGGTAAACAACCTGCAGACAGAGTTCCTTCAGTATACAGGTATTTATTTATTTGCAAGGATGAAGTAGAAAGGAAAGGACCCTTTCACTGTGATTCACTTCTGAGAGCATATACAAAAGCTCTAAAGCTGTTTTAGATGCTCATGACAGTGAAACACCCCGGTGCCTCTGTTTCAGACAGCCACAAATATCCCTCAAAGAAAAAAGTCCTTTCACAAAATCTCATGTAGCGACCAGACTGAAGAGCTACAGCACGAGTCATGTCACTGTTTTAAGCTGCAGAAGAGGTGTCAAGAGCCATCCTTAGTTCAGTGCAACCTGTCCCGTGGTGGGGAGGGAAGGCTGGGAAGCAGGGGGAGTGTGGTCATCAGAGGAACAAATAACCTGCAGGGAAAGGATTTGAGGATGCTTACAGTTTTCCAGCCCAGGGAGCCTGTCAACACAGTGTTGGAACACACAACACTTTGTTAGCCACCCCAGCAGCACCACTCCTGGGTACCAAATTATAAGATATGCCATTAAAAGGAAAAATTAGAACCTGCTTCTCTCACAGGCATCAGTTTGGCTGGTCAGACACATCGAAGTTGGCCTTTATAGAGCAAAAAAGTACTACTGCAAAGGCGGATGTCTGCAGACATTGGCATAATGGTGAGTTCAACCACCAGAGTCAGCGATCTCTGTTCTCTTTGTGCATCTCTTTTTCATATGTTCGGTAGAATTACAAAATGTGGAAATGACCTTGGAGGAGTAGGTCATCTGTCCTTTGTTAAGATACAGCCTCACAGACCTGGCTGAATTTAGGCTGTTGGGTAGGTGAGATTGTAGGACTGGTTGGATCAGCTTGTCCGAAAGATATCAAGACACACTTCTGTTCAGGCAATAGAAGGAACCAGACAGAAACTCAATAGAACTCAGAAGGAAGTAAAGGGAAAATATGGACCTTTTCATGTATTTCCATATTTCTCTTACCATCATGGCCTCCTATGAAACCTTTGCTTCTCTAGGTATTAGTGTTTACCCAGTTTTAAGTTCAGTTGTAACTTATTATATCAATATATTTATTTTTCTTCCTGACCTAGGAAAATTGTTATTATTATTATCATTATAATAGTTATTTTTTTCTTGCAAAATGCATAAGACACACCAAAGGGAAGGTCTTTGAGCAGTGTGTGCTTTCACAGAAACCAACACAGTCTGCAACTGCTGGTCTGCTGGGACTTAAGGTCCTCCACAGGCATGGACTCTGTCTTTCTTACCTACAAACACGTATCTATCTGGATACCAGTATATAGCTGAAAACATCCAGAGACAGCTCACTTTACTGGGCAAAAGAGAAGCTACATGGATATTGAGGGCAGAGTTAATACTGGAAGCTGAAACAGTTCGGTGAAGAAAAGAGGAACACCCCATTTGCTCAGTTTTTAAAGTATGTGCACCTAGTTTGGGCTTGTCTCTTCTTTGACGTAATCTTCTGTCTTTCCTACATCTTTCCTACTGTGATTTTAAATTGCATGAGAGATCATAACACAGGAGTGTGGGAGAGCCTGGACTACACCAGTCTGAGGGTCCATCTACTCTGCTATCATTCAATGGGGGCCTAAGTAAGAGTGAAAATAAAGGCAGGAGCAAAGGTTATTTACCACAGCAGCCTCCCAGCCAACAGCTACTTTCAGCTCAGGTCACATGCAAACTCTCTGCTTGTGGTAAATCCTCTGCTTCCATGAAGTATGAACAGCTTCCAATCTGCCCTTGAAACCCCACCAGCTTTCAAAAGCCATTTTTTTTCAACTTTCTCTGTGCATCTCACAGCTTCATGCTTTGAGGGAAGCCTCACGAGATAATCTGTGAGGCTTCTGCCATAGTACAGGTGTGTGCTAAGATGTGACCTGTCTCCTCTGAGCTAGTCTGTCTGGGAAACATCCGTTCGTTAGTTATAGGCTGAAACTGCACCTTCCAAAGATAAGGAAACATCCTAACATTGTCACAAAGCATCAAAGGGGAGATACTTTGACACTGCTAAATCCATTCTACTCTAATTGTAATCTAATTCCATAGGCTAGTGGTGTGTCATGTTTTTTACTCCAGATGGTGTGTGCCATGGAGAGAAAAGATGGGAAGAACCAATTCCTCAGACTGTGACAGAAAGGGTGCAAAAACCCCCATGGTATCCTGGCCTTCGGACTTTAGGGACCTAAATACAGGTGGATGAAAAAACTGCCCATTAGAGGAGCTGGAGTCATCAGGCTTAGTAGCAAAAGCGTAGAATCTATGCAGGGAATTTTCTCCTATTGAATAACACTTTCAGGAAGGAAAAATCAAAGCTGGATGCTGTGGATGGTTGTTGTCATGGTTGTCACATGCAGACTCTCTTTGTAGAGAATCAGGATTTATCCCCCGGGAGGCTACTGGTTTTCATAGCTAAGGGAGGAGGAAGGAAGTATGTATGATACAGCACATTCTAATAAGGCCTCTGGGAGCAGGTAAAGGCTAGATATGTGCTCCAGAAGGGACTTACACCTAAAAAGACAAAGAAAATGGGGGAAAATTTATAAATGTGACCCTCTTCAAACAGATGATGTTTGCCATGTGCTTCCAGGAAGGAAAGAGAGTGAAATTGCAGAAAGGAAGAGAAAGCAGGTCTCCAGTTACTTATTTGGACACTATTTTAGCTTCTTGTGTTTCTGGCAGTAGCCTGTTACAGGTCAGATCTCAGGTTTGAATTCCTTCAATGATGTGCTTCTCATGGTCTTAGACCAAACTACACCAGACTTCCAGGTAAATTTAGGCTATGGAGTTCCAGTGCTGTCAGTGTAATGGCTTTCACTGGCATGGACTTAAATTGAAAATATCACCCTCGTGATGTACACACAATTTTATATGTCTGTATAGGTTGAAGAAGTCCTTATGTTAGATAGAATGTTGTATAAAGTTACTCCATTTGAACTGTTGTGAAGCTGGGCCCATTTTATTACTTCAAATACTTTCCATATTATCACGTATTTCAGACTGCAAACTCACAGGAAATTAGTAATTATTTTTAATAGTTGTAGTTTCCCCTCCTTTTTTTTTTTCTGGGGGGCAGGGAGAAGTA